>JAYKKM010000375.1:2322500-2612500 GCA_035772405.1 Chrysogorgia sp. JL179-B06
ATTTCTCGGCTTTCCGAGCAAAGACCAAAGTACTTATATAAGTTCTGATTTTTTGAACAAATTATCGAAAAATTCCTTCAAGTTTACCTCAGTTTCAACGAATTTCACTTTTGAATTTTTACGGAAACTTAAAGTGCGAAAAGCGTCCGGTTTAGATCAAATGCCTGCTAGACTCATGAGAGATGCGGCTGCTGAAATATGCAATCCACTGACGAAGATCATAAATGTCTCATGGAAAACGGTTATGTCCCAAGTGAATGGAAAGTTGCCAGAGTGGTCCCATTATTTAAATCGGGTAAAATCACTGATCTCGACAATTTTACCGACAATTTCCATATTGCCTGTAGCTTCAAAAATTCTAGAGAGGGCTGTACACACGCAACTGTACAAATATTTAACAGTGTATCACTACTTAAGCCCTTACCAATGTGGCTTTAGAAAAAACCATTCGACCGAGACAGCGGCTATAGCGTTCACCGACTCTGTTCGCCGAAATATGGACCAAGGTCTGTTGACTGGGTCTGTCTTTATAGACCTTCGCAAGGCGTTTGACACCATTGATCAGTCCGTGTTATTGAATAAATTAACGAAGTATGGAGTAAACGACCTTGAACTTGAATGGTTTAACAACTACCTATCACGTCGATCACAGGTAGTTTGTTTAGGAAATGTTGCTTCGGAACAGTGTCAAGTATTATCTGGTGTTCCTCAGGGATCTATTTTAGGTCCCTTGCTGTTTGTCTTGTTTGTAAATGATCTTCCATCTGTTTTCTCAAAATGTCAAGTTCTAATGTACGCAGACGACACTGTGATTTACTATGCATCACAAGCTGTTGCTGAAATCGAACAGATTCTAACCGATGAACTTGCCTGTCTGTATCAGTGGCTTCAAAATAACAATCTTTTCCTGAATGTGAAAAAAATGCCTACTGTTTGGTACAGCACCTACAATCATTTTCAAAAGTGTTGGGACAATCGCTATATTTATGACTATTTCCCCCTTTTTGTGATTCCCCGGGCCCCTGTTCAATGTTGTATGCCATATCTACAGCGAATTTCGTCGAAATGATAACTTGTTTCACTAGACAACATTGTAAAGGGAGGGGGAGGGAGGGAAAGTAGCCCCGTTGTCAAATAGATGATGTAGATCAAGTATATGTTAGAAAATCTCAGGTGTCCCAACGACTTTTAAAATTGATTGTAGATTGTCCAAAGTAAACGATTTTACCATAACGGCAGGAAATTCTGTTCTTCGTCGTGTTGTAGAATTCAAATACTTGGGAGTAATAATGGACGAATGCTTAAACTGGAAAGCCCAAACATCTGCTGTTTTCTCGAAAGCCAGTAAGAGGATTGGTATGCTACGACGGATAAGAAATGATATCACAGTGAATGCTGCAGATAAGGTGTATAAATCGTTTATTCTTCCTATGTTGGATTACTGCGATACTGTATGGCTCTGTTGTAACAAAGGTGATGCTGAAAGACTTGAACGACTACAGAGCCGTGCTGCAAAGGTTGTTTACCCTTCCAGTGATGATGCGATGACTACTTTAAGATGGACTCCCTTGTATAAGAGAATGGAACATCACGTTTTAAGATTAGTTAAAAAGTCTTTGACCAGTATAGTGCCTCAGTTTTTAACTAACTATTTCACTTTTAATCGTGATATTCATGAAAGATTAACCAGACAGAGTATTAGAGTAACCAGCTCCACCTCCCAAGGTGAAGACTGAAACTGCAAAAAAATTTTTTTATTATAATGGTTGCATAGTCTATAATTCTTTTATAAAGTAATCTTTTTAAGGAAGGGGACATATCAACATTGGGGGTAGTGTAGTACGGACGTGAACTTTCAAATTTTAATATTTTCTGCATGACTTTGAATTTTTGTATATATTTATTTTTTATGATTTTGAACTTAGTAGGACCCCTATTGATACCAGCGTATATTTTATGCTGACAGGGTTATTCTGTTTAAATAAAATTAAAAATATATATATATATATATATATATGTATATATATATATACGTGTAGGTTTTGGTCTACGAAATGCAAAGAGTGCTCAACAACATATAGTTAGAGCAAATAATAGATTTTCGCTTACCTCAAAACTGGTCTGCTACAACTTGTTTCATACAGATGAAACAAGTTGTAGCAGACCAGTTTTGAGGTAAGCGAAAATATATATATATATATATATATAATATATATATATATATATATATATATATATATATATTTATATATATATATATATATATATATATATAAATATTATATATATATATATGATCAACCGTCCTCATGCACGGCATCGGAAAATGTGGCCCTGGTAACTAGATATTGACAGAAGCTGATTGGTAGACCTCTGCATTGGAATTAATATTTAAATTGCTTGAAACGGTTTGTGCGTTAAATTTGGCGTAATTTAAATTTAAATTGACGCCAGCGCGACAAACCGCTTTCCGGAAGAAAGCCGCCATTTGCCGGCGGCGAAATTTATATTGCCAATTGCCACATTAGTTGGACATTATCAGCTGATTTCAAGCCGAAACTGTATTGTTGAAGGACAAGATAATCAAAGACAGACACAAGTAAAAGGTAAAAGGACTATTATAATTATGTACATTGTGATTGTCGGGCGACTCACTGGTCTGTGTTGAGCAATTAATTTGCCTTTTCTGCATAGTTTTTTTTGGTTAGCCGTTAGGTTTAGGATTTTTAGAATTTAAATAATTGCACACTGTATTGTGTATTTGCTCCAAGCTCCGAAATCTAATAGACACATTTTGAAATGCTTAACAGAGAGATTTGGGAAAATTTGAAGGTGTGTAATGTTTTGAATTTTCAAAACATATAATGTATAATATTTTGACAGTTGGAATTAAATCCATGCAGTGTAAAATCAGGCTTGGACTGGCCATTGGATGGCACAATGGCCAGTCCTAGCCTGTTTATATATATACCATTTGTTCTTTATAATACTGCAGAATAGTAAGTGGTAGTACAAATTTTGGAATTGCATGTACAGTATGTTTATTATTTGATTAAAATTATAAATACTATATGCTTGATAATTAGCCTATATATACAGTAGTTTAGGGTGAAAAAACATGCATACTATTGATGTGTTTATATGACCTGGGCCTGGCCTACAATTTTGTATATACACTGCTGTAGTGAATAAGGGAGAGCTTGGGGGGAAACAGACGATACAGTACATGGATGATTGTCAAGCGAGATCATATCCTCAGAAAAATTATTCTGTGTCCCGGACGGGGATAACTTTCTGATTTCCAGTGAGATGCTCTGACCATTGAGCTACCAAGACTCAGATGGTGAGTGAACGTTACATTGATGTACTGATTCTATTGATATAACAGCAGTGTATATATTAACACACCCAATCATTAGTCATTACTGAAATATATAGTAACTGCTGTGCATAGGCAGTACATATATCATTAGAACCTGCAGTGCATCATTGTAACCTCTCTCCATCTGAATCTCAAGAGGTCGTCACTGGCAATAAGAAGGTTATAATTTTTTCAACCAGGAATATTATGTTTCTGACGATATGATCTTGACATCCATGTTTTGTATACTGGCATGTATTCCATATATAATCTGTGTTTACAGTACTCCACCCATTATGGAACATGTTAGACCTACAAATATACTTACCTGGCCTAGTGGGTCACTTCTGTCAATGTAAAATACAGCTTATTATTATTATGTTCACATTGGGTATGTTGACACTGTCACTACTATGTGTGTTAGCTAGATCATTGTCGACAAGCAGACTAGGCATGGCATTCTGAATATAGGTTATAATATATATGTGCACGGTGATATAATTTAGATACTATAGTACACAATGCCATATATATGCTTTGTTACATGGCAAATATGGTATCTGCAATCTGCATTAGGCATTATTATTATTATTAGTATTGTTAATGCATTATTATTAGTATTAATAATAATAATAATAATAATAATACAATAATATTTATAAAGGATAGCCCCTTCAATGCTAACACTGGTATCAATATATGGGGGTCTTGTTTTCTAACAAATTACAGTTGTTACAAATTTCAACACATATTCACAAATGTACAGTACAATGTTACAAAAACTAATTTTAACTCAAAAGTTGTATATCCTTCACATATTGTCAATTAAGGTAATAGATAATGGTGCTATAACATGTATGAACAGATTAATTTAAACATGGAAAATGGCTCTTTACTGGTAGATATGATGTTAAAATGCCATGGAATTTCCTAACTAGCATTACACAATGTAACTTGCTTCTAATACAAGAGGTACAAAACTTGGGATTTCTATTAACCAATCAGTTTCAAGTCCCGACTTAGGAAAGATTAGTTTCCCTGACATGCATAGAGATCTCTGATTATGTATTCCTGCCAGCTCCACATCACAGTAGTCCAATGTGGCCATGTGGGTATAGAATTATCAACTTACTGTATATAATTATCCACACCAACAATTGGAGTAGAATCCCTAATACGTCTTAGTGAATCTAATTTGAATGGACCCCTATACATTTGCACTATATATGCATGCCATCCGTAGACATTTGAACGAATTTGATTTTTTTAAAGGACACTCATTGTATGATAGAGATGCACTTTCTTCCTTCAACAGCCATTGGTGTCTATATACAAAATACTGCATTGATTATTTCGTGAGTCATCGATATTGTGATAAAAGTAATTTCTTTCTTAGTGATTGATGGTAGAAACAGCAGTAGACCCCCCACTATTCTGTTGCTGCACTCAAAAATTAAAAAGTTTGGGCTGCATGTATTTATTTTGATGTCCCATGAAACAATTAAATTCAGACAATACAAAGCTCTGAGAGATATTGTCTACTGAAAATCTTGGTAGGTATAATAATCTTGACGGGGTGGTACAATGTCCGGTCGTGTACAATTTCCGGTCGTTTGTCTGATGCAAATTCTGGATATGTTTGTGCTGCGTATATCGGTATCCATCAACCGGACATCGGTTGTCTTGGTTACGATGACGTACTCACGGGGAAGAAAGTAGGTAAACAAGGATATTTATGGATCTAAAAGGATATTTATCTAAGGTCGTGAGCGGGAACATAATTTTGTGTTGACGTGAATGTACGTGAAATGAGTAATTTTTAAAAATAACGAATGGCAGGCTGAAGCTGCACGAGCAGAAGAGAACGAGAGGGCACAGTCGTTATTAAAAACAAAACCTCAATACTTATTCTGTAACAAAACCAACACAGCAAGAAGGATTGCGACAGAAACAAGTCAAAGCGAATCGAAGACGATATCCAGTGTTTATATACTACAGAATAGTAAGTGTTTGTTCATATTTTGAAATATACAGTATGTTTATTCTGTGCTTGATAATGAGCCTATATATAGTAGACTATAGCTGTGGTTCAGTGTTTATACGACCTTGGGCCTGGCCTACAATTTTATAGTATATAAACAAGCATTACTGTATACTGGTCAGTGTTAAATTATATACACTGTTGTATAGCTCAGGGTTGGTAATTTGGTTAGATAGTTATATAATATTAGGATTAGCATTTCGTTGAATTATAAAAGACTCTTGACTTGAGTGACGAAGGGCTTTCGCTCGAAACGTTGAATGTCTGAGACATGTTACACACTATTTTGGCAGTGCACCAACCTCTAAAAGATCTGTATTTCTGCCTACAATGTACAGTACGTTGAACAATATTTTATCTTCAATAAAACAACCATGGCATGTTATTGTTTGTTAGTTGTAACTTGTATAGTCTGCATTGTGATTGTTCAGAAATCTTTAGACAATTTTTGAAATACTTAAGCGAGAGAGTTGTACTATATACATTCTGGGATCAGGAAAAGTTTAGGCATTATTAATAATACTAATAAAAATACAGGACAGCCTGTTCAATGCTAACACTGGTATATCTGACGGGGTCCTGTTTCCTAACAAATTACAATTATTATTTATTACAAATATAAATTTATTACACATATTCATATATATGTACAATATGTTACAAAAACTAATTATAACTTGAAAGTTGTATAAATCCTACAAATGTAGTATTGTCAGTAATAAGGCAATAGGTATTAGATAATGCTCTTACATGTATGCAATGAACAAATTCATTGAGATTAAAATAGTTATTTAGAAATGGTGGTAAAATGCCTTCAAGACATTTCTTAATTAACATGGTACCAATCCTAGAGTTTCTATTAACCGATCAGTTTCATGTCCAGACTTAGGAAAGGTCAGTTTCTCTGCCCTGCATTGAGACCTCAAGAGCATCTATCCTCACCAACAATCGGGATAGAATCCTTAATACTGTATTAAAACCAAACTGATGCCTATACATTTGCACTATATGCACCCCTAGACATTTGAATGATAAAGAGAATGCACTTTCTTCCTTCATTCTTTAACAGTCTTTGGTGTCTTTTTATACTAACTACTGAGTTGATTATTTTATGAATCACAAGGTCGGTGAGAGGGGGGGAAGCAAAATCGCCTGGGACGTTGCAAGGGGCACGGCCGCATCACCACATCAATCACTTGTGACTGGTGTAATCTGCAGACCAATGAAATGTTGCAACCATTTTGTATACCTAACACAAAGTACCAGTTCATCTCAACACTGTTCCTAAATTCCGTCGAATACTGTGAATTATTGAACGGAGGTGTCCAAAACAAAAATTATTGAACGCTGATGACGTCACTAGGACAAAGCGCATAACTACAGTACTAATTACAGTAGTAAATTAGCAACTATGCTATAAAAGTTTCAAACAGTAAGCGGGCGAGTTGTGTTGCGTATAACGTATTTCTAGTATATAAAATACAGAGAGCGAGAGATATTTTGTTCGAGATGTCACACGGGGTGCAATCTGTGTCCCCCTCCCGCGATACTAATTGAAATGTCAGCGGTCAGCGTAGAAATAACTATTGGATAACCTTTCATGTTACTCCATCACCAATATAAACATCACCGGATAACATTAAGGGAATCGAGGTGAGAGGGTTAGGAAGACACTTAAGGCACGGGGTTAGGGTTAGAAAACTCATTAGGTAGGGGGTTAGGGTTAGGATCTTAAGTTGTTTTGGGGTTAGCGGTTATTTCATGACGATTACATACCTCGATTCATTTGGTGATGGAGTAACATGAAAGATAAACCGAACTATTGCGCGTTTTGCCGCGGTATATTCAAATGTGAATCCCGATGGATGGAGAGAAATTTTCCAAGTCTCGTCATTATGACTCTGAGCTGGAATTTATTGGGAAGAGCCTTCAGGGCTTTAGAAAAGAAGGAAATTATTGTTTCGGTCACATCGACGGTAACGATGAGAAGGTAGATCTGTTCGTCGAACACTTGATGTCCTTAACGTCTACAAGTTTTGTTCGGTCTGAAAGCCACCGTAAAGACAAGGATCATAGACGATACATGAAAAGCTGTAAGTGTGTTCTTACTGTACTAATTATTTAATAAAATGCTGCTAAGGGAGCGTTCATAATTTATTTAGTACGTGTGGCCACTGTGGGGTGGGGTGGGGGAGTATTTTACATTTGATATTTTCATTGTTTAATATATAATAAAAACAATAAACTTTCATTCTTTCCACAAAAATTTCCAAAAGGACACCATTGGTAATAAACTGCAAAATGAGTGACATAGTATACTGATATTAATAAAAACGTTTTTTGTCAACAAACTTTTGGATGACCCCCCCCCCCCCCCAACATACAGTACTGTTGAAAAATCACGAGGCCGCCTCAAAATCACCATAGCCCCCCTCTTGATAAATTATGAACCCTCCCTAAATGGGCTATTTTATGAAAATACTATAACTAATATATATATATATATATATATATATATATATATATATATATATATATATATATATATATATATATATATATAATATATAATATATATATTTAAGTACACATGGCACATGTCGCTATGGCAACAGTGATATTTCTAAGTGATTGCCAATTATTGTTTAATATGATCATTTTAATTTTTGAAAATAAGTACCAATCATGATCACGAGTGCGTTTTATGTCAATTAAAGATGCACATAACACGCTAATAATAAAGCCACGTTCGCGATGTTTTTTAGGTTTACTAGCTTACGTTTGCGAAAAAACTGTTGCTACTGAATTTTAAAATCATCCTATTGACTACCTACAGGGGTCACTTTTCCTCAGCAAAGTAGACAGATGCATGTGAACGGTTTTCAGCCGCCATTTTAAAACGTCGCTGTTTGTGTTGCTACAGTAACAGGTGGAAATGGCCAGCATGCTGTTATATTCTAAAACCTATTTTCCCACATGCATGTGTTCTCCATTTGAATTTTTGGTGCTTCAAAAATTGTAGGAAACTCCCTTAACGACACTGAGCAAACATGCGTAAATACTAAAATAATAACTGCATGTGGTCATTCAATAAGCACAGATTGCAAAACAGACCTAAAAACACAGCAAAGATGTAGAGAACGCTGGAATTGGAAACCTGACTGATTTACAAAACAATTCCAGGAGAACATAGGTACTGCTCAGTTATACCTTAGTTCAAATATTAGATAGGTTAGGGAGGCCAAATTACCGATCATCGATCATTGCTGACTCTTATTTTTCATCAATTCTAATTGATTACCCTTATCCCGGCTTAATGCTTAAAATTTAGTACTTGGGTTTTACTCATTTACAGTCTGCCCGGTCTTCGAACATGCTGGAGGAAACTTACCAGTGCGTTTTTTTCTAGCAACCCGTTCCAGGTGATTGCGACAGAAACACGTGGATGCTTACATGGCCCTTTAAAGTGCACCTGACATCAAAATGTTTTATTGTCTTATTTGAAAGAACTTTTAAAATGATAAAGTAACTTCTTTTGAAGATTTTCGTTTCTTCGCTTTCTTTTTGAGATATATCAGTTTGTTTGATATGCAAATGTCCGGAATTTACGTCACACATGCATAATGCATGACTTATTGGAGAAATGTGTGTATCTCTTTCATTCTCGAACGAAATCCTTTAAAATCGAGAAGTTTGGTGTTGTGGGAGAAACACGCACACGTGTTATTCACACTTTAGTGTTTTTATTTGATGAACGCAAAGATATATAACATTCTCTGATAAGTCATTATGCATGTGTGACGTAAATTCCGGACATTTGCATATCAAACAAACTGATATATCTCAAAAAGAAAGCGAATAAACGAAAATCTTCAAAAGAAGTTACTTTATCATTTTAAAAGTTCTTCCAAATAAGACAATAAAATTTTTTGATGTCAGGTGCACTTTAAAGGTAAGGCATATATATTTTTATCTTGTCTGTAAAGGGGCGATTGTAAGGAAATCCTGGCTTAACAAAAAAAACGTTCCACAATGCAATGCTATATTATAACCGCCAAATTTAAAACAAATTAAAAACAGCAACACCAATTAAAAATAGCAATATTCCTTCTGAAAATTAGAGTAAAACGATTCAATTTAACAAGTTCATGCAAAATGTCTGAGGTGAAGTAAAATACAAACCGTTTCAGGTTTTTATCAATGTATTTTTTGCACATGCGATTCCATTTTTAGTAAAGATCCAACATAAATCATGTATGTGTATACTTATCTGTAGTACACCTCTTGTGTTCTTTGCTGATTTTTGGAGGATGTTTTATATTTATATATAGGTTTTCACAACTTGTGATCGATGAAAAACCATGACATTTCGCTTGGATGAACCATTATTTGTCCACATGCACATTTATTACATTAATTCGATTATATTAGCCAGTCCCATTTCACTTTTTGTATTTCTGCGTATAAATAATTAGTGATATAAGCCTTCTCAGTTATCAAAAAGCAAAAATATTTTATGCGATTACTGTATGAAAGCTACATTGTTATCGTAGCGTAAACGTTTATTTGTTGTCACTATATAGGAATCAAGGGGTGGATGTATACACCCAAACAAGAATCAGACCATGACTATACATTTCAGGCGGTTACATAAAAATACAAGGAACACGAAAGCTCGACTGCCCAGCGACAATCCAGATACGCACAATTCGAATCTTTGTTGATTACAAGTTAGATGCAACTCAACATAATTATATCGAAAAAGAAGCTGCGGGAAGAAAAGAAAAATGTATTAAATTTAGTGAAGCAAGATTTCGAAAAACAGGAAAAGCTTAATACTATAACGCGCCACTTTATTAAGATACCTCTCACCACGGAACACATTAACCATCCAAGTGGTCGAGTAGCCGGTGCGAGCCATTCGGTAGGTCCAAAGGTAATCAACAAAATCCACGACCTCGTAAAGCAGAACATCACCAACCCAGCAGAAATAAGAAGAAGCATAGATCAGTTTGTCGAGAATGAGTTATTCGAATGCGCTCCTGAGAAATCCAAACCAACAAAAACGAATCGTCGATACCACCCGAATAAACAAGACATAAGAAATCACAGAGCTGCAGCAATAACAACAATGAAATATTGCAACGATGACCAGGAGTCATTAAAGAGAAAAGTCGATGAATGGAAGAAGTCGTCGTCATCTACGCATTTTTTCATCCGAACGAGAGATGGGAATGAGGAGAAAGAAAGTAAGTTCCTCTTTGTCCACCAAGAGGAATGGCAGCAAAGGCTTCTTCAGAGATACGGCAGTGACCTAGTCCTCATGGACGCAACCTATAAAACAACGAAGTACGCAATACCTCTTTTCTTTATTTGCGTTCACACAAACGTTGGGTACAAGGTTGTCGCTGAATTCCTATGCCAACATGAAGACACAGCGTCCATTCCCGAGGCTCTGCGTATAGTTCGAGATTGGAATCCTAACTGGAATCCAAAATTCTTCATGGTCGACTTCTCCTCCGCAGAGATTGCTGCTATCGAAGAAGAGTTTCCACAAGCAGAAGCGTACATCTGCGATTTTCACAGAATACAAGCCTGGACAAGATGGGTAAAAGCAAGCAAAAACGGCGTTCGATCGGAAGACCAAGACAAGCTTCTTTCTTCAATGCAACGAATCGCATACACCAGAACGAAAGAAGACTATGTTGCGGCAGTAGAGTTATTAAAATCTTATTAAAACACAGATTATTCATACAACGTCTGACCCGCGACTACGGAGAAAAGCGCTTCGAGAACAGCTCAATCTAAAAGCTCTTCTCACGTATGGTTCAACGTTGGAAAAGACGGATATGAACGCAAAACTGCCCGAACAAAATCGTGAGCTCAACCAGTCGACAAATCACCTTTCACCTTTTGAAGTTTTCCAAGTGAGTTTTGGCCAAGTGTTTGGGGCTTTTATTGTTGTCAAATAAAATTGTGAATCTGGAGCTATAACATTTCTGATGATCTTCCGGCGAGATAAGACTTGAAAAAAGCGACCGGGCAACGTTGGCCTTTCGTGGCGATCTGGAACAGTTTCTTCTTCGTCTGTGCAGGTTTTTGTGCCTCGCTCTGTCAGCCAACTGACGTACTCGTTTCCCTCAGCCTCAAGACCATCTTTTCTGGAGGAGTGAGAGCTATTCCATATTTCCAGCAGCTAGCGGCTGTGAAGGAGACTATAGCCATAGGCGGGAATCGGAAATTCACTCATGATAAACACGTCTCGCTTACTGGGCTATGGCTCGCCTCCATATATAAAACAGGCCCTATAACAGCAAGTTGATCAGGAAGAGACCGATATTGAGTTAATTTATTTATACAAACTTGGTTAATTAAAAATATTTGTTATGATAGTGTTTAAAATAAAGACAAATGAATTTAACTCGAAAACATTGAGTTTATTATTTATATTTTAACCCAAATTTCTGGAGTAAAATTAACTCTTCATTGCCGAGTTATTTTTAACTCCAAAAAGAAGAGTAACATTTAATTCCAAAATTCGGATTGTTTTGGACTCAACATTTAGACCCCGATTTTGGAGTTGAAACTACTGGTTGAAATAGCAGTGGCGCGAACCATTGCGTTCTCATTTTGTTTTTAACCTTATTTATTTCATAACTCTATTAATTCATATTGTCAGTTTTATTATAAACGTTATGCGTTACTGATATCAAATGGCAGTTTGTAACGCGTTAGCCGTTGTGGTTATTGTTATCATTTTGACAGACGGAAAACGCAGTATTGAACATTTCCTGAAGCATCTGTCATTTCAGTCCAGAAACGATTAATTGCAATTATTTCATTACAAATCTCAAAGAACGGTAACATGTGAAACGAATAAATGGCAATGGTTATTGTAGATTAAAAGTATTAAATGTACAGTGAAAATATAGTAGTTTTTATTATTAGATTTTCTAAAAGACGTTCAATTCAGCTTTTTTAAAACCACTGAAAATAGAGTTTAAATAACCGCAAAACTACTCGTCGCGGAAACGCTAGCGACACGAAATCACAGATGTTATAATATATTCAATTATAAGTTTTTAAAAGCCTCAGCTCTGTTGTCCTTCGTCCCCAGGGCCTTCGCGGGCAAGTTGGCGGACGAGGTTGTGCAGCACTTGCAAAATCAACTCCAAAGGAACATCTGCGCATGTGCCAAGTGTGGACTCCACCGGAAATAGGTTTTGTTTACATCTCAGTACTGGATGGACGAAGGAGAGCTAAGAGCTTCACGCTTGAAGATTTGGAAATCAGTCAAGTAGAACAGTTCGCTGCATTACCTAACATAGATAACATAACTACGTGCAAATGTCGTGATCACTGTCTTCGAGGAAAGGGCAGACATTTCTTTCCATGTAGAAGTCTGAATAACTTTTGTTCAAGCGCGTGCCATGGCGAAGACTTCGGTCATTATGTATGATTATGAACAACATACGAGACAGCGACAGTGATATGGCGGTAAGTTTATTATTTTTTATTGTATCTAACTATATGTAATTTATTTCTAAAATCGGGACTGGAATCTTTGTAGCGTGTGACGCTAATTTTCTTACTATTATATATATTTTATACGTCTTTGGGCATGAAGCCCAAAGACGTATAAAATAACCGCGCAAAGGTGAAATTATTTTCTGCATTTGTTGGTCGATTTTGTCTTTCAATTTCCTTTAAAACATTCTGTATATTTATAATAGTATATGATTCTGAATGCATCGTTAGTTATTTCTTCAGCAGCTTATAAATCGAGTTGCATAATTTTCCGCAATTTCCTTGTTATTCGTTATACTATTTTCTCCCTTTACCGTAAACTTATAGTCTAGAAGCATCTGTAGTACTCTATTCTTTCGACCTGATGGTTCGACTTGAGGGCCAGTACTTGAGGTATTAGGATTCCAAAGTGGAAGGTTGTGTCAAGGAAATTGAACGGCAAAAAGTACAGAATATAATTTCAACTTTGCGCGGATGAAGCCCAAAGACGTATAAAATATACATAATAGTAAGAAAATTAATAGCCGTCACACGCTACAATGATTCCAGTCCCAATTTTAGTCCGTTGCTCAGAAATATATTACATATAGTTGGATACAATAACAAATAATAAACTTTTTACCGCTATATCAGTCGCTGTCTTAAACTCGTCTGTTGTTCATACATAATGACCGAAGTCTTTTTAATTCAATTTAATTTGTTTTCGTGTTTACATACACAAGGCAAGACACAACAGGGATGTTCAGCCCTAGTCATGGTGTCTTACCCTAAGAATTAACAAACATACATAATACATTACATATATAACTATAACATTTACATATTACTATATATCACAGCCTGTGATACGCTTATTATATCACTTATTACAACAAATACATTATACTAACACACACATGCACTCACGTACGCACGCACAGTTAATATTAACAACAAATACTGAAGTTCTGCGATTCAAGGTCTCTAACAGAATTACAATTTAAACATATTGAACGCCAGGTATAGATATAATATCAGTATTGAATGTGTTCTGGAGAGTGACAAAGTATCTTGATTTTAAATAATTTTTAAAGAGACTATATTTGTTAATTTCTTTTGTTTGATCGGAGAGTGTGTTCCAAAGTCTAGATGATCTTATGAAAAAACTTTTTTGAAAATGTTTAGTCCGAGGTTTTGGTATTTTGAAATTATGTTTATTTGAATGCCTGAGATGGTTAACAGGTAGATTTGGAAGATAGTTAGATAAATCGATGTTGTATTTTCCATTTGAGCAACCATGAAGAAATGGTCATGATGCCACGCGCTTGAACAAAAGTTATTCAGACTTTACATGGACAGAAATGTCTGCCCTTTCCTCGAAGACAGTGATCACGACATTTGCACGTAGTTATGTTATCTATGTTAGGTAATGCAGCGAACTCTCCACGATTCCAAGATTCCACTTATCCCCCTGTTCTTTTCGTCGTTGCGGATGATAACGACATCACCAACTTCTAGAGGCGACACTCTGCTGTTTTTGTTGCACTGATGGCGCTCTCGTAATGCGGTCACGTACTCCTACAGAAATTAACGTAGGTATTTCGCTCGCTTGCGAAGGTCTACGGTCTCCTCTCGCCAAGGTTCGAGCTCACGAAGACGGTTGGTGTGTTGGAACAGGAAAGTAGCAGCCGTCAAGAGAGGAAGCTGCACGTCATCTTCAACGTAAGATAACGGGCGACGGTTTAACTGCGTCTCTACTTCAAGGACCAGTTCGGCTAGCTCTGCCCAGGATAACATTCCCCAATTCAATTCAATTTTATTTACACTGTTTTTAAAATATTTACAATGAAGGATAAAGAAAGACATTAAGGAAAATATAAATATAAGTAAATACATTCAGAGATATAAAATTAGTGAACGGCAACCAGAGGAGCATAGCTTTCGAGCCGGTTGCCGCAATGTTAGATTAATGTAAGAAGATTAGCTCTCAATTTCAGCAAAATATATTCAACCCCCACCGATGGTTTTGTAAAAAGCACGCTTGAATATACCAACTAATCGTTCAAACTGGCCTCCCCACCAAGGTGCGCGACTTAGATAAAATATTGCCAGTTTATCTGCTCATCTGCGAGGTAGCTCTGGAGTCGTTCGTCGTTTCTAACTCGTTTTAGCCATTTTGTTGCTCCCACGAAGGTGCCACCGTTAATAATAATAATAATAATCTTTATTTAAAGAAGGTGTACATCATTACAATATATGTATTCTTCCTAATGTCCCTCATTTTTACATAATTACATATTAAAAAATATATAGCACTATTTACAATCATCTAGATACAATTACAACGGACCACATGTTTACAACTAGGACAGGAAATTTTTTCTAAATGTTCAATTTCATAATTTAAATCGAGAAAATATTCTTTTAATTTGTATTTAAAGGTGTTGTAAGAATAATTTTCAATTAATTTAAGGTTTTTAGGTAGTGAATTGAAGAGTATAGCACCGCTAAAAGTTATTTTGGATTTAGATTTTTCTGTTTTTACTTTGGACACTTGGATATCTGTTTCGGATGATCTTGTGGTAATGTTTGTTACATTACTTCTCATCTGAAATAGAAGTGATATTTCCGAAGGTGCCGTGTTTTTGAGCGCACGGAATACAAAGAGTATTTTTCTCATCTTAATTATATTATATATGGGTAGCCATTTTAACTGGCAAAAAGGATTTACAGATGGTGATTCACAAGATAGACCGAGTACTATTTGTCATGATAAGCGTAAAATAACAACACTGTTGTAGTTGTTTCTCTTTATTATTAGCTAGCTCAAAAATACCTCTAACTCGAGCAAGAGGTGAAGTGAAATATACATGCTTCGGTGCCAGCCTATCCCATGTCTATATATGGAAGTTTCCAGGGGGGAGCCAATAACAAATAATTAATACAATACTATGACATCCCCCTCTTTATATTAACCAGTAAAATCAATGTTATTTGTTCATCTATTATTTTCTACTATTTATTAAATTGGTCTCTAAACTTAACTGTAATCTTTTTTGGGATTTTAATAAAATCAATGTTAATTGTTCATCTACTATTTCAAGTGTTTTATTAAATTAATCTCTAAACTTAGCTGGAATTTTTGTGACCCGTCCTGCTCTAGTAGTCTGGATCTTTGGCTGGTTTGAAACATTCCCCTCCTTAACAACAACGACATGGGATTTAACAACGACACTGGTTCCTTATTGTTCAGGATTCGTCGGTCTTTACCAGCTTTCCTGTTGTAAAACTCAGCTTTCTTAACTTGGCACTGCTGATTCGCTTCTTGGTAAACTTCGTCTTGAGGGTGTTTAGATTTCAAGAAACTTCGGGTACTTGGGAGCATGGTTTGGGGTTTTCGTCCAAACAATAACTCATAAGGGGATGGCATCTAGTTGTTCAATGGAGTTGTACGATACATCCACAGAGCTGTGTATGGACACTTGTTGCTCTCTATACTGCTTTCTTTAGGAGAGACTTGCATGTTCCAATTGTCTTCTCAGCTAAACTGTTAGCTTGGTGGTGATATGGGGAACTAAATGCCAGGGTGATTCCACTCTGTTCGCACTTTGCTTTGAACTTCTCACTGATGTACTGTGATCCAAAATCAGAGATAATCTTTGCTGGCAAACCATATTCAGCTAGGACGCTTGTAATGTGGTTGCAAATGCTGTTCGCTGTCATATCACTAAGAAGTCTGATCACCGGGAACCTGGAATAGTAGTCAACAATCATCAAATACTTCTTCTTGTTGAACTCGAATATATCAGTTCCGAGCTTTTCCCATGGTCGCGTTGGGAGATCTGGCTGCATAATGGGTAGTTTTGGCTGGGCAGGATGGTAGTGGTTGCACAGCTCACAATCTTTCACCATCTGTCTAATATCGTTGGAAATTCCTGGCCAGAACACAGATTCTTTGGCAAGAAGGATACATTTGGTTTCGCCCTGGTGCCCCATATGGATTGCTTGTAGAATTTGATTTCTCATTGATTTCGGAATGATAATCTTGTTGCCTTTCAGGACAAGGCCATCTTCCAGTACAAGGTCGCATCTAAAGTTCCAAAACTCCCACAGCTCTTGTGGACATTGCTTTCTGAAAGGAGGCCACCCGTTAAAAATGGTGTGTTTCAGTAGATTCATGGTGATGTCTTGGGCAGTGGCAAACTTTACTGCTGTCAGGTCGACAGGGCTGGATATAAAGTGGATGCTGCATTCTGGTAAAAGATCATTATCTTCTTTACTTTCGACGCTATTAATCTTCTTAAAACACACTCGTGACAGGGCATCAGCTACTGGAATGGATTTCCCTGGCTTGTACTTGACTTGGGCGTTGAATCGTAGGCATCTGAGTAACATCCTCTGGAGTCGAGATGGAGCTTCAGCAAGGTTTTTCTTGAATATCTGTTCCAAAGGGGAGTGGTCGGTTTCAACTATCATCTGTCTTCTCAAAAGGTAGTATTCAAACTTTTCCAATCCATACATGACACCTAGACATTCACGCTCGATATTTGAATATCTTGATTCAGTGTTGGTGAGAGACCGAGAGGCCATAGCAACAACATTCTCATTGCCTTCAGAGTCTATCTGCCTGAGCCAGGCTCCCATCCCTGTTTGGCTTGCATCGCACTGTAAAATCGTTGGTGTTGGGCGAGGATCATAGTAGGAGAGGATTTTAACAGAGCAAAGTTCCTCCTTAATTCTTTCCAATGCCTGTTGATGGAAGGGTTCCCATCTGAAATGGACTTGCTGCTTTGTCAGCTCTCTCAACGGTGCAGTCAAGCTGGCCAGTTTGGAAGAGTATCGATTGAGGTATATCACCATTCCAAGGAGGGTTTGTAGCTCTTTGACATTTGATGGAGTCCTCATATTGCGGATTGCTTTGAGTTGATCTTCCGCTGGCTGGATCCCCTTTTCTGTTAAGGTGTGGCCAAATAATTTAACTTGCTTCTGCTTGAACTGTAGCTTATCTGAATTTAGGCTAACATCTCATGTGTGCACGGGTGGCTTTGAGCATCTCGATGAAGGCGTAGTCGTGTTCTTGTTCAGTTGAACCACATACGATGATGTCCGTCGGCTATTCCCATTACATTTGGAATGCCCCTGTAGACTTCATCAAGTTTGCGCTGGAAGATATCTTGGGAGAGAATTACTCCAAATGGTAACCTCTTAAATCTATACCTCCCGAAGGGGGTATTAAATGTACATAGAAAACTGGATTCTTCGTCTAATTCCACATGCCAATATCCTTTCTTCGTGTCTACGACCGAGAACAATTTCTTGCCATGAAGCAGTGGAAGGAGCTCATATTTGTGGTGTAATAGTGTTCTCGTCGTATGTTCTTGTTCAAGTCTTTAGGGTCAAGGCAGAGTCTTACATTCTTTTTTCCTTCAGAGGTTTCCTTGATGTTGCACACAATTGAATTAACCCAGTCGGTTGGTTCTTTTACTTCGGTGATGACATCTGCTATCATCCTGTCGAGTTCCGCTTGATACAAGGGCAGTATATGTACAGGAACAGTACGTGGAGAGTGAATAACTGGGACGGAATTATCAACCAGTTGTATGTGGTATTTTTCTCCAGGAAAATGGCCTAATTTGTCAAAGCAGTCTTGGTATTCCTCCAAGATGGTGGGTTTCAGTAGCTGGCCTTGTTGTGCAGAAGCATCAGTGGTGGAAATGTTTATTGGTGAGGTCTTGTTCAAAGGGGAGGTACTGAATTCATCAATATTTGCTGTGATCACTCCAAGTTCCTGGCACTGTCGACACCCCAACATGGATGGACTTCCAGGTGCTTCCACTATATTAAACTTTATACATTGATGGACTTCCCCTTGAAGGAGACCTTTAATGTAGCTGCACCAATATTCTTTATTTCGGAACCACCATAGCCTCTCAAGACGTTGTTGCATGATATGATGTTGATTGGAAAAGGGAAATGCTGAAGATCTGTTGTGGTAATTACACAGGCATCTGCTCCTATATCTACTTTCAATTTGATATTGTAAAGTTCATTGATCTTTACAGTGGCGTATATCTTGTCCGGATGGGTGTCAAGGCCATACAGCAAATTCTCATGAGGTACATTGTTCTCTGTTGAGGTGATGGTCCCCAGGAAAACATTGATGGGCTCGATATCACTAGCTCCTTCTTCCTCATGGTTGAAGACGTTGTAGGGCCCTTCGGTATGATCATCCTCGTCTAGGTAGATATCTTGGCCTTGGTACTCGGCACCGTTTACTATTGAATGGATTTTCCGAAGGCGCTGTTTCATACACACTCTGGCATAATGACCAATCTTGCCACAATTATTACATTTGGAATTCTTGGCAGGGCAGTTTCTTGTCTTATCATGGCTATTCCCGCATCTAAAACACCCTTTCGACTTGAATTTGAAATGATGAGGGTTTCCCCTAGGAGATCCTCTTTGATTCTGGCCATTAGTAAAATTTCTTTTCTTGAAACCTTGTTTTTCTTGAAAATTTTGGCTTGAATATGGCGAATATTCGGGTTCTCTTGTACGCTGCTGAAGTGTATGAAGATCGGATTTACCTTCACCATTGGAAATAATTTTCATTTGGGCTTTGGTGCTCTCTTCCACTTTAGCAAGATCATATACCTGCCTGAAGGTTAAAGTGTTCCCAAGCGCTATCGAATCTTTTCGTACTTTGTCAGATTTGACACCAAACACGAGTGTGTCCCTTAGTGTGTTTTCTTTAACAACTGATATATATCCTCCATCATCAATTAGCAAGCGTGCTTTGATAACAAATTCTTCAAGCGACGTGTCTCCTTGCTTAAGGCATCGAAGCTGATATCTGGCTAGGATCTGGTTACTTTGAGGCTTCGTGTAAGCTTCTAGCACGGATAACACTGGCTCTATTTTGAGGTTGTCGGCTTCGACGTCCCATGTTGCCGCGTTGTAAATTTCAAGGCCTTTATCGCCTACCCAGAGTAGCAACAGTCTAACTTTCTTAGCTTCTTCAACTTTGTCAAGTGGCCCGTCGAAAATAAGTTCGCATTTCTGTTTGAAGATTTTGAATCTCTTGTGCATATCGCCCGGACTGCTCCAATCCATGTCCGAAGGTTTAAATCTCTCCGCCATGTTGTGTGAACTTGCGAAACTCGAAATATATCACGCCGTCGCCAAACACTTCACGAACTCTCGGAGATCAGTTCGAGATTCCACTCCTGACACCATGTCATGATAAGCGTAAAATAACAACACTGTTGTAGTTGTTTCTCTTTATTATTAGCTAGCTCAAAAATACCTCTAACTCGAGCAAGAGGTGAAGTGAAATATACATGCTTCGGTGCCAGCCTATCCCATGTCTATATATATGGAAGTTTCCAGGGGGGAGCCAATAACAAATAATTAATACAATACTATGACACTATTCGTGCTGCTCTCTCGTTGGTCGACCCCTGCGAGCAACCAACGTCACTGTATTCAGGTCCGGAAGAATCTCGAGATAAAGTGCCCTTGCCTTCCATTCTCTGCGACTTTCGGTATCAAATGGGACCTGCGAAATCCACGCCAACCACCTGGAAAGCTGTGCATGAGCCTTTAGCGTTTACAAAGCGTTTACATCCCCAACAAGATCGACTTGATCACTTTCTTGGTGAGTTGTCGAAGACGTGCAGGGACCCAATGTCCCTCTCTGACGCTTGCCATGGTAAGACCAACACCACCATGCAACGTACGATCATGCTCTCGCTTCACGAACTTCTCGGTGAAAGGGCAGTCATCTGGAAGATATACCAGGGTAAAGACCCTTGTTGGCTTGAAGGTTAACAGCACAAATCGACGTGTGCATG
This sequence comes from Chrysogorgia sp. JL179-B06, assembly GCA_035772405.1. Taxonomy (NCBI): domain Eukaryota; kingdom Metazoa; phylum Cnidaria; class Anthozoa; order Scleralcyonacea; family Chrysogorgiidae; genus Chrysogorgia; species Chrysogorgia sp. JL179-B06. Next base: position 2,343,262 of record JAYKKM010000375.1, read on the forward strand.
TAACCGGGTGCACGATTTGTGTCGCAATGGCGTTGCTACACAAGTCGGCGAAACAAATCGTCGTATGTTACCGTGGCTTAAAGCTTACTAGTCATGATTCTCTTTGTTTCACATAAAATAATTATTTTGTTTGAAGGACGTCGTCGTCGTAGATGAGCGCGTTGTAAAATATATATTAATCGGCGGATAGATAATGATTTGATTAACATTTACTAGATATCGAGAAGGCCAAGTTTTTCGCTAAAAACAATTATGCTTAGGGTAAAAAAATACCTGGGTTTCCTATTTCATGCTGAAAAAATTAGGAAGGGTAGGTCGATTTTTCTTCTTTTTTTTCAAATATTGCATGGACGAACAATAGGAATTTACCAAACCACGCTAATCTTGAGGACGCTGCCTGGATCGGCAGCCATGATCACCCCACCCCGACCATAAATAATGACCGATCCCTAATCTTCCCTCGGCTTTCGGTACATTTAATCACTAATCAACCTCATATAGTCATATTGCTATTACTTATAATTGGCGACCATCTTGAAACCTAAAAAATTATCGTCCCACGACTCGGACCTAGTACCTCACGGTAACCACAGCTAAATTGGCGATCGTGAGATTCGTGCATGCGTATATTAGTAAATTACTATCCCACATGCTTAGTTCTCTCACTAGTTTATAAGTTTAGCACGCCAAGTAGGGGAGTGGATGAGTGGGATGGCTGGGGGTTTGGGATGGGGAGAATTTTACCAGGGACTTTGGGTTAGGATCTTTGTTGTGTTTTTTAGATCAACCATTATCCTTAATTCAGAGCGATTTGTAAATTAAGGATAATAATTAATTTAAGGAAGAGACCGGGTTGCACATCTAGCCACGACCATTGAACTCTAAATTATATATAAAGACTGGATCGATCAACTATTGTTCAGAAAATGAAGCCGGAAGTCCGCCATTGCTAAGGGACCAACTGAGGATCCTATGAGGTTTTTTGTTGGATTATGTGCTCTTTCAACAAAATAAAATAATTTTACTATAAAGAGGACCAGAAGACATTTTTCAAATTACTGGGTAAAACGATTCATGGCCTACCTACAGATTTACTGCGACTTTGGTCCCTTAGCAATGGCCGCCGTTGGCTCTAATTATCCATGTGAGAGAAGCCTGATATGAGACGTCAAATTAGGTTCAAGATATTATGCATTTAATGTTAATAAAGAAACTATATTGGCCAGACACTAAACCTATTTCGCGAGCGTCACAGTTTGATTTGCTTGCAAATTCGGAGCTTCTAATGATCTCGTCAATTTACATTATTCAAATATGCAAGCTTCAAAATCAGCTCATCAGATACAATAAAAAGCTCAATCCAGTTCTATTTTTGAGATCAGTGGGAAGAGCACATACATTGCCCTCGTACCAGCCTCTACGTTAATTGGATTGTAACCGACCCCAAAACAACAAAGGTCCTAACCCTCCCACAAAGCTATAGAATATATTCTTTTAAAGATAAATGATCTATTTACAACATACATACAGCTTATCCTGATAGCTAACTTAGTTCTCTTTGAAAGTGGATAATCGAACATGCCTAAAAATATAATTTTCGTATTACGTATGCCATTTCCGGCACCGTCTTCGTGTACTGGACACACAATGGATATATACTACGTCATAGACACATCAAGGTTATTTTCTCGGGATTCAGAAGCTAAGCTTTACAAGAACAAAAACCCTAACCATAATCCAAATAAAAACTCTAGTCCTAACCCTGAAATAAAGGTGTTGTAGCTGGTCATTAATTTATGCGGACTCTTCTATTGTTATACTGTTTTGTTGTCATGCCTTGTCAATTTCATATTGATGTAAAACTCTGCGAGAGTCAGATTTACTGGTTGAATAAAACTATAAATGAAGTTGTTTTGTTTTGTTTTGTTCATTATGGAAAACCGGTGGTATAATCTTAATAATGTAGCCGTCGAAGATAACAATTGGTCCTAATTCGAGCCGGATTGGAAAAGTTTAAAGAAACCTTTCGAAGATGTCTGATCACTCTGATGGCGAACAGAATCTTGTTGACACTGATGGTTTTGGAGTTGTAACGTTACCATCAGCTATGGAGGCCGCCGAAATTGCTAGATTAAAGAACAAGCGGTCTGTTGTGAAGAAAAGAATCACAACTACGCTGCAGAAGTTAACAAAAACGCTTGAAACAGAGTCGACACAACATGGCACTAAAGCAATGATAGTGGGCTACGTAAAGAACGTTATGGATTACCTCGCGGAAGCTGAAACTCTCAACGAGCAACTCTTTACCTTGGTTCCTGAGAATGAACAGGAGACCGTCCTCAATTGGTACGAGGAACAATTGGAGAGAGTTCACGACGCTAAATTAGTGGCAGAAGTCTGTCTTGAACAGCGACAAGAAGGAAACACTTCTGTAATTGGATCTCGCTCGGGGAGATCAGTAAATTCATCCTTGTCATATTCGTCGTCGTCGGGGTTTGCAGCGATTTAAGCCCGTGCCAAAGCAACAGCGGCACAAATAAAAGCGAAACAGCTGAGAGAAGAGGAACAGCGTAGAAAGGAGGAGTTCGAAAGGCATTTGGATTTTAAAAGAAAGGTTGAAAAAGCCCAAGAAGAAGCTGAACGTGCTCGCATCGAAGCTGAAGAGAGAAGGAAAACTGGGGAAGCCAAAAATGAAGCCATGCGTCTTGCAGTCGAAGCTGAAATCCTAGAGAACATTATAAATAATCCTGAAAACCTTGTTAATAGAATGGGCGACTTTGATCGAGTGCCTTTATTAGCCATGGATAATCAACAAATCCCTTCACAGCCACTGTTTCCTAATGTGCATAACCCATCTCTTGTTGAGAACATTTTGCCAGAACAGCCAAACAGTGTGATTCCAACAACATCACCACAACAAGTGGTATCGATTGAGTCCAAGGAAGATCCTCACATTTTGTCTAGTCGTAAAGTTGGATCATGGATTAACGAATTACAGGATGGTGTACAAAACCAGGCTGTACAAAGTCTTGGAGCAACAATCAGATTACCCAACCAATCACTTCCAAAGTTGAGGCTAAGTTTATTTGATGGGGACCCACTTCGCTGGTCTGATTGGGCATCAATGTTCAAATCAATTGTGCATGACACCAATGTTTCAGCCAATGCGAAGATGCAGCATCTCCAAAATTCTGTGACAGGAACTGCAAAAGTTGCCATAGAGGGGTATGGATATGGTGGAGAGTCTTATTGTCAAGCCTTGAAGGAATTAGAATCAAGATTTGGAAAGCCATCCTTTGTTGTCAAAGCCACACTTGGCAAATTGAGGAAAGCAAACCGATTGCAAGATGACAAGCTTCATGAAGTTAGGAACATTTCTGACATTGTTACAACAACAGTTTGGATACTGAAGAGATTTGGATAATGATCTTGCTGCTCAAGCCAACATGAATCTTGCTGAAAGCAAATTGTCAAATGAGCTCAAACCAAAGTGGAAAGAACATCTGAAACGTAACAATCTACAGAGCCCTACCCTTGTTGACTTTTCCCACTGGTTGAAAGATCAAGCCGCCATCTACGATGATTGTAACATGACCAAGAAGCCACCTGGTAAACCTCCACATAATTTCAACAGATTTGGAAAGAACAGATCCAATGATTCAAGCCACAACACCATTCCTGACAACCACACTCTGAACGGATCCATATCAGGGAACTCAGGAACTGATCTTTGTGCCATGGGTGATAATCAGCAGCATAAACTCTGGGACTGCCCTAAGTTCATAGCCATGCATGAACGTTGATGATCGCCTCATAGAAGTAAAAAAGCTTGGATTGTGTTTCTCATGCTTTGGTAGACGACACTGGTTAAATCAATGTCGCTCAAAAAAGAAATGTGGAGTGAATAGTTGCTCCAAGTTGCATCATGCTTTGTTACACAGTGTTTTACCTGCTGCTCCTACTGTTGGTCGTGACCCAGTAGACGAACACTCCAACTCATCCTACATGAATTGCAACACCCCAGTTCTTCTGCAAGTGGTTCCCATATCTGTATATGGACCCAAGGGGCACATCAACACTTATGGAATGTTAGACACTGGTAGTACATGCACCTTGGTGATGCCAAAGATCGCTAACCAGGTTGGGTTGGATGGTCCGAGATAAAATCTCACTCTTAATGGCATTCAAGAATCATCAGTCTTGTCTTCGAAGCGGGTAACTATGCAAGTCAGTGCATTAAACCATGGTAATTCGCGTTACAATATTGACGGTGCAGTGGTGGTGGATCGTTTGAACATCCCGAGAAGAAAGGTTAACTTACCCGAAATGAAATGGCCACACCTATCAGACTTGGAATTACCAGTAGTAGATGGGTCCCAAGTCACGGTACTCATTGGAAGTGATGCTGCAGAGATTATTATTCCAATCGAAACAAGGATTGGTCCAAGGGGATCGCCTGTCGCTATTCGTACGAAGCTCGGTTGGACTGTAACTGGTCGCTTGCCTGGTTATGCCCAAGACTGCGAAACTGTCTGCTTTACTCGGATTTCTTCACCTATCGAAGACCTACATGAGAGAGTTAAATCCTGGTGGCGCACAGAGAATTTTGGCTGTAAGTATGATAACGACACCAAACGATCCATGGAAGATGAAAAAGTATTGGAATTTCTTGATGAGACAACCTGTAAAGTCAATGGTCATTATGAAGTTGGATTGCTGTGGAAAGACCAAAGTGTTGCTCTTCCTAATAACCGCAACGTCGCTGAACACCGCCTTAACCTGCTCGAGAAAAGGCTCCGCCGTGATCCAAAGTTAGCAGCCGCCTATGAGAAAACCATCCAAAACGACGTTGAAAAGGGGTATATCAAGAAGCTTTCTCGTGCGGAAGTTGCCAATCCAGTGAGTCAACAGTGGTTCCTCCCACATCACCCAGTCACCAATCCTCACAAGCCTGGAAAGGTGCGGCGAGTATGTGACGCAGCTGCTAGATTTCGTGGTTCGTCATTAAACGATCATCTTGTCACCGGTCCGGATCTACTCAACTCGTTGGTGGGAATATGCATGCGATTCCGTGAAGAAAAGATTGCATTGGCAGCAGACATTGAGGCCATGTTCAATCAGATAGCTGTTCCCCAAGACGACCAAGCAGTTCTTCGTTTCTTGTGGCTTGAACTACCAGATTCCAAGAGAGTAGTTTATCAATATTCCTGTCACATCTTTGGAGCAAAGTGCGCGCCAACTTGTGCTAACTACGCCCTCATCAGAAATGCAAGAGATAATAAAGTGGAATTTCCCGACGCAGCTGCCGTGGTCGAACGGAACTTTTACATGGACGATTTTTTCAAATCTGTCAAGTCCGTAAGAAAGGCACTTGAACTGCACAGCCAGTCAGTCAAGCTGATAGAATTGGGACATTTTCATCTGACAAAGTGGCTTTACAATGCAAAAGAAGTGATTGAGCAAATTCCTGAAGCAGAAAGAGCCCCCTCCATTAAAGTAGTGGATGATGAAATTATTATGCCAGTTGAGCGAGCACTTGGGATCGTTTGGAATACGAAGTCAGACTGCCTCGTTTACAGCGTGCAGAGGAGACCATTGACCGACACCCGCCGCAAGATCCTTAGTGTAATCGCCTCATTGTTTGATCCACTCGGATTCTTGTTTTGTTCATTATGGAAAACCGGCGGTATAATCTTAATAATGTAGCCGTCGAAGATAACAAAAGGAATACTAATCCTAATTTTAAACTAAAGATTGCAATTATTTAATATTCGGTGTCCGGTACACGAAGTAAGAGCCAACTTTCGGCTGTCTTCGACGAACGTTTTCTTGAGAAATAATCAACTCCCAAAGCTACAAAATATATTAAAACAAAGGTAAATTATCTGTTTACAATATGCGTACAGCTTATCCGGCTGGCGAACGTAGTTTTCTTGAAAAGAGCGGATAATCGAACATATCGTAACGTGTTATACGCATCCAGTGGCTGGTACGAGGGCAATGTATTTGCTCGTCAGGGCAATAGCGCTCCGTCGAGATGACGTCAGCATGACGTTTGTTCGCTTTTACCCATAATTCTTGCGGCCATAACAAAAGAAAATAGCTCATTTGCAATCATTTGTGAGCCAAATTTGGTTTGTCTGTCCGCATTTTGAGCTATTAATAGCAGCCAGACTCTGCGCTATTATAGACCTCTTTCATAATGGCATCCAAATTAAATATTCTTTTATATTCATTTAAATTAGCCTTTCTGACCTTGTTCGTGTGTCTGTAATTCCAAAGAATTTTCGCTTTGTAACGAGGCCTGAAAGGATAATTTGCATGCATGTAAAAAAATATTTAGACTGGGCGCCATTATGAAAGAGGTCTATATGCTCGTTAGGGCAACGTTTTGCTCCGTCCGATATGACCTTATATGGAATACGTACTATAAGTCCATATGCATTTTGTTGGGACCATGTTTTACTATAGGCGACAGAGACTATCTGTAATCAGTTTTCCAAGGTGTTCCCATAATATAGAACACAAACTACGGCTCCATATAAACATAGCTAACTATCATACGAAGCCGGGATTAGCGCGTGGCGGCCATATTGGAGTGACCACTGCTTCATTGCTAAATTACGGGAAAACTGATTCATTTTAGCATGTTTAAAGATGAGAGACAGATAGTCTCTGTTGCCTACAGTAAGACTATATAGCGTGGTCCGTTCATGATGGCCGCCGCGAAATATTCCACGGCTTCATTTTTTCGCAGCATCCAAACAATATATTGCTCGATCCAGTCTTTATTTAGAGATCAGTGGCCACGACCAAAAACAAAGCTGGGGCTTAATGTGTATGCATATTACTTGCACTATGCATATATAATAAATCTCCCGAGCGAGCTTTATTGTTAGGAAGACACTTATAGTTATTAGCATATTTCATTTTGTTGGACGCGGAGACTAACAAAGATTTAGAGTCGTTCACTGAACGGATTTGAGTATTTGCATTGAAAATACTTGTCTCTCTACACAGATATTTAAGGCTGTTATAGCAGCACTTAAGCCTGGTTTCCATTTGGTCGTTAGCGGTCTTTCGCGGTCGTTGGGAGTCGCTACCAACGTCTCGAAAGACTGCATGCGACATGCAGCGACTGCTAGCGACCTGGTCGCTGGGATAGAACGAATTATATCCCAGCGACCGCGAACGACTGCAAACGACCCAATAATTCCCGAAATGCAACCTGTTTTATTTTCAAAATGGCGGTCGAGGAAACTCATGTGCAACGCGAAGAAGAGATATATAGGCACTTTAAAGCTTACTCATGATGCTCTTTGCTTTACATAAAATAATTATTTTGTTTGAAGGACGTCGTCGTCGTAAATGAGCGCGTTGTAAAATATATATTAATCGGCGGATAGATAATGATTTGATTAACATTTACTAGATATCGAGAAGGCCAAGTTTTTCGCTAAAAACAATTATGCTTAGGGTAAAAAAAATACCTGGGTTTCCTATTTCATGCTGAAAAAAATTAGGAAGGGTATAGGTCGATTTTTCTTCTTTTTTTCAAACATTGCAGGGACGAACAATAGGAATTTACCAAACCACGCTAATCTTGAGGACGCTGCCTGTATCGGCAGCCATGATCACCCCACCCCGACCATAAATAATGACCGATCCCTAATCTTCCCTCGGCTTTCGGTACATTTGATCACTAATCAACCTCATATTGCTATTACTTATAACTGGCGACCATCTTGAAACCTAAAAAAATCGTCCCGAACACGACTCGGACCTAGTACCTCACGGTAACCACAGCTACGAGTATCACGTTGCAACACAATCTCTTCCTTTAATTAAATTAACCATTATCCTTAACTCTCAAATCGCTCTAAATTAAGGATAATGGTTAATTTAGTGGCGATCGTGAGATTCGTGCACGCGTATATTAGTCAATTACTATCCCACATGCTTAGTATCTCTCACTAGTTTATAAGTTTAGCACGCCAAGTAGGGGAGTACGTGGATGAGTGGGATGGCTGGGGGTTTGGGATGGGAGAATTTTACCGGGGTTGAGTTCTAACATTAGATTAACCATTATCCTTAATTTGTAAATTAAGGATGATAGTTAATTTAAGGAAGAGACCGGGTTGCACATCTAGCCACGACCACTGAACTCTAAATTATATATAAAGATTGGATCGATCAACTATTGTTCAGAAAATGAAGCCGGAAGTCCGCCATTACTAAGGGACCAACTGAGGATCCTATGAGGTTTTTCGTTGGATTATGTGCTCTTTTAATTCAACAAAATAAAATAATTTTACTATAAAGAGGATCAGAAGACATTTTTCAAATTACTGGGTAAAACGATTCATGGCCTACCTACAGATTTACTGCGACTTTGGTCCCTTAGCAATGGCCGCCGTTGGCTCTAATTATCCATGTGAGAGAAGCCTAATATGAGACGTCAAATTAGGTTCAAGATATTATGCATTTAATGTTAACAAAGAAACTATATTGGCCAGACACTAAAACCTATTTCGCGAGCGTCACAGTTTGATTTGCTTGCAAATTCGGAGCTTCTAATGATCTCTCGTCAATTTACATTATTCAAATATGCAAGCTTCAAAATCAGCTCATCAGATACAATAGAAAGCTCAATCCAGTTCTATTTTTGAGATCAGTGGGAAGAGCACATACATTGCCCTCGTACCAGCCTCCACGTTAATTGGATTGTAACCGACCCCAAAACAACAAAGGTCCTAACCCTCCCACAAAGCTATAGAATATATTCTTTTAAAGATAAATGATCTATTTACAACATACATACAGCTTATCCTGATAGCTAACTTAGTTCTCTTTGAAAGCGGATAATCGAACATGCCCAAAAATATAATTTTCGTATTACGGATGCCATCTTGTAAACGAACTTTCGGGCACCGTCTTCGTGTACTGGACACACAATGGACACAGACTACGTCATAGACACATCAAGGTTGTTTTCTCGGGATTCAGAAGCTAAGCTTTACAAGAACAAAAACCCTAACCATAATCCAAATAAAAACTCTTGTCCTAACCCTGAAATAAAGGAATACTAACCCTAATTTTAAACTAAAGATTGCAATTATGTAATATTCGGTGTCCGGTACACGAAGTACGAGCCAACTTTCGGCTGTCTTCGATGAACGTTTTCTTGAGAAATAATCAACTCCCAAAGCTACAATATATATTAAAACAAAGGTAAACTATCTATTTATAATATGCGTACAGCTTATCAGGCTAGCGAATGTAGTTTTCTTAAAAAGAGCGGATAATCGAACATATTGTAACGTGTTAACTATCCGCATCCAATGGGCTGGTATATACGAAGGCAATGTATTTTCTCGTCAGGGCAATAGCGCTCCGTCGAGATGACGTCAGCATCGATGTTTGTCCGCTTTACCCATAATTATTGCGGCCATAACAAAAGAAAATAGCTCATTTGCAACATTTGTGAGTCAAATTTGGTTTGTTTGTCCGCTTTTTGAGCTATTAATAGCAGCCAGACTCTACGCTATTATAGACCTCTTGTCCTCTTTCATAATGGGATCCAAATTAAATATTCTTTTATATTCATTTAAATTAGCCTTTCTGACCTCGTTCTTGTGTCTGTAATTCCAAAGAATCTTCGCTTTGTAACGAGACCAGAAAGGCTAATTTGCATGCATGTAAAAAATATTTAGACTGGGCGCCATTATGAAAGAGGTCTATATGCTCGTTAGGGCAACGTTTTACTAATCCCAGTCCCGTTCGATATGACCTTATATGGAATACGTACTATAAGTCCATATGCATTTTGTTGGGACCATGTTTAATTACTATAGGCTACAGAGACTATCTGTAATCAGTTGTCCAAGGTCTTTTCCCCGTGGTCCCAAGGTTCCCGCATATCTTGTTTGGTACGGTGACAGCGTTCATCGTGAAATTCAAAATATGTAAATATTTAGGAAAAGAGCGTTCATGCAGAAGAAATTATACATGGCAAACTCTCAATCCTGGACCAGTAAATTCGATTTTGTGATCGATAGTCACAACGTACTATATGTAGATACTTTCCGAAAGGCAAACGACGTTATTCGGGATTTCAAAATATCAATCGCAACAACGTATGCTGCGAGGTTTCAAAATATATTTGTCGACCGACAAAATATATTTGTCGACTGAAACTATTATATGCGCATTGCATATATGGACCACCGTAATATACTGTGTAACCATATATAAATGTAGTTAAGTATTTCTGCATTTGCCATAGAACATTCGTAAAGTCACTTACTATAGTCATAGATGCTTTTAAAAAAGTGATAAAACGTGCTGTGCTGCGTAGGCAGTGTATAGAAATACAAATCAAAATGTATAAAAAGGTTGGTGTACTGCCGAAATAGCGTGTAAGTTGTCTAACGTTTCGAGCGAAGGCCCTTCGTCAGAGAATGAAACATAAAGTGAAATAATCACTCAGTTATTATTTCACTTTACGTTTCACTCTCTGATGAAGGGCCGCTCGAAACGTTAGACAACTTACACACTATTTCATAGACTTGCTCCAAATCTGCCTCTTGCTTGTTTCGGGTTTGTTTGAATTAGTATTTTTCAAAGAACTTGCCATATAGGTCGCCTTGTTCGCTTTTTAGATAGAAATATTATGAAAGAACACGAGGGTCGCGAAATAAAGTGTGCGGGAACCTTGGGACCACGAGGAATTTCACTCCGCTTCACCCAACATTCTATGAGAGCTGGGATGGTAACGACCGTTTACGAAAGGGAAAATTGCATCGTCAAAAGTAAAACTATATAGCGTCCCCGCGGATTCATTTTTTCGCAGCATCCAAACAATATATTGCTCGATCCAGTCTTTATTTCGAGATCAGTGGCCACGACCGTAAAGCTGGGGGCTTAATTTATATGCATATAGCTTTCACTATGCATATAATAAATCTCCCAGCCCTGATTATTGAATGAGGTTTATTGTTCGGAAGACACTTATAATTATTAGCATATTTCATTTTGTTGGACGCAGAGACTAACGAAGATTTAGAGTCGTTCGCTGAACGGATTTGAGTATTTGCATTGAAAATATACTTGTCTCTGCACACAGATATTTAAGGCTGTTTTAGCAGTACTTACTAAACTCTGAAACGATGAGTTTAGCGGAATTCTCACCGACCGAGTTACCATTTCTTGAGCGCGTAGAATCGGAATATTTCGAAGAAGAAACAGACTTTGGCTATCATTCTCTGGGCAAGAACATCAAGGTAACATGTACTATTTATTATAAGAGTTGCTTTTTTGTTGGGAATCTTGTTGGTGGATACTTGTGTATTGTATGTTTTGCAGTGGAGAACTGTGTCGGTTGCTTGGAGAGTTGCTTTTTTTTGTTCGGGATCTTGTTGGTTACATGGACGATCGCGTCAAACTCAAGTCCTCAAAAATGTTTCGGCTGAGTCCCGTACAGGAATCGAACCTGTTACCTGATTGCCGGTGAGATGCTCTAACCATTGAGCGAACGAGACTCAGATGGAGAGCGAAGGTTACAATGATGTAAGGTTCCATCCTGTCACGGCCGGACCGTCAGAAACATTTTTTGATTACAATGATTACAGTAATGTATATATAACACTAAGCATAGCAATATATGTTGACTGCCGCATAGACATGAATCTAACCAATGACATCAGTGATCATTGCCGTAACTTTGCTATCGGATCCATTTGAGTCTCGGTAGTTCAAAGCTTGTTAGAGCGTCTCACAGGCAATATAAGAACGTTACATGTTCTAGTCTGTCCGGAACTTAGCCCCTTTTTTCTGAGGATTTAAGTTTATATATCGTTTGTTTACTCCAAGTTCCCACATTCACAACAGCAACACATTATAGATAGTACCTTCGTATGTGCCCAGGCAACAGCCCAGTGCACAATGCTAAAATACATGAATCGAATATATGTCAAGTATTTAGTCTTCACCAAAGCCGAGCAAAACATTAGCTTTCGCTTGTTTTATGCATAACTTATCGTCTCGACTAAAATGTCAACAAACCGTTGGCCGTCAAAACGTCAGTCACCAACAATAGTCTTTCTCAAGACTACAACAACCTGGACGATCAACTTCACACTTCTAATCGGTACTGCTAGGTTGAAACCATTTATTTAAACCGTTACTGTCGGAGTGCAAATAACGGCGTAAAAGTTCATTCGTTGTAAAAATTTCGTCTTGTTACTTCAAAGTGAAAGCTCGTTAATCCAACCCGCAACGTGCCAACTTAATGTATAATTTCAATATTTCATACCAAGACGATAAGCGAGATGTAGCTTGTGCCTTGAGTACTGTAGAATAAATTGAATTATGTAGATCTTATATATAAAGGGAACTGAGCAAGTGCGACTGTGCGAATATAGATGGTTACTTTTGCTTGATCTAAAACAAACGTGAAATAATTTTTAGCGAAATTGCAGTATTCTTGCTTCACGTGGGGACGTTAATTTAAAGCACAGTATGTGTTTAACGTAGTTTCCATGGTGACTAGCTCATCACTCATTTCCACATTTCTGCGGTGCAGATTAAGTATTGTTGCGTTTACAACTATTTAGAAGGACGTACTACGATTTCCATATATACGATTGTTATCTTGATATTTGCGACTTGCTAGATAACAAAAGGGAAAAGCACATTTTGCAATCTTATATATCGAATCAAAAAAAATTCTTTGCGACAGCGTCCCCCAAAAGTTGGTTGCTATGACGCGTATCACTTAATGACAAAAAAATTCCGTTTTCCACTTCAACCGTAACGTAAAGTACATAGCGTTTTCTTTTGTGTCAAAGTCATTAGTTTTGCTCTAGTGCTCACGAAACAAAGAAATACGCTACGTTTCGGTACGATACGGTAATTGAAGTGGAAAACGGGCATTAAACGTCAGGGGTCTTTAGGTCGACGTTAACATAAACACATTTACCAAAATCTAATAATGGCGTAATGTTGGTGAAGGATGAGAAAGAGAAATGAGTTCTTAGAAGAACTGTTTAACTCTTTCCTGACCGACCCAGTCAAAATGGGTCGTAGAAGACCCCGGAAGTCGTCAATCGAAAAACACGGCACACGGTATCGCAAGATTAAAAATTGAAATTCGACAAGCGCCAGGAACATGCGATCCACTCACACGCCAAGTTTGATTTGATTTCATAAACAACTCTGCGATTGGTGGCATTTTGAGTTTTCAATATGCTACGCGGGCGTGCAAGATGGCCTTTTCTAGAAAAATGTAAATTTTTCAACCTGATTTATGATAATTAATGCTAATTTATATAAAAATAATGTGTTTGTTCGGGAAATTTAAAAGCACAGGTAAAAGCCGGTTTATTGGGCTTTCAGAAAATGTATGCTTTCGCAACAGTTATGGTTATTTCAAGAGATATCAATAGAACAAAGAGGTGGTTCAATTTTGGATGTTTTTCTGCCTGTCCGGAAAGAGTTAAAGTGGTTCTCCGATGAAAATATTTCTGCTAATTTTTTTACATAATCCCAGAGATATAATGGTAATTAGTAATCGTGCAGAGTTTCACTTCAAAATTCGTTGAAAGAAATAAAGGTTTTACTTTACGTGTGAAGTTTGTATTTTGGAGCGCCGCCATTAAAGTGGCCGAGTGCGAGAAGAATGAGTCGAGGAGAACTTATGACGTCATAGCCTCAACAACAACAAAAGGGTCATGGTCGTTGCTAGATGGTACCATCGCAGTTGAGGATCGTGACGTAAACATATATCTAAACTAAAATCGAATCCCCAATCTAACCCTAATTCTAATCCTAACCGAAGCCCTAACCCCACTCCAACCTTAATCGCAGTCTTCAACTAAATGCGAACTCAAACTCAACTGTACCATCTAGCCACGACCAAGGGTACCATCTAGCCACGACCAAGGGTACCATCTAGCCACGACCAAGGGTACCATCTAGCCACGACCAAGGTCATTGTTGTTGTTGAGGCTATGACGTCAAAAGCTCTCCTCGACTCATTCTTCTCGCACTCGGCCACTTTAATGGCGGCGCTCCAAAATACATGACTTCAAACGTAAAGTATAACCTTTCTTTCAACGAATTTTGAAGTGAAACTCTGCGCGATTACTAATTACCATTATATCTTTGACATTATGTAAAAGATTAGCAGAAATTATTTCGTCGGAGAACCACTTTAAAGATTTGAGAAATAAATAGGCTTAAAATAAAGAATAAATAGATTTAAAATAATACTATACAGACAAAATGACTTTGCTTTCAGTCTGTCACTATTTTAGGTGTCACTTCCCTATCGGGGTGACTTCATATGACATCATATGACATCATATACGATCTAAGTTTCAGTTTATCAGCAGACGCATAGCACTTGATAAACTGTCTGCCGAAATGCATCGTGCTTTTTTATTTTAAGCCTATTTATTTCTCAAATCTTTAAACAATTCTTCTAAGAACTCATTTCTTTTTCTCACCCTTTCCTCCAACATTACGCCATTATTAGATTTTGGTAAATGTGTTTATAAATAAGCAGTTTAGATTTCAGAACGTTCTGAACTTAGTTATTACCAATCACCATGGTTAGTAGAACATATATTAACCAAATACGACCATTAATTAGCAATACCAACCGCGAATACATATTACTGTGTTTATACTGTATCATAAAGTTCCTGCAGGCTGTAGGGTCAGTGTATCGACTGAAGCCGGTGACACACTACGTTATCTCCAAGACTTTCGTCTCCAAGACTTTTGTTTCCGAAGTCAGCTCGGACACAAAATCTTCACTAAGTGTATCATCGAAGTCTCTGAAACTTTTTGTGTCGACGGAGATCTTGTTTCCGAAATATAGGAACCGCGTGTTCTAATCACACAGAGAAGTCTTCGACACAAAACGGAGACTTCGATGATACACTTGAAGATTTTGTGTCCGAGACTTCGGAAATTAACAAAAGTCTCGGAAACAAAAGTCTTTGCGCACATACATATTGACCAGAATGCATTGCAAAAATGTCGAACGGAGATAAGACCCTGGGGCCTGGGTACGAATTTGACGTCCTGCTTTTATCAAAGAAATAAAAGTCAAAAGTAATAAAACTATAAACGAGCAAAATGTAACGGCGCCGTCAGCGCGGCAAATGTAACTAGTTATCGTTACTTTTTATTTCGAAATTTTGTAACTAGTTACTATAGTTCTGTTACAGTTACAGTTAACGTTACTCAAAAAAGTAACGATTACTTGTCGGCGAAGTTACTCACAGCATTGGGTCTTTCACAGTACGTATTCGTTTTGGATATGTCTCTTTTCAAACATTGCCAAAAAGCACTATTTGTTTGAATTCCCCGGGAAATTTCCGCAAATGGCAAAGGGTCTAGTAACTATCTTACGTGACGTAACTTAAGGGATAAGGGTCGCTCATAAGGGTCGCTCATAAGGGTCGCTCAAAAGAGCGTGTATTATGCTGTGTAGTTATCACCGAAGTGCAGAGCAACATGCCAGATAGACTGTTGTGTTTGTGTTTTCAAATGACTCAGATTTATAGAACACTGAACGGAATTTTACTTCATCTCATTCCTCATGCTACGTCACAGGGGGCTCGTCCCAGGCCCCGGACATTGAGAATGAAGTTTGAATGTATAATAATAATGTAGATTGAGTACTCATATATGAACATGAAAATGTTTACAAGTTAGAATCATTGACAAAATTTGTTGGAACAACCATGGGCCGGAAACTGCTGGAAACAACTAAGAGCAAACCGTTAAAGTGCTTATAAACCCAAAATGGGTTTTTGGTGATTCGGATAGAGCATAAAAAGTTAGTTAATAAGTTCTGGATTAGTTTTTGCGTTAAACTTTTAGTTTCGGATCGAGATATAACGGCTCAATGCAAATTGTGCCACAACCTCGTACCCAGGGCCTATCTCCGCCCGCCGCCGACCCCCCGCCACGCGCGCTGCGAGGGCTGGTCACGTGTCACCCAGATTCTGGGTGATAACAAAAATTAATTTAGTGGGAGGGGATGGTACGTTTTGGTTGTCCAGGTGCAGCTACTGGCGGTGTCACAGTGATATGTGTTTCCCAGTGAAATCTGTTTCCCCCGTATAATAAGTCTCCCTTTCTCCCGGAAAAAATAAGGCTGTAAAGTGTTTTGATTCATGTACTGTATATATTTATAAATACTGTAAATAACGTTAGGCTGTGGCTATATTTACGGGCCCGTAAACGGACTTCGCCAAGCTATATTTACGGCAGTATTTTAGCAACCTCGTACCCAGGGCCTATCTCCGCCCGCCGCCGACCCCCCGCCACGCGCGCTGCGAAAAGGCCCTGGCAGGGGCTGGTCACGTGTCAGTGATAACAAAAATTAATTTAGTGGGAGGGGATGGTACGTTTAGGTTGTCCAGGCGCAGCTACTGGCGGCATGTAATGGCTCCGATACTGAAGTTTTATCCTGTCGTAGATGGAATCGATCTTTCCTCGAACCGTCGCGGACTCCGCACGCTGTAAGAAGTTGAAAATGTGTCAAAAGCTCATGGCGACGTGCTTCAGCGAAACAAAGCGCTTCCTGAACTCATCTGTCGTCGTTGAGAAAGAAAAGTAAAGAACGCTTCAAATTTAAAGAAAACAAGACGCCCGCTAGGCGTTAACTCGGGCTCTTGAATTAGTGGCTTGTTGAAAGACATTGTAGGCAAATTCAGTGATTTGAATTCAATATACACAAATCTATAGTTGTAGGTACAATGGTACATGTAATGATACAGCTGTCAGTGCAGGGGTGGTTGCAAACCCATAACACAGTGTTGGCCAACGGCTTTGATTATATGAAGGTGAGTTGGCTCAGTATCCAAGCTGGCTTACTGAGCGGAAGTCTGCCCCGCCAAATGAGCCATCCTGTTTGCTGACCTAACCAGTTCTAGCCAACAGGGTCAGCCTGGCAAGCGAGCCGGCCAGTGCTCATGTAATAACAATTCATATGCTCAGTCCGGCAAACCGGTTCAGTTTGAGCAAGCATTAAATCAGTTAATCTTTTTCTCAGTGTATAAGGCATAGCAGTAAATCAAACCATTTAGCTGGCAGTAGCAAGGTGTCATAAGCTATTATAAAACAGTTTAAAGAAATGTAATTCAAAATCATTATTTCTTTGAAGTTATATTAACATTTTGAGCCAGTAAAAATATTCATAATTTTAGCATATTTATTATTTGAGAGGCTTTATATACATACTAGTGACTAGTCCAGTAGGCCGGCCAGCTAATTGTAATATAAAGACAGATTACTGCATAGTTAACTATGTTACTGTTTCGATTAGCGAGCCAACTCGCTTTCCATGTAAAGTCAAGGCCAAAATTCAGACCCGTCACTGGTAAACCAGCAAACAACAACAAACTCTTTACTCCTTGACCTTGATAGTTGGTAATTTGGGTGTCTGCAGAGATTTATATACTGTGTGTTCATTTGTAAGCATTTGTGTATATTATAATACATATATAAACAATCGATACAAACTTACTGATAACCCAGAACATTTTGGAGCACCATTTATGCTTACAGGTAAAATATCAAGTGAAACAGGGTAAAATTCGATAGCAACTAAACATAGTACTTGGTATATATGAAACAATAAACTGTAGCATCAACTTTATTTTGTATAACATAACAATAAACAATACAGGCAACAAAGCTTATACAAATATTACAGTTACCTCAGAACAATTAACATATTCCATGCAGCATTCATATGTTGAGTCTCATAATAAATTATTAAACATTTAGTAGACAAAAAGCGTATGGAAACAGATAATTTGATCGAGTACAGGTTCTCGAAATCGTAGACCAACCCGTTTCGAAAACGATCGGGATTGTGAGCGTATATATATAAGATCAAGATACTTGCCAGTTGCCAGCCACATCAAAGATTTTCAGTGAAGAGCACTCAAAGAAAGGTGATCAGATGAGTAAATATTATAATTACAATGGCGCATGAATATATGCAGTGTTTTCAGTTTCGCAAAGGTTAAAAGCCTGGGTACGAGGTTGATCGGGATGCGGGGGGCAAAACATTTTTGGGATCCGTTAACTGCGCATGTGTAGTAATCCCACATTCATAATCTCGCTCACTAGTCTATTAATTCAATCAACAATGATGCAATAATTGCCATTTCGCGACATTGCCAAAATAAAAATAATAAAAATAAAAATAAAAATAAACAGAGCCCTTTCTAAGACTCGTGCTCTCCCCCCAGGGGGGGGAGGCCCGAGTAATTATTGCTAACACGCGAAAGTTACTTATCCAGAATTTAGCCGATTTAAAAGGTGCATTGAAATATCGCCGTCTGCCCTTTCCCTAGAGAAATATTTCTAAACCGACGCCGCCTCGTCGTCTTCAATTTTCAAAGGTTAGTTTTAAAATCATGAGTTGTTGTTTTAATCTAAAATATATAATAACATCATGACAGAACGTTGACGCTTTATAACTGCCTTTTTACATTGAAAGAGTTGAATAGAGATAACAATGATCGTCACTGCGTCAAGTGATTTCATAATAGCATATTTCCAATGTAGACATGTTAACCCGAAATTTTCGAAGTTGATAGAAAATGGAAAATAACACTGCGTACGCAACACTGTGTACTTTGTTATTTCGAATGTCTAGGATAGTATTATGCTTGTGTCACTTCATATTAAATTAAAATATTTCGCAAATATAAGTAATTCGATCGATCGGATATTAAAATACTATATTTGGGATAAATACTATTAATAGACATTCGAAATAACAAAGTAGACAGTGCTGCGTAGACTGTTTCTTTTCTATTATTAAAATCACTTGACGCAGTGACGATCATTTCTATCTCTGTTCAAAAGGCAGTTAAGCGGTAAACGTTATTATATATTTTGGATTGAGTCAACAACTAATAATTTTAAAACTAACCTTTGAAATTGAAGATGACGAGGCGGCGTCGGTTTTGAAGTTCAAAAACGTTCTTTTCGACAAAGGGACAGACGGCGTTAACTAGTAACTGTTGCGTGCCAGAAATAATTTTCTTTAAATTTGAAGCGTTCTTTACTTTTCTTTCGCAAGGACGACAGATGAGTTCAGGAAGCGCTTTGTTTTGATGAAGCACGTTGTCTACCCTGTGTGCCACGTTGTCATGAACTTTTTCAACATCAACTAATATAACCGCGTTCTTGCAGTACTGTATGTGGAGTCCTCAAGGGATTCGCAGAGTCGATAGAACAAAAAATCGATTCCATCACAGCATCACAGGATAAAACTTCTTCGCATCAGTGGCCATTATATGCCAGTTGCTGCACCTTGCACCTGGACAACCTCCCCCTCCCACAAATTTTTTGTTATCACCCAGAATCTGGGTGACACGTGACCAGCCCCTGCCAGGGCCTTTTCGCAGCGCGCGTGGCGGGGGGTCGGCGGCGGGCGGAGATAGGCCCTGGGTACGAGGTTGATATTAAAATACTATATTTGGGATAAATACTATCAATAGACATTCGAAATAACAAAGTAGACAGTGCTGCATAGACTGTTTCTTTTCTATTATTAAAATCACTTGACGCAGTGACGATCATTTCTATCTCTGTTCAAAAGGCAGTTAAGCGGTAAACGTTATTATATATTTTGGATTGAGTCAACAACTGATAATTCTAAAACTAACCTTTGAAATTGAAGATGACGAGGCGGCGTCGGTTTTGAAGTTCAAAAACGTTCTTTTCGACAAAGGGACAGACGGCGTTCTTGCAGTACTGTATGTGGAGTCCTCAAGGGTTCGCAGAGTCGATAGAACAAAAAATCGATTCCATCACAGGATAAAACTTCTTCGCATCAGTGGCAAGGTGCAGCAACTGGCATATAATGGCCACCTGGACAACCTCCCCCTCCCACAATTTTTTTGTTATCACCCAGAATCTGGGTGACACGTGACCAGCCCCTGCCAGGGCCTTTTCGCAGCGCGCGTGGCGGGGGGCCGGCGGCGGGCGGAGATAGGCCCTGGGTACGAGGTTGATTGTGCCATTTTTTGGAAAAAAGTAGCGCCACCAAAATAACACACAGGGACCTGGATCCGAGGAACCCATCTTCAACAACAACTAGGCTTTTGTATAGGAGAAGACAGCTATCTTAAGAGTTTTTATTGAAAAATGCCCAAACGATGTGTCTTTACGATGTTACCTTGTCTACTCGAATTGTAATATATTTTATATATTACAATTATTATTATTGTATTATTTATATTATTGAAACATAACACGTTCCTCGGATCCAGTCTCCCGGCCTGCGCTACCTTTTTTCACAAATTGTGACTTTGAGCCCTTATATCTCCGAAACTAAAAGTTTAACGCAAAAACTAATCTAGAACTTATTAACTAACTTTTTATGCTCTATCCGAATCACCAAAAACCCATTTTGGGTTTATAAGCACTTTAACGTTTTGGGGTTTTACAACTTAGGGGGAATGGGAGCTAGTAAACCTTTCGCGATGGCCTTTGTTCCAACAATTTTGTAAATGATTATATAGCTATATTCCCAACTGGTTTCTTTTTTTTTTGGTTACTTTTCCTCGATTTTTCTAATCTCTTGCTGATTTGTTTTTTTTCTTCTTTCGGGTGGGAGCTAGGGCAGGGGCAGAAGTGAGGCAACCGCAAACGAAACAAGGACCAACGAACGCAGCACTATAGGACCTGGAGATCTATGAATTAACATTTTAAAATACTCAAACAGGTGTATATTTCACTCAAAACAGTGTATATGACACCAAAAAATTGATAAGTTATTCATTAAAGTTTTTAATTTGGTCCATTTGTTTCGGAGATATCTATCTCTAAACAGCAAAGTGAAAAGGTGGTGAAGTGCCAAGATGTTTAGTGACGAAACACTGACGTTTCGAGCGGAGCCCTTCATATATCAGAGTAAAGGTACGTTTACACACTACGATTAATCGGGCCGATTTCTGGTTTAAATGCATGTTAAGTAATGAGAGACAAGGAAGACGCCAAGACAAATGAGCCCACGGGACACTCCGCTGACTGTTTCTCCACTTAACATCCAGCTAAACCAGAAATCGGCCCGATTAATCGTAGTGTGTAAACGTACCTTAAGAAACGTTAGATAACTTACACGCTATTTCAGCAGTACACCAACCTTTTTACTAGATATTTCACAAGGAACAGTATTTTAGCTATAGTCTTTGATTGCATTAATTCTTAATTTCTTAGTCCGCTTCATGAAACGTCAGTATTTCGTCACTAAAAATCTTGGCAGTTTACCATTTTGCTATATACTGAATAAAACCGAGAGAGACGAAAAAACTCGAAATAGGCCGCAGCTGTGGCGTCATTAATTTCGGCGATTTTTTAGAAATTATTGGACGCTGATGACAACACTAACTCGAGAGGTAGATTTGCCTCTGTTGAAGATAACAGTGACGATGAAGACAACAGTGACAACATATACAATAAAACAATTATTGGATTCTTGAATATAATTGTGCAGACCTCGGTCAATGTTATCCGCCTCAGCCTTCGGCAAATTGAAATCGGTCTTGGATAATTCTTGTTATTAATTATATAGCAACTAGTAGAGCTATGTCTCGCAATTTGATTGGCTGCGCTACTATTCGACTATCACCCGCTCATATCCTAGCTAGCAGTAGATAAAAAGCAAGATGGCGGTATGTTTTTTTCGGCCGAAAAAGGTTGAAATGATCAATAGGGTTTTGTAAAGAAACGGCCCCCAACTGACTAAGTGTTTGACTATATAAGAATACAGACCTCGTGACCAGGCTCTCGGCAAACGACCGCACTAGCACTGGTCCTCACATTGTAAACTTGGGGGAGCCGGCCAAAGCAACATTTTCGTTGTACCTGTCAGTGGCGAAGCTAGAACCAAATGGGTGGTCATGATAACTAATAATCCGAGCGCCGTAGGCCCGAGGCTTTCTAGGAGGGTGGGGGGTGGATTAGATGGTTATGCTCCCGCGAAATTTTTTGAAATCTAGGTTCCCGCAAATGACATTTCCTGCATTCTGAGTGGTGATTTTTCAGCTAAGAAGTTAATAAAATTTCATATTTTGGACTGTTTCGCTCTATATCAGAGCTCATCAGCATTCCTAAGAACCACCTGGCCCGGAGATTTCCCGGTAGGACCCTGAAAATCTGGTGATGGTGGGCCCCCTCCCGCTGTGAGCAGTCCATATGTACTTCTAGTACGTATTCCATATAAGGAAGTGACCGACGAGCAAATAGAAGGCATTGACGAGCAAATAGAAGGCATTAACGAACAAATACATGACACTCGCACCAGCCCGCTGGATGCGGGATTATTAACACGTTACGATATGTTCGATTATCCGCTCTTTTTAAGAAAACTACGTTCGCTAGCAGGATAAGCTGTACGCATATTGTAAACAGATAATTTATCTGCTTTTTAATATATATTGTAGCTTTGGGAGTTGATTATTTCTCAAGAAAACGTTCGTCGAAGACAGCCGTGTTTTTGTTTAAGATTGTGTCCGTATTAGGAAAATTATATTTTGGCATGTTCGATTATCCGCGCTTTTAAAGAGAACTAAGTTAGCTACCGGGATAAAGCTGTACGTATGTTGTAAATAGATAATTTAACTTTCCTTTGATATATTCTATAGCTTTGGGGGTGGTTTATTTCTCAAGAAAACGTTTGCCAAAGGGTTAGGACCTTTGTTGTTTTGGGGTCGGTAACAATCCAATTAACAAGGAGGCTGGTACGAGGTTTGAACGTGTCAGGTATTTGCTCGTTAATTCACTCTATTTGCTCGTCAATGCCTTCTATTTGCGCTTCCTTATAAGGAATACGTACTAGATACCCCTTATCGAGCAGTGAGCCCCAATCGAATAGTTTTCCCGGGCCCTATTTTTGAGCCACACTGACCCTGGGAACCACTGACAACATATTAATGCAATTTTTGGTCAGCGAGTCCAACATGGACGTTTTGTTCAACCGGGGCTACCGTTTAGCCTCAATCATTCCGCGATTTCCGCCCTACTTCTTAGTTAAAAAAGAAAGCCTACTAGAGTAGGGCTGCATAAACTAGAGAAATATTAGTACTTTAGTTGAGTAAAACACTCGGGTTAACATGCAAAGTTATTGTGATTATTTTTTTAATTACTTCTATATGACAGTTTAACAGAACATTAATAGGAAGATGTTATTTTCCAACTTGTCTGAAATATCATACATTCATACTATTCGATTAATATATGATTTCAAACAGGCGCGGATTTAGAAGTTAGTCGCATAAATTAGACACTTCATGAACAACCCTATTGGTTATGCTTTTCTTAAGAATAATTCAGAACAAAAACCTATCCAATAGGATTGTTATTCACAGGTATTTTGAATTGCAAATTCTAAATCTAATTTATGCGACTAACTTCTAAATCCGCGCCTGATTTCAAATACTTCTACTTTCGAATTCAATTTTTTTGCTGCAATTTTTCTTTCAAAGGCCGCGGCCTGCTTCCTACGCCCCTGTGTAGTTTAATCAAGTGGAATACCAAATATTACCATCTTGTAATATACCCAATTCTATTTCTTCGTTAGCCTGCATTACAGGCGTTCCTGGGAGTTGTCTGTACTCTGTATCCCCGCGCCCCCCTGTAATCTGTAATCGCCCCCTTGTAACCCGTAATCGCTTAATGTTATTTCTATCGATATCAATCCGATAACATTTTGAATAATTGAATGCGGAAACATTTAAAACCATATCTTTCAGTAACTTCTGATTTGGTAAGGTTTTATACCAGTGTATAAACTGCCAACTCACGGCTTACTTTGGCAGCAGCTGCTAGTTTTCTCATGTATCACTGGGTGGCTGACTTTGAAAGCCGTGTGTGTTTCGTTTCACTCTTTGATCTTCATGTGTTTCCGGTGACGCCGTCAAAGAGTCCACAAATTAATTCGCGGGCTTTTGTAATGGGATTAGATGAGCCTTCATTGATCATTTATGTTAATCTACGCGCGACCATCAACAAATCAATGTGAATGTATACTAACGCTTCTGTATACAGAGTCAATGATTTGCATATGAAAGCGCTTTACAGAGCTCATTTAGGAAGACAACCTCGCTAGATAGTGGTTTGTGTTTGTGCGTGGTTTCGCTACACTTCACTTATGCTGAATTAGCACTTCAACAAGTTCTTAATAACTTAAACAAGGTAAGTAATACGTTTTCAACAAACAGATATTAGGTTTGAGTTTTTTGGTACAGATATTGAAATATTGATGTGTTGTCGTTGGAATTGTTCAATCGTTCTAGTTAACCATGCGGTCGTCGATTCTGTATCGGCAATTTGCAGTCAAATTTGGCCGCATAGCTAAGCATAGGGTAGATTACAGGTTTTCTGTTACGCAGCACTTCCTTACAATATAGTAACTTTTCGGTACTAAAATGTGGTTAGTGAGTCTGCGAGTTCATAGCCACGTTATACGACACCTCGTGTAACCCTACACCAGTTTTCAACGCGCTCCTTCAACTCAACATTGGTATGCAATGTTAATGTTTGTCTGCAGTCTGTTCAACAATCATTCCATGGTATGTTGCATATTGACCGGGAAGCCATGCAAAAAATCAATTTCATTGCAAATGAAACGTCCATGCGTCATTTAGTGAAAAGATCAAAAGTAAATTTTCGTTTAGTCAACCGACCAGCCGTCGGCGCGTCATGTTGTCATGGCGATCAATACCTGTTCGCGTCCCTGCAGGCGGGAGGAGCGTGGGGCGACGCGTCACAAGTGATCGCCTTTGCACGCTTCAAACTCAACAGTTTTACTCCAGTCCGTAGTAATTCTAGCTAGTGTTTTCTTGAGAAGCTTTTGCGATTGGCAACGGATAGAAAGGCCGCCGTTTTATTGATCTTTGTGCGTGTGGATGTCTTTTTGACCTCGGTTGATTACATTGCTGTGGCTTTTGCTTTGAATTTGATTGTGGCGAGAGTCACTTACCTGTTAAAGTTGGGTCTTGTGGCTGAACAAAGAAGATTACAACTGCAGCCGTGCAGCGATACATTGCTAGTTTTCTACCGGGACATTCATGAGTATCTACGACTCCAAAGCTTCGCAATCTAGGCATTCCAACTATGAATTTCGTTTGCCTAGCGTTATAAAGGTTTTTGCATTTTATCTTACCTTAATTCAAACTTTATCGAATGTAAATTTGCGACACTATTGCGGTGTGTGCATATGTTTAGTTGTAAATGACCTTATTGTGTGGTTTTGTGGTCGCACTTGTGAAACCTTTTTTCTTGTCTGCAGAAACTTGAGGTAGAACATCTACAGCCGGAGGAGAGGACAAGCAGTAACGGTCAGCCGTACGTTCCTAATAAAATTCGAGATATCGTCACAAGGTCTATCTCAAATTCGGAGCCCAAGATGTCCCAGCCAGCAACAACGTTAGCGGAGGAAAAGAGGCTGTTGGAAAATGAAGTCAGTCGGCTTGAGGACTTGCTGTCTTCAACGAGAGCCGAAAGAGACGAGATTTCCTCGAAATATTTGGCTGTAAGTGAGCGAGTAAGTACTGTAGTCTGTATGGTTAGAGTCCAGCGTATTTCCTTCCAATATATTTGGCATGAATAATATATATGCTGGCTGATATTTGTGATTATGATCTGAGCCATCAATAACTAGTCTGCAGCTAGAGGTAAAAACTTAGGTAAACCGCAATTTAAACAAAGTGATTTTTATTTTAATATTTAATACTTGTTTACCAAAGGCAAATAATAATAATATTTTATATCTTACGTGTAGGTTTTGGTCTACGAAATGCAAAGAGTGCTCAACAACATATAGTTAGAGCAAATAATAGATTTTCGCTTACCTCAAAACTGGTCTGCTACAACTTGTTTCATCCGTACAGATGAAACAAGTTGTAGCAGACCAGTTTTGAGGTAAGCGAAAATCTATATATATATATATATATATATATATGTATGTATATGTGTATATATATGTATATGTATATATATATATATATATATATATATATATTAATATATATATATATATATATATATATATATATATATATATATATATATATATATATATATATATATATATATATATATATATATATATATATATATATATATATATATAGTACAATATCTACAGACACGTGTTTCGCTGTTCCACAGCTCATCAGTGTAGCTTGGTACAATATATATATATATATATATATATATATATATATATATATATATATATATATATATATATATATATATATATATATATATATATATATATATATATATATATATATATATATATATATATATATATATATATATATATATATATATATATATATATATATATATATATATATATATATATATATATATATATAGCAAAGTGAAAAGGTGGTAAACTGCCAAGAATTTAGTGACGATATACTGACGTTTCGAGCGGAGCCCTTACTCTGAGCGGAGCCTCTTACTCTGATGAAGGGCTCCGCTCGAAACGTCAGTATATCGTCACTAAATTCTTGGCAGTTTACCACCTTTTCACTTTGCTATATATTCAAAACACTGTCTACGCAGCACTCTACTTTTTTTTATATATATATATATATATATATATATATATATATATATATATATATATATATATATATATATATATATATATATATATATATATAGTGAAAGGATTTATGGTGAAGGAAAATTTCGAGTGTTGGAATACATACATTTTAAGACCAAACCGGGACCAGTTGCGAAAAATGCAACTTAGCGGCCTTCCGGCTGGAATTGAACCCGCGACTCTGCGATTGCTAGTGCAGTGCTCTGACCACTGAGCTACGGAAGCCGTTGCCGAGAGCCTAGTCACGAGTTCTGTATATATGGTGGTAATGCCGGGATAAGATTCTGGTTATATTATAGGTAATATTTGGCATTTCACTCGATCAAACTACATGTTGAAAGGATTTATGGTGAAGGAAAATTTCGAGTGTTGGAATACATACATTTTAAGACCAAACCGGGACCAGTTGCGAAAAATGCAACTTAGCGGCCTTCCGGCTGGAATTGAACCCGCGACTCTGCGATTGCTAGTGCAGTGCTCTGACCACTGAGCTACGGAAGCCGTTGCCGAGAGCCTAGTCACGAGTTCTGTATATATGGTGGTAATGCCGGGATAAGATTCTGGTTATATTATAGGTAATATTTGGCATTTCACTCGATCAAACTACATGTTGAAAGGATTTATGGTGAAGGAAAATTTCGAGTGTTGGAATACATACATTTTAAGACCAAACCGGGACCAGTTGCGAAAAATGCAACTTCAAGGCCTTCCGGTAGGAATTGAACCCGCGACCCTGCGATTGCTAGTGCAGTGCTCTGACCACTGAGCTACTGAAGCCGTTGCCGAGAGCCTAGTCACGAGTTCTGTATATATGGTGGTAATGCCGGGATAAGATTCTGGATATATTATAGGTAATATTTGGCATTTCACTCGATCAAACTACATGTTGAAAGGATTTATGGTGAAGGAAAATTTCGAGTGTTGGAATACATACATTTTAAGACCAAACCACGAACAGTTGCGAAAAATGCAACAAGGCCTTCCGGCTGGAATTGAACCCGCGACCCTGTGATGCTATAGTGCAGTGCTCTGACCACTGAGCTACGGAAGCCGTTGCCAAGAGCCTAGTCACGAGTTCTGTATATATGGTGTGGTAATGCCGGGATAAGATTCTGGATATATTATAGATACCGGTATATATATATATATATATATATATATATTGGTTATTTTAATAGACATTTCATTTATATTATGGAAATGAATATATGTTATTTACTGGTTATGAGACTTGAGGGCTGTTCGATGTAATATAAATTTACTATATGGGTGAGCTCATTTTCTGGTCTGTATGTAAAATCATTTGTGTTGATTGTCGGGAAGTATTAGCAGCAAATTCTATGGACCAGCAAGTATTGGTGGGAAAATTAAATGCCTGGATAAACATGATCCAATAAGTAATGTAAAACAACTCCATGCAAAATGTATACAGTGTTGGAAAGAAATGGAAAACTGAGCGTATAATAAATTTCTTATTAGCCTTGTTTACTTCAAGGAGGCTTCGTGGTCAGTAGTGGTCAGGGCCACTGCCTCCCACTTCTGAGGTCAAGAGTTCGAATCCTGTGCTGGGACATTTGATTGCCACTTTTAAGTTGGTCAACACTCTGCCGAAAGTCGTGGGTTTTCTCTGGGTTCTCTGGTTTCCTCCCACAGGGAAGTTGACAGGGCGGGTTAGGATAAATAGTTAGGAAAACTAATGATGATAAAAACTGTAAAAATAAATAGCTACTAAGGTTAATTGATTGGTTGGGGTACTGGGTACTAGGTACTGAATGTAATAGAATAAATTGTGGATGTTGTAAAGCGCATTTGATCACATAAACATGCTAATTTGCGCTATATAAATAGTAAACATTATTATTGTTGTTGTTATTATTATTATTATTATTATTATTATTATTATTATTATTATTATTATTATTACTTGATGGGAAAGTATTTGCCTTATTAAGCTGAATTTTGCAAGGGGGCTGAACATAACTTGCCTGAATATCAATCACTGTCTGTATCACATTCATGAACTTTTTTACTGCGCACATTCAGTGGCGTCAGGCCCGCACAGGTGGAACGCAGGCTCAGCTCGAGAGGGGCCCCTAATTATATTGCTAGTTTACTTTGTAGAGAATCGGTAGACGGTAGCCAAGATGCTGTGAAATTACGAAATTATCAAACAGTATTTTCTGCTTCTCTGCGTTAGTGATTACTTATTTTCTCCTTATTTTGTACATCTTTTACATCGTTACGAAAATTTGCGTTGTCATTTCACATGTAAATCTGAAACATTTTCACATTCGTAAAATGGCATGCGGAATTTTTGCAAGGGGGGCCCCAATGATTTATTTTGACCCGGGCCCACTTTAGTCTCTGTGCGGGCCTGAGTGGCGTAACAGAGGTAGACGGGGCCCTATGTCTTGGGTCTGGGGCCCCATGAAGGCTCAACTATAACTTCTATATTATCACTATATAGTACAATGTTAAGCAATCGTGAATACCTAGACACCTATATTCCTTCTTCTAGTTAACGTTAGCAAATCGGTAAATCAGCTGTTTCTTATCAACTGAAGGTCAAGGACATTAATGATTCTTCACCATAAATCGCAGATTCGCAGTAGCCTGGGAGAATCGATTATCGGGGGCCCCGTAAATTAGTTCTGACTAAATATGACGATGATATATATGTTAGAAATGTCGCTAGTACGCCGTAATTTTTCATTATAATGTTCAACTTCATATTTGGCAGGGGTCCCACTGGGTTGGGGGGCCATTAGTTATTTAGTTCTCGACCTAACCCTACCTAATGAGCGTTACACCACTGCGCACATTGTGTCCCTCCCAGACACTGAACATAGAGATGATCCGATTACGAAAATAGCCGATTTATGAAGCCGATTATTTGGAGGCCGATTAATTGAAATAATCGGCCGATTATCGATATGTTTCCGGTTACCAGTCTCCGCGCAGTGTCGCAATGTTTTATGGGATTGCTAGGTGGTTCGTAGTGATCATTGTGCAAGTTTTGGTAGCTTAAACGATCGGAAATACCTTGAAAAGCAATAGCGCTGTGTACAAATGTCGTCAAGATTCGTGTTTCTCCGTATTTGTCATTAATTGTTGCTTTCAAACAACGGAACAATGGTCATGTGGAATCCTTGAGAATCAATCTCGGTTTATTTGGCCGCTATTTGGTTTTATAAATCCTCAATAGCAACTATGCACTACGCTATCACAGAAGAATTGCAAGAAAAGTCGAGAGAAGTCGTTGTATTAAATACAACAATTGTTATGTCATTAGTTTATTAAACAGCAAACTCAATTCTAACACCCGCATTACAAAATCATTAAACTGACCAATACTCAAAGTTCAATTTGTGCAAATTGTGATACAAAAACAAATTTTTATCGCTGCTGCCTTTTGAAGTGTGAGCTGGACAGTTGGATTTCATTGTGAAATAAAGACTACATTGTGTTCATGCTTATGAAGTTACGGACTCACAGCGCGTCGTTTGCGAAAAGTTAATGCACCGATTATTTTGCCTATTATTATGCAATAATCGGCCGATCGCCGATTTTAAATTGGCCGATCAATCGGATTTCCCGATTAATTTCCGATTAATCGGCTCACTGGTTTCCATACAACAGATATAAACTAATCACTAAATCTGGTATAAAAGTATTAAAACATGATTTTGTCAATTCAGTCAATTGGTAACAAACATAAATATAGTTTGATAATGTATTAGCCTTGGGAAATGGTGATTTTCGATAGTTCTTAAAAGAACTCGGTTTGAAATTTGCGGTAAACTAAGAAGAAGCACCATACATTTTGGTAGTCAAAGTCTGCTATCTCTTAGCTCGCGTCTCGTTTATTGGTCGCGTTGTTTAAGCATGCTTCAATTGATCCCGCGTTCTCGCCGATTTCCAAGCCACATGACGCCAGACAACAGCGAAGCGGTTAAATGTTGGTCAAAAGCGGAGTTAATTATATGTAGTATTTAATTGATTTACTGAAAAAGCGAAACCGTATAGAACCACAGAAGATGTCGTTGTTTCTTTTGAGCGCTCGCGAAGAATATTTGGTAATGCATCTCTTGGTGAAACTAATTTGTAACAAAATTTGGCAAATTTGTGTCGCGGGTAGTAGCCTGTATCTCTTGTTGTTGGATGTAATAGTTCTAACATGAGTAAGCGTTCTTCCTCTGATTTCTAAATACGGACAAGCCGGTTGAAAATACGAGACGAAGCCGAGTGTTATTAACCGGTTTGTCCGTATTTAGAAATCAGAGGATGAACAATTATACGAGTGCTAGAACTTGCTTCTCGAACGAATCCATATTTTGTGAGAAAATCGAGGTTAAAGTTAGCGAAATTTGGCCGTAATCTTCCTCTTATTTCTAAATACTCATTAAATATTAATTTCTTTAGAATTTTCTTCATGAGTTCTTAATGAGTTTGAGAAGGTTGGATAAAAAGGCATGCGCGTTTCAGGCTGCTATAGTTCTTGATATATTACAAATTGTGTTGCTGAGCATAACTTGTGCCCATCTGCTATGTTTACCATTCTCTCGTTCCCTGTTAATGAGAAAATCAACTACAGAATATGTCTGGAGTAACCATAGGTGCCGAGGGCTCATATATCAGGGACAGGTCTGAGTTAGTACCAACTATACCATTGGCAGAATAGATAACAGGACAAAACTGTATCTGTTCAACATCCACATTGAGCCCATCCTCCCTTAGGGCTCTGAGACGCTGACTGTGCGACAACATCAAAGACTGGATGGGACCTACACCAACCTCCTGCGCAGAGACCAAAACATCCAGTGCAGGACTTAACACGCCACATTGGCGAGGATCTATATGGGAATATACCACCCATCTCGCAGAAGCTCAGGCAGAAGCGCTTCCAGTTCGCCGGCTGCTGCCTCAGAGCTGAAGCTGAAGTCGTATTGACCCTCCTTTTCCGAAAGCCCAATGCTCCAGTAACATAGGCGCACGGGCTGTACGAAATATTAGCTCTATTCAGGCAAAAATGGTCTTGTCTTAAATTATTCTAATATTTTAATGCAACTTAAAGGACATTGGCAACAAAAATTAAGTTTGTCTAACATGAAAGAACTCGTAAAATAATAGAGCAACACCTTTTACAACTTTCCCGTATTTTACTTCGTTTTTGAAATATTTCAGTTTGTTTGATATGTAAATGAGATGGTGTCTGACGTCAGCCGTGGGGTGGAGAATTTTCACTCATTAAAATATTAGTTACATCCTCAAGTTTGTTCCACAAATTTACTTGAAAATCGTGTGCGTATAATAACTCCCCATGATAATGAACGTTGTAAACTTAGCAATCACTGAGATATAATACATTTTTTAATGAGTGAAAATTCTCTACCCCACACCTGACGTCAGAGACCATCTCATTTACATATCAAACAAACTGAGATATTTAAAAAACGAAGTAAAATGCGGGAAAGTTGTAAAAGGTGTTACTCTATTATTTTACGAGTTCTTTCATATTAGACAAACTTAATTTTTGTTGCCAATGTCCTTTAATGACATTATAACAGATTCTCATTGCGGGAATTAATCTGGGATTTCATTGTTGTTCTTCGTTGATCAATTGTCAGTGGCAAAGCCAGGCCTAGGTCCGGCATTGTCTAAACGTTATCTCGTATATTCAAATTGAATATAACTAATACA
Organism: Chrysogorgia sp. JL179-B06; assembly: GCA_035772405.1. Lineage (NCBI taxonomy): Eukaryota > Metazoa > Cnidaria > Anthozoa > Scleralcyonacea > Chrysogorgiidae > Chrysogorgia > Chrysogorgia sp. JL179-B06. Next base: position 2,375,627 of record JAYKKM010000375.1, read on the forward strand.
TTTGGTTTTGTAATATGGCTAATTCTTGCTTTTCCTTCCTTCTCTTCTGCCGTCGTGCAACGCATTCCCCATGAGCAAGAGAGATATGCACGCGGTCTAAATTAGGAAAATCTGTGTTATTTTAACGGTAATTAAATACTTCGAATCCCGCACACTGCCGCGGCTGAAAAAACGAGAAAACTGCCCTCAAATTGCAGGAAATACACTTTCGGAGAATCAATACCCCGCTACCCCCCTCTAGTACATGTTTCTAATGCACGTTCATGTTTTAACGAAAAACGTGCATGCATAATAATGCTTAGGCATAATGATGGCAATTCGTGTTCTTCAGGGATTATGCATTACATAGTAATATTGACTTATTCCGGCAAGTTATGCTTGATATAGATATGTAGTACGTATTCCTTATAAGGAGGCGCAAATAGAAGGCATTGACGAACAAATAGAGTGAATTAACGAGCAAATAGCTGTCACGTTGAACCCTCGTACCAGCCTCCTAGTTAATTGGATTGTAACCAACCCTAAAAACAACAAAGGTCCTAACCCATTGGCAAACGTTTTCTTGAGAAATAAACCACCCCCAAAGCTATAGAATATATCAAAGGAAAGATAAATGATCTATTTACAACATACGTACAGCTTTATCCCGGTAGCTAACTTAGTTCTCTTTAAAAGCGCGGTTAATCGAACATGCCCAAAAATATAATTTTCGTAATACGGATACCATCTTGTAAACAAAAACACGAACTTTCGGCTGTCTTCGACGAACGTTTTCTTAAGAAATAATCAACTCTCAAAGCTACAATATATATTAAAACAAAGATAAATTATCTGTTTACAATATGCGTGCAGCTTATCCGGCTAGCAAACGTAGTTTTCTTAAAAAGAGCGGATAATCGAACATATCGTAACGTGTTAACAATCCCACATCCAGTAGGCTGGTACGAGTGCCTAGGCTCGTAGGCCACTTCCTTATATGGAATACGTACTAGAAGTACATATGTTATGCTCAGCCCCCCTACAAAATTTTACCCGTACGCCTATATGTCCAGTACGATCAGGGAAGCTGACCTATCCGGACGTAATTTCCAGAGACCCCGGTATCTGTAAATTACGGATCTGGCAACAGCAACGAAGGTCATGCGATACATTCCGGCTGAAAGTGCCGAAGGACGATGGTGATTGGCAGAATAATGAAATAATTTCTTCAAGAAAAATTCTGAATCTTATTCTATGTTATTTTTATGTTTAATAAAGCTGAATGATCACTTCAAAAGTGGAGACAAAAGTTTGAACAGCGTCGAACCTGGAAGCGAGAGTCTAGTTCAGCAAGTGGCCTATCTACGACACAAACTGGATGACGAACACTCCAGCTACAAACGCAAACTTCAGGCTTACCAAGATGGCCAACAAAGACAGGCACAGTTGATCCAGAAGCTTCAAGCCAAGGTTAGTAAATTAAGTTTAAATTTATAGTGGAAAAAACACCAACGAACCCAATGGACAAACAAACAAAAATACAATGACAGCGCTCGGATTAACTTCCCAAAGTTCCCGGTCATGGTGATCGCCAGTCATGATTTTCCGCTGATCAAATGAAAATCTGGCCGATGGGGAATGTTTTCCTATATTCACTACACTATGACTGTAACTACTTAAAATTGCAGTCACAATCTATTTTCAACTTTTAAACTGGCAAATTATCAGTATTTCGTGTCGTCACGCCTTGTCATAGAAAAATACAGCAGCATTAAGACCTAAAATTTATACAAAAATCGCACTCGCCTTCAGCCAGTGGCATAACAGAAACGTTCGTGGTCAGCGGTTCGAATTACAGATTGTGCAAGTACTTCATGCGAATTTATTTATAGTTAAAGTGCCCCTAACCTCAACATTTTTTGTTGTCTTATTTGAGAGCTGAACTTTTAAAATGATAAAGTAACTTCTTTTGAATATGTTCGTTTCTTCGCTTTCTGTTTGAGATATATCAGTTTGTTTGATGTGCAAATATCTGGAATTTCGTCACACATGCATAATGACTTATCAGAGAAGGTTATATATATTTGCGTTCATGAAATAAAAACACAAAAATGTGAATAGCATGTGTACGTGTTTCTCCAACAACACCAAACTTCTCGATTTTAAAGGATTTCGTTTGAGAATGAAAGAGATACACACATTTCTCCAATAAGTCATTATGCATGTGTGACGTAAATTCCGAACATTTGCATATCAAACAAACTGATATATCTCAAAAACAAAGGGAAGATACGAACATTTTCAAAATAAGTTACTTTATCATTTTAAAAGTTCTTCCAAATAAGACAATAAAAATGTTTGAGGTTATGGGCACTTTAATGATATCAGTGAGAAAATATTTGTGCCATTTCCTGTCTTAGCTTAGGCTAAACAAATGCTTTTCGCGGCGTGTTTCTGACTGTGTTTTATTTGCCTTTTAACTGTACGCGTGTGCATCTTTTTGAATGCTCTTTTTGAACATCTTTTTGCATATATTGATATTTCTTGCCGATCACGATGATCGCCAACCCTTTTTCAACAATTTCTTGCCGATCGGTGATCGGCGCTTATTTTAGGAACCAAATAGTGATGTTTCGAACGGAGCCCTTCATCAGAGTAATGAGAGAGATGAGATGAAATAAATTCCTCAAACTCATTAATAATTCATAAAGGAAAATCTTATCCGAGACGTTGTTTGTAAATGTGGGTGAAGTTTCATGTAAATCCCGAAATGACGTCACATAGACTATCGGTAGTAAAATTCGAAATTAAAATCAGCTGTTATTTCTAAAAGAAAGCATTATCGTAAGAGTTAGCGTTAGTATTAGGTTCAGGGTTAGGGTTAGGGTTATGTTGGGGTTAGGACTATGTTTTAAATTCGGGATATTTATATGAAACGTCAGCCGTAAATGTGGTAATAAACGTCCATAAATTAAGCAAACTTTTCCCTCAAATACTGGTTAGTTTGAGAAGCTATATCATACACTCGAAAGGCGTTTATTATCTGATTCGAAAACACCTCGAAGTTGGTTAAAAAACTCGGCTATCGCCTCGTTTTTCAACACACTTCTCGGTGTTTGGAAATCAGATAATAAACTCCTTCAGGCCGTTTATTACCTGATTTACAACACCAAGGCGTGTGTTGAAAAACGAGGCCCCAGGCCGAGTTTTTTAATTTAGAAATCAGGTAATAAACGGCCTTCGAGTGTATGATATATACTAGGAGTTCTTATCAGAAGTGAAATGCTGCCTCCGGAACATACACAGGAGCAGTGGGTATATTAGAAGGGTATTCCCGTTCGTTCGTTTGATTTGAAATATGACCGCTCGACCGCCAGATAAGCCGTTCAATTCAGAAATATTACAAACGTAAACGTGAAGTTCGATTTGGCAAAAGTGTCGCTTGAATAGAAAATTTATAACTTCGCGAGGCTTGCTCGTTTCGAGTAAATATTGTGGTTTAGATTGTTATCGAGTGGAACACGGCAACAAACGACAGTGTCTTAATTCAAGGAGACATTATGACCTCAATGTTTTGACAACGGTGACATCCGGCATGATTTCCGTATGTTATTGCTCTTTCGAGTAAATGTTGTTCGAATGAGATGTATGGCGTTGAAATGGTCACATTCAATTTTGACATTATAAACGCGCCATAAAATACAGTTGCTGTTAGCTCAGATTGGTATAGTTTCCGCATCCGGCGATTAAACGAACATCTACGAGTTACGTCATAAAACGTCATCAATCTGTGGACATACAAACATCCATGATCGTAATTTAAGGTCGATCGACTTTACATAGTTCCGCGAAAAGGTCTGGGTACGAGACACATCAAACCAAGTCAAGATTAGTGTGCTGCCTACATCATACACGAGAAGGAGTTTATATAGCATCATCTCAAACAAATCAGTATTTTAAGAGAAAATCGAGGCGAAATGTTATGGTAATTAAGATCGCATTTACAAACAACATCTCTGTTATGATTTTCCTTTGTGTAAATTTTACTTCGTTACAAGTAAAAAGTATTTGTTGAAAAATATACTTCGTTACAAGTAAATACTGATTTATTTTACTTAAGTAAAGTAACGAAGTAAATTTACTTCGTTACTGGCGAACACTGGTCAGCAACTCAAAATAATCTTTGCTATTTTTCTGCGCGTAAAATAATATTTAAAATGGCAGCCATTATGAAAGAGGTCTATAGGGCTTATATATATATATATATATATATATATATATATATATATATATATATATATGCCAAAAGGGTGTCGCAAGTAGAAAGTGGCCAATCAAATGTACGGGAGGTAAACAAACTAATAATTAATAATAATAATAATAATAATAAAAGACGTATTAGGAGCATTATACAATAGTCTTAATGCTCTTACAACAATATATTCTTAATTTTACTTATAAAACTAATTACAGTTCCATTATAAGACAAAGCCCACTACATATAATTACCACTATGAACAAAAAAAACCATTAATTTTAAAAAAGAAAAGTCTTAAGTGCTGACTTAAAATTATTTAACATATCAAAGCTTCTAATTTCATGTGGTAATGAATTCCACAGTTTTGGTGCCGCAACCGAGAATGCTCTGTCTCCATGAGTCACCGTTTTGGATTTTGGCTCAAGTAGCAGATTTCGGTCAGATGATCTCAAAGCACGAGTAGGTTTATATTTAGTTAGCAAATCAGTAATATAAACAGGCGCCTTGCCATGCAAAGCCTTGAAAGTAATTATTGGCAACCAGTGAAGATTACGAAGCACATGAGGAGAGATATGCTCCGATTTTTTAACCCCTGTAACCAGTCTAGCAGCTGTATTTTGAATTCGCTGTAACTTGCTCAATTCAGCTTCTGGTAATTAATGACAGTTGATCCAGAAGCTTCAAGCCAAGCTTAGTAAATTAAGTTTGAATTTATAGTGGAAAAACGACCAACAAGCCCAGAGAGAGGGAGGGTAGGTGATAAAATGGGATGGGTGATAAAATAGTTCCACACACAGCAATTTTATCCATTATGGATAATTATATAATATTGTTTTCGTAGGTTCTACAGTACAAGCGGAAATGTGGAGATCTTGAATCGTCAATGAATGAAAAAATTCAAGATGAAGAGAGTGCAAAAAGAAAGGTAAATTGAGCGAATAGTGCTGGTATTGTGTAAAAATACATTATATGCAAAAAGTGAATATAGTATCCGTATAAATTATATTGCAATGAAGCTGCTTTAATTTGTTTTTGATGTTCTTTGGTTTGTTCAGTTGCAAAATGCCACCGAGTCATTGCGAGAGAAAGAAGATAAATTGAAAGAAACTGAAGAAGAACATGGCAATGATTTAGAAAACTCACTAATACAACTTGAGCAAGAACAGCAAAGGTAAGTTTTATCATTTACAGTAACACACAAAGAAAATTATGTTGCCAGAATCATGGGTGAAAAGAGATCTACAGTAACTTGTTTACCGTATAACGCTGCGTTCTCGTGCAGAACGCGTCCCTGTCGCGTTCCAGAACGCGTTCCAGAACACGTTCCGGACGAGTTCCAGAACACGTTCCGGACCAATCTAACAAATCGCGTTTATACGAAGACTTATGGCTTGGATCAAACAAGGATGAAAGTGAATGAGAGTTGGCAGTCACGCTACCGACTTAGTCTAAATTAAAAATGCTTTCAACACGGAGCGAGCGCATAACTACTGAAAGTCATCGCCGAAAATTGTGCAACCCCTTGAAAAGCACCCGAGAACAATCAATTCCGTTAACGAAGGTTGAACGAAACACTTCAATTCGGCGATTTATTGCTTATATATCATTCACAGCAATTTTATTAATACAACTGTACCCAAATTGTTTAAAACGATGTTCATCAAACTTGCGGCTGGCAGCAGAGTTGTTGGAATTTTCGGCAAATTCAATAACTTGAATCTTGCTTCGTAACTTCTGCTGAGGTGCAGCATGCCAGCATCATAAAATATGTTGAAGCATGAAATGCAGAAGCACACTAAACTAGCCATTAGTGAGACATGTTATATGTGTACATTCAAATCATGGAAGCCCCATCATTTATTTTTTCTCACATTGAACGTTGTGTAGATGTGCTGGCCTTCAGCATGTGAACAATATGTTGCGAGAACAACTGGACAATGCAACTGAGGCGAATGAACAGCTGAATGGTGAAGTTCAGAAACAGACTGGTGATAATGAAAAACTGAAGGAAGAGCTGAAAGCTCGCGACGAGGAAGAACATGCATATTTCGCCAACGAACACAATCGTTTGATGGCGTTATGGCAAACAGTTTCTACATTCAGACGACAATTCAGTGACATGAAGTCTGCCACCCAGAGGTAGGTAGTCACTGATAAATATTACAAGTGTTCGCAATTGCACGGTTAATCCTGTTAATATCACATTTGCGAGTTTTCCCTTTGTCTTAACGGGTTGATTTAATCACTAATACACCCCGATTGAAGTTGTATTAGAACTAATACGACCGCGGCAAACCGTGACGACAGGTAGTATTACACTAATACGACCTAAGGTAGGATGAACCCCAGTAGAATTATCAAATCACACACGAAACATTGCAGTATTACATCATTTTTATTAACCCATCTCGAAGTATGCAAAGACTGCCGCACCCTTTCGGGAAAACTCGCAAACGTGATATTACAGAGTAATATCATGAAATGAGGCGTATTAGCTATTAAACCGCCCACTCGATTCGGGTCATTTAGTAAAATTCCCTCGGGCCTTCGACCCTCAGGAATTTTACTAAATGACCCTCATCGAGCGGGCGGTTTAATAGCTAATACGCCTCATTTCATGATATTACTTATAGTAAGACCGTAAATTTGGGTGCTGTAGCACATTTCGGAAAATCTAATCTAATTGGTTGATCTAACCACAGCAAATTAGGAACCTTATGAAGCCAATCCTAACCCTAATAAACCCCAATCCTAACCCTAATAAACCCCAATCCTAACCCTAAAGTAACCCTAACCCTAAAGTAACCCCCAAATACCCTAACCATAACAGTAACGCCTAGGCCAATCAACAAAAAGCTTACGAAGATGTGCTACATTATTCGTAATTTTTATCTCGGTAAACCGAGTAACTCGTTGAGCAAGAACTCGTCCATCTCCTTTCCATCTCCGTTTTCTTACAAGAAAAGGAGAATATACGTGCAATATCAATTACTCATATTCTCATCATCATTGTACCAATGATCGCTCAGATATGGAATAAACAACAAACGAATTTCGGGAATGAGAAATGGAACCAGGAGATTATATTTGTGGGGACTCTCCGCCCTAATTTCACCCAAAATGAACAGTATTGGAAAAATGTTATTTTAAGCAGTGAAATGCATTTAAATTTAGTAAAACCATACTGTGTCTTAACGATTAGGACTTAAGACTTTACTAAAAAATGTTAACTTTACACAGTTTCAGGGCGTTATACATTCCCTGGAAGCAAAATACAACAAATATATGTTCTATAAGAATTTGTGGTGGAGGAAAATTTCGAGTGTTGGAATATATACATTTTAAGACCAAACCAGGACCAGTTGCGAAAAATGCAACTTCAAGGCCTTCCGGCTGGAATTGAACCCGCGACCCTGCGATACTAGTGCAGTGCTCTGACCACTGAGCTACGGAAGCCGTTGCCGAGAGCCTAGTCACGAGTTCTGTATATATGGTGGTGGTAATGCCGGGATAATATTCTGGGTATATTATAGGTAATATTTGGCATTTCACTCGATCAAACTACATGTTTGTTATTTTTATATTTGTGCAACTAAATTTCGAGTGTAGGCAACGACACTCGCCTTACTACTTCTGTTGTAGATGAAATGTAGATATTGTTGTCGAGATTCCTTATTTTATTTTTTAACTTTGCCAGAGACTTGGCCATGATCCGCAGTGAAGTGAGCAAGTCAGCGCGGTCTGTTCAGGGTGCTTGTATGGACGTCGATAAAAACATGCGAAGTTTGGATTCAAATATCAAATATGAACTGGACGAAGAACGTGAGAAAAGAGCTCAGGTGTGTACTGTACTGCATTGGAAAGAACAATAGGTTTTTTGCCCGCTATTTGGAACTTAAGCTTAATTTCCATTCGCTACTTTTATCTCGCGATCTCCTTTTTTCGATAAAAATAAGTCTCGCGATCTGGCACTTTGATTTCCATTTAAAGTGCCCCTAACCTCAAATTTTTTTATTATCTTATTTGGAAGAACTTTTAAAATGATAAAGCAACTTAGTTTGAAGATTTTCACTTCTTCGCTTTCTTTTGTGATATATCAGTTTGTTTGATATGCAAATATCTGGAATTTCGTCACACATGCATAATGAGTTATCAGAGAATGTTATATATCTTTGCGTTCATGAAATAAAAACACTAAAGTGTGAATAATACGTGTGTGCGTTTCTCCCACAACACCAAACTTCTTGATTTTAAAGGATTTCGTTCGAGAATGAAAGAGATATACACATTTCTCCAATAAGTCATTATGCATGTGTGACGAAATTCCAGACATTTGCAATCAAACAAACTGATATATCTCAAAAAGAAAGCAAAGAAACGAAAAGCTTCAAAAGAAGTTACTTTATCATTTTTAAAGTTCTTCCAAACAAGACAATAAAACATTTTGAGGTTATGGGCACTTTAAATCGCGCGATTTAAGCCGCCAAAATTGAATTCGTAAACAAAATGGCGGCAGCAATGAACAAGCGATGGTTACTGAAGAAAATTCTACTTTTGGTTATCCTACGTCGTCGGTTGCAATTTAAAGCGAACAGATTCAACAAACGATTCTGGATAAGAAAGTAGTTTGCACAAAGAGAAATGAAGGGAGTATTCGATATTCTGGTGAAGGATTTGAAATGGAAATGAAGCGATTTTTTCCGTGTTAAAATAAAGTTTATGTATGTATGTATGTATTGTTTGATAATGAATATTTTTTTAAAAGTTTTCGCTGAAGCATTCATTGCCTTCTGCAGATTCAATAACAACTTGATCACCATCATCATCGTTATTTCCTTCAGGTATATTCTGTCTCTGTTGTAACTGATATGCATTAGCAATTATTCGATGTTCAAAGGAGCATCAGCCACTTCGTTGGTGCAAGAACGCGCTTGTGTTTGTACATTGACGATCGACAAAGTAGGAATCTTTCCAACTCTTTTTTAAGATAGTGCGATTGCTAATTTAATCCAGCGATCTGTCATTGAAAACTAATGCGCATTCTCATTACCTTCAAACGATTGAAAAAAGTAGATCACGAGATGAAAATAGCGAGTGGAAATTAAGGTTAAGATCCCGTTTACATTATTCTGGCACGACGTGAAACAATGTTGGATTTACCTTTTGTCGATACCTTACAACAATACAGTCTTAAAGTTACTTAAGACTATACTTAAGAAATAGAAAACATCTTTCCGTGTTTACATACAGTTATAGAAACACGAGTGGAAGTTTGGGAGAACGAGAAATTAGTGGGAACACGAGCGGGCGAGTGTTTCCACGCTATTTAGAGTTCTCCCAAACTTTCACGAGTGTTTCTATAACTGTATGTAAACACGGAAAGATGTTTTCTATTTCTTTTATAAAATAACACTGCGTAAATAAGTAATAAGACACTTTTATTAAAATGATGAAAATATACATTCTCCTTACTCGCGCTAGACAACGTCGTCGGCTGCTCAAATGAGCATAAACGCTCTTAACTGTGATGAAAAGCATCCAATCTTCTCGTTTTTCTTCTTGTTGGCTATCACAGAACATATTTATCGACATTTTAGCTGTTTGCGAGGAAAAGTTCGTCTTACAGTCCATTTTATAAAAATGGCGGGAACAAATCCATGTTTACATACAGTTATATAAACATGGCTTTTAGCCAATCACCGCTTGCGTTTACGAAATGTTATTTTATAAATTTCATTATAAAATGCAATTTATATTACATGTATAACCAATAAAATTATGGTCACTACAAAAACTTAAATTCGAAAAATGAAAAGTCTTAAAGTGGTACTACGATCAAATTTTTACCTATCGATATTTTTACGTATTTATAAAGCAGACCTGCTAAATATTACTCGGTCGAAACCGTTTTGCGATTCGACGATTACAAGTATTATTTTTCTGACTCCGAATCTGGAGTTGTTACGTCCGCCATTAATCGATCATGTTCCTGACCAACGTAACGAAGTGACGTCAGATTCTCAACGCGAAGACTCCACATGGCTAATTCTTCAAGTAAATCCATAGTTATCAAGGTCGTTTCTTCAAATTCTTCGTCTGTAAGGCTGGATATTTCATCTACTTCTCGAAGAAAACAAGTAACCTCGACTGAAAATCAGGCGTAGCATTGAGAATCTGACGTCACAAACAATATTACCTTTTGAAATTGCGGGCTCACTTGCAACACGTTCTTAGTAATGGTGGCCTAAATAGTAGTGATCTCAGAGCTCAAAATACTTACTTCAAAATACCATTTTTTAGTTTTTTTTTACATCGATGATCACTTTCGACCCTGAAATACTATTCTATGCTAAAGAAAATCTAAAAAACCGGGGTGAATTTTCATCGTAGTAGGCTACTTAAGGTGGTCTTTGACAAAAATAATAAGATTCTTTAATGTTTGTATTTTCAAACATATTTTGGATGGAAATGATAGGATATCATATGATGATACTAAATGAGTAATAAAGGGCACTTGTTCGGGGCAGAATAGCAATTGTTTGTAACAATGCCAAAATACTAATATTAAATGTAGCATAGCGTCCCATGTCTAGTAAAATAACGGTTTGATAAATTCGTGTTTAATGTTTTGAAATAACTTTGTATTGTCTATTGTATTCTATTGTATTCCGCTCTATTGTTTTCATTGTTTTCCATTGTGTAGCCTCATTATCTGAAAACCACTCTTTATGTAGTAGTTAAAACATGAGCGGCCGATGTTGATGGGCAGTTACAGGCGAGCCGTTGTAACTGCCCATAAACATCGGTCGCGAATGTTTTAACGAACTTGTAAAATGAATAGAATATATAATACATACTTTGTTTGGAAGTTATAGAAACGGTACAAACAAATTATTTTAACTCCGAAAAAGCTCAATTTGAGCAAGTTAACTTTAATAAAACATTGATGTTTTATTAATCAGCAAGTTAACTTTGATAAAACATTGATGTTTTATTAATCAATGTTTTATCCTGGGTTGAAGATGCTGATTAAATATTAATTTATTTTGAATTTTCTTCATGAATTATTAATGATTTTACAATTATATTTATCCCCTTTTCACTGCACGAATACAAAATTTAACATCCGGAAACGAAAAAGAAATGATTAATAATGTATAATTTGGTAGTTTTGAAAATTTGATTTTTTGGAAAAATTTTGTACCAGACCACCTTAAAGTGCCACTTCGATCAAATTTTTACCTATCGATATTTTTACGTATTTATAAAGCAGAGCTGCTATATTACAAACGTGAAGTTCGATTTGGCAAAAGTGTCGATGAATGGAAAATTTATAACTTGCTCGTTTCGAGTAAATGTTGTTCGAATTAGATGTATGCCTCAATGTTTTTGACAACGGTAACATCCCGCGTGATTTCCGTAATGCGCACGACCGCCAGATAGCACGCACATTCAATTCAGAAAATATTCGATTTGGCAATAGTGTTGCTTGAATGGAAAATTTATAACTTCGCGAGGCTTGCTCTTTCGAGTAAATGTTGTTCGAATTAGATATATGGCGTTCAAATGGTCACGCGCCATATGATTACCGTATGTTATTTTAATATTACAAGGCTATATCATACTATGGTCGCCTTAGCTTGATACGTGGTTTAGATTCTACATTCTATTTATTTGATCCTCTATGCTCTAGAAAATTTGTAGCATCATTCTGCTGGCATGCCTGATCCTGAACACTTCTCCAACCTCGTACCATGAACTGCTCCTGTGTCAGTCCAGAGGCAGCATTTCACTTCTGATAAGAACTCCTAGTTATATCTCTGCTTACAGTGGGGTGTGTTTGTATTTTGTTGGTAGGATATTAATGTTTTATTTGTTTTTTTGTTTCAATATAGATAGAACAATTGCTGAGGGAAAAGATTCAAGATTTTGTTGATATGCAAACCCAATACGGCAATGACGTTGACAAGTTCAATAAACGGTAATTGACAGTTTGCTCACCAATATTGTACTCTAAAAATAATTCCTAATATTAAATGGCTGACCTTATTTCCGTTTATGTGCTCAAAATAATCATGCATGACGCTGATTGGTTGCTAAGTAATCAGGGTCCTACGATATTTCCCGCCCAGCCAATTTTTGTGGCTACCGCTAGCCTGAGCTTGCGTTGACTTAACTTTTACGAAATCTACGAACTTAGCGGTGGTAGACACGTGCACGCACTGCGTGCCTATTTTTATTTAAGCTGCGGCTTAAAGTGTCCCGATCGTCAAGCTCATATCCTAAGAAAAATTATTCTGAGTCGTGGACAGGAATCGAGCCGAATCAGAATTATTTTTCTGAGGATACGAACTTGACGATCGTCCATGTATCGTCTGTCTACTTCAAGCTCTCCCACATTCACTACAGCAATGTATATATTAACACACATGAATTTTTCTTGCATTTCACAATGCAGCAAAAATAATTGCCAACGAAAACTGCCCGAATTTTATTTAAAAAAAATCATTTTCGCCAGCGCAAAAAAACTAGCATGTATAGGCTGATGCGGTATTGAAAAAAACCCGAATACCGATACCGAAAAAAAATACCGGTAATATCGAATATACCGGTATTTTTACAGATCAATATTTCGCGAAACTCAAACGTTTTTTGGTACGTGACGTAAAGTTGTCAAACAGCACTTTCAGTGTTGCCTTTCTTGAAATAACTCCAAACGGCACTTCGCGCATTAGGCATGATGAACACTGAAAAGAACAGAGAACAGAGAATCAGAGATAATAAAATAATGGACTCAAGAAAACGTGTTGACTAATTGACTTCAGTATGGCACTGTCGACTGGCAACTGCAATGAGCTGTGTAAATTCTGACACAGTGACACTTTGCTTTTAACCGAAGTCCAAGGTGTGATATCTATTCAACTTCATTTCAAAGTATTTTGACAGTTGAGAAGACATCCTTTGTCTTGCGATTTGTCATTCTCTCACAGATCTCACTTGTTTTTATCGAAACTCTTCCGCAAAAAGAGTCATCCTTTTGAATAGCGCTAATTAGCAATTGTTACATTAAATCTGTTGTCGTGCGTCTTGTATTACATCAGCACGTGAGAAAAAATTGGAAGTTGATACATTTAATAGGTTTACATTTTTTCTACGAATATGTGAAAATGGTGTAACACAGTAGCACACAACCGATAATATCGAAAGTTTCGAGATTTCCGGTATCTGAGAATTAGAATATCGAATATTCGGTATTTTAAAAATACCGGTATTTACCGAAATATCGATATACCGCATCAGCCTAACCCTGTATGTTATTAACCTCTTATTAAGCGAGAGAGCGCGGTCATTACGGGAAAATATCAAACCGAGGTCTTGACAGTACGGACCAAGCCCGTATAGGGCGAGGTCCGTACATGAAAGACCGAGGTCTGATGTCTTTCCGTAATGACCAAGCGGTACCGTAGAGTTCCCAAAGTAGCGGCCCCCGTTACTTTCGGGATTTGCACCAGTTAGGGGCCGCTACTTTCGGGTAGCCGCTACTTTCGGGGGGCCGTTATTTTCGGGTGGTTAAAAAGTGTTACTACATATATACTGATGATGTTGCGCGAAGCGACGAAACGCTCGATCTTATTAAAATTTTACTACACCATCGTACAATATGGTTTTTATTCGTGTTCTATTCTGTGCTGGGCTTTGATATTTATAGTTCGTATATGACAGCGTAGATATTTGATACTGTTGATGCAATTACAGATGAATTACCACACATGCACATGTTTATTTAGCGAGTTTATCGTTTCTTTCTGTTCGTTATATACAATAACACAAAATAGGTTCGATTTATATAGTATTTTGATCTGTATATTTTTAATCTGAGGGAACTAGTGACTACCGTCCAGTTAGGTAATTAAATTTAACGCGTTACTTTCGGGTAGCCGCTACTTTCGGAAATTATTAGAGGTCTCGAATATTTACCACTACTTTCGGGTAGCCGCTACTTTCGGGCGGCCGCTACTTTGGGAACTCTACGGTATTATATGGTACTTTTGGACAGCAATAACGTGACAAAGATTGAGTGTCACGGGCTATTGAACAGAACACACTGAAAGGATAATAAAACTCTCTTTCTGAGTGTTCATCCTCTGATTATGGCTCATTCATGATTTAATTAAAACACTGAAACAAATTTGTATACTTTTTGACTTTTTTTAAACAATTATTATTTGTTGTAGAAAAAAGTTTATCGTCACAACCCGTAATCCGGACCGGTCCATTACGGGAAAGACCATAGTCAGAGCGTCTCAGCCAATCAGAGCGCGCGATTTAACCGGAAGTAACTTTGGCCATATAATAATTTGCAATAATTCGAGCAATCTACTTGACTATGTAAACTGTGATATAGGGAGAAAATTAACAATCACATTCGGTTCGATCCTATCAAACGTATTCACTAATCGTTGCATTTTCTGTTTTTATCCCTCCCAGAATCAAAGAGTTAGAAATTGAAAAAAATAAACATGACACGATGTTGAAAGAGAGAGATGGCAACATGGGTGTGTTAAAGACAAAGATTCACTCGTTGGTGAGTTACATGCTACTGGTATTTTCGTTTCAATCCATGCACTTCAAATTATGTAACAATTGTTTTTCAATTTTTTCAGTTTTATGTAACAATTTTGTTTTTTATTATATTAGTTTTAGGGGCCAATTACATGAGGCGAGTTGGCCTGCTTCGTATATTTATCTCTTGTTTCAAAATTTCGATTACATTGCAACCGAGCTGACCCGCCTTGCCGGGATCCCGCGGTTGCTGCTTGCCGGGCCAACTCGGTAAGGCGAGTTGAAAATTTCACCTTTGACCCACGTAATCGGTTTTTTGCCGAGTTGGCCCGGCAAAGCGGGCTGAAAAACTGTTTGGCTCGTTTTGTCGCGCGTTTGGTTACTTGATTTTGTGAATAAATATAGCTGAATTTGAAATGAACTCAGGTAGAGCATCAAAACCTTGTTTGTGCGTTTTGAGACGTAGCGAAGACTTCATCAATTAATTAGTCTTCGTGAAGACGTTTTCGCGAGTTGGTCAAGACAATAACAATGGTTTTATTAAAGAGTGCCCCTAACCTCAAAATGTTTTATTGTCTTGTTTGGAAGAACTTTTAAAATGATAAAGTAACTTCTTTTGAAGATTTTCGTTTCTTTGCATGCTTTCTATTTGAGATATATCAGTTTGTTTGATATGCAAATGTCTGGAATTTCGTCACACATGCATAATGACTTATTGGAGAAATGTGTATATCTCTTTTATTCTCGAACGAAATCCTTTAAAATCAAGTTTGGTGTTGTGGGAGAAACGCACACACGTGCTATTCACACTTTAGTGTTTTTATTTCATGAACGCAAATATATATAACATTCTCTGATAACTCATTATGCATGTTGACGAAATTCCAGATATTTGCATATCAAACAAACTGATATATCTCAAAAAGAAAGCAAAGAAGTGAAAATCTTCAAAATAAGTTACTTTATCATTTTAAAAGTTCTTCTAAATAAGCAATAACAAATTTTGAGGTTAGGGGCACTTTAACGATACTTACAAAACATTTCATCAGCATAAAATAACAGTGTAAAACTGCAGTAAAACTAACGTAATTTTGCCCAAGTGAAGTAACATTTGCTTGGTAATTGCGAATTTTGGGATCATGAAATCATCGACTCAACGTCAACAAATCGGCCCCTAAGATGGCTCCCTAGGTTTTCTACATAATCCATAATATATTGGACTAAAGTGCTCAAAGTTGCCTCTGCAAGGAAATTTTGTCCAACCAGTTTATTGTTTTGTTTGAAAGTAAGCCTTAAATAATAAAGAATGGTGGTGACAGTTTATTCATATCTCGTTTAATTCCAAAGTTATGACACTTTTTGGAAATTGAGCTATGACGTCATTGGTTGTGTTTGACAAGTTAGCAAAAACAAGAAAGTCTCATATCTCGAAGGGGATTTGACCAAATATGTTGAAACTTGTCAAGGTTAGTTAATACACTCAAACAAATACTTTACTGTGTTTAAATGGTTGCCATAGCAACACGCTAGTTCCCAGGTCTCTCTCTTCTAATTATCACTTTTTTCCAACAAGAATAAAAGATTTTTGCGATTTCCACCTGTTAGTATAATTCGTCTAGGCATTTTGATAAGTTTAAATCGTTGAAATAGTACAGACATGCGTTAAAACAACTGTATAGCTGGATGGATAGCTTATGTAAGAGAGAGACCTGGGAACTAGCGTGTTGCTATGGCAACCATTTAAACACAGTAAAGTATTTGTTTGAGTGCATTAACTATCCTTGACAAGTTTCAACTTATTTGGTCAAATCCCCTTCGAGATATATATGAGACTTTCTTGTTTTTGCTAACTTGTCAACCACAACCAATGAGTGTTTGATAACTTGTCAAACACAACCAATACGTGTTTAATTAAGGGGATCTATAACTTCCATCGTTTCTACGATCGTCACTGCTTTTTTTAGGAGACGGGATTTGCCAGCAAAACAGAAGAATGGGAAGTGCAGAGTGAGTTTAGTATGGCCGCCATGCGAGAGGAAACCGAACTTCTCTCGAACACTTTACGTGAGGTGGCGAAAGCTGTTCTTAAGGATACTGACGACAGTGGGAAGCTTGTTGGAGGGGGGAATAAAGGTGAGACCTTAGCTATAGCGGTGGGGGTTAGGGTTAGAATGAAACTTTAGGCGGGGGTTAGGATTAGGGTTAATTAGGGTAAGCCAATCAGATGACTCACTCTTATACCAAACCATAACGGCATTAGGCCAAAAAAATGTATTCTGTTTCTGGTCAGTGGGTCGAATTGACGGAATTGACGCGGCTTTTTTTAAATTTGTTTTTCAAGGAAACGCTTTTTACAGCAATGATGAGTACTTTTCTAGTTTCTATATAAAATGCAAACATGGATTTACAACAGTTTGTTGGCGAATTATTAGGCGGCAAATGTTTTTACTTTGAAAAATTAAATACAAATATACAGTATTTTTCTCGTTTTATACTTTTAAGGTGGTTTTTAAAGCAACGTTTTTTTACCAGATGACATTTGACATTATCAATACAAAATAAACGAGTTTGAAATTTGCAATCCCTGATGTAATTTGTGTTTTAATGTTTACTGGGTTATGTTTATCAATTATCATGCTTCAGCCCGCTCTTCGGCCGGCTTACTTCTTAAAAAATAGTAAACACGTATCCAATATCTATTCAGCATTCTTTTTCTGTAAATCTAAAGTTTCTATAGATAAACAACCTTCAAGAACAAAAGCAACAAGTTCGCACTTTATATCTCACCTGAGGATAAAAGTCTAAAAAGAGATTAAATGTCATACAACCGAAAATAATTTCACACGTCCTCCGAGTGTTGACAACTAGTGTTGACGGCTTTTAGAATTTAGTGGAAAGTTTTCTGGTCATAAAGAACATCTCCACATTCAAGGATTTTTGTCCAGTCTCGTTTTGGAAAAGGTAAAATGCCGTTTGCATCACGACACGGGAAAAAGGACTCCAGCTGACGCCATAGTTATTGTATAAATCAAATTGATTGGTCGTTGGACAAACTTGCGCCAACAATCCAATGACCATGCGTAGTCACTACCATGAAAAAATAGACTCCAGCTGACGCCGTCCTTTTTACGACACTTTCTGTAAGTGACTGGTATAGGGAGCAAGCAGTCCAGTTATATATAGAGGTCAGTGGTTTCAACACGCATCAGTGCCCACAAACACGCAACTGATTAGCGGTTTTGATAAAAAAACGTTGACGCGCACAGTCAAAGATGACGCGTGCGCTGACCAGAAACAGAATACTTTTTCGCCTTATTACCAACCTATAGGCGAAAGCGCTCTGTTATACTTCACGCGATTGGAATACCCACAGCACCACTTTCAGGTTAGTATAGGTTTCCATAATACGGTGAGGATCTCGGTAGAGTTGATGGCTTTAACCACGCAGACCTTTGATACGGCAGGACTTTGATACGGCAGGACTTCAAATGGAAGATTATGATGTAGAAGAAAACGCAATCACAGCACTCCGAGCTAGCCAACGAAGACCTTCACATGCCCTGTACTTCTAATGGTTTTGATTAGTGAAAATCTTCTAATACGGACCTCTGCCCAACGATATCTTCTTTATCCTGTCTGTTCTGGTCACCTATCCGAGGAACATGTTTCCTCTCTCGAAGTCACACGAGCCGCATTCTCGTTCCCAGAGCCTTCGCCGCGCCACACAAACGAAGGCTCTGGGATAATCCATCACCGGAAGTGTTTTGATTGGTTAACTAAAGATTGCCTTTAATTAGATTAACTCTTAATATTTACGCGAGTGTTTCGTTCAAACGCTATTGTACTTCGTTCTATTGGCAGAGTTTACACCAAAAAAGTTATCTTCGGACAAACCTTTTAGTCGTGTCGCGAGATTGCACGAGCCGCGCCTTTTATTGCGTAGTCGTTTACTAATGTACATTCTTAATAGTCCCTAGAGGTTACAGACTTACAGTGTTCCGACACAGTTTTTGGTTAGCCGTTGATCAAACGAGAGCGAGAGTCGATAAGATTTGGCAGAGGCGAGAGTTTCATGAGTATTTCCTAAACTCTCATTGCTTGGTCAAACGAGCATGAGAGTTGCATGAGAGTTTAAAAACCGCGCGAAGCACAGCCTTAGGGTCTAGGCTCGAATTTTAAAATTTTATGTAATCAAATATTTCCGATTTTTAGCTCGTTGCTTCCACGCTTCTTTTTCTTTGTTTTTTGACGTTTGTCAAGTTGCTGACAGTCCGAGTCACTTCTATTACTGTCACTTGTCGATGATATGTCATAATATTTCTTTTTTTCTTAATCTATTTATTATGGGTAACGACTTCAACGTTATTTGATCTTATTTTTACACGGTAGCCCATCAACCATATAGTTACAATAGTTAAAAAGATAAAATTAAAAGGTTGCTTTTCATGGGGCCGTGTGTTAAAATGTCTTAAAGTTCTAAATATGCCTAACTAATCTATATCTAACTTATAAACTAATTAATTATGCATGCATATATATATGTACAATGTTAAAATGATTCTAAAATACTTAAAATACAGTATTAAAATAGCTATATAAAATAGTTGAAATACCCTATCATTAGTCAGTAATATTTGACACTATTTTGTTACGCTCATTTGCGGGTTGATTATTCCAGATCTTAGCACTTAAATAACTAAAACTCTTCTTCATTGCATTAGTTTGTGGTTTTGCTAGCGCCAGTACTTGGTTATTATTTCTTAGATTATAACTCTTATTTTCAGAGATCCTAAACATGTTTGATATACTCTGCGGGCATTCCTACTTCAATGCCCTGTTAACTAGTTTAATAGTTTGTTCTTCTCTCCTTTCATCGAGAGTTGTCCAATTTAACTTTTTTTAAATATCAACAGAACGGATCTCATACGTGTCACCTGTTATTATTCTGGCAGCTCTGTTTTGGAGTTTTTGCATTTTATCTCGTAACGATTTATTGCAATTCCCCCAAACAAGTGAACAGTAATCAAAGTAAGGTAACACTAATGCGTTGTACATCGTTTGTTTCTGTTTTTTTCCTGAAGCGGAGTTTCAGAAAAACGCTCAGAAACATCAGCCATTTTCTTGAGCCTGCCACTGCAAAGTGCAAACCGCTAGCCGTTTATAACTCTCATCGACTCTCGTGCACCGGTCAAACGAACTAAAACTCTCATCGACTCTCATCAAAATTTGAAGCAGCTCAAAGTTGACGAGAGTGCATGAGAGTTAATGAGAGTTGGCGGTCAAACGCATGCGTGAGTTTGAACTCTCATCAACTCTCATCCACGTTTGACCAGGCCTTTATAATTAGAGTTGTGTTGGGGATACGCTTACATGAAGTAACCATCTTTAGGCATACGTGAAGTTTCGACTGCGAATTCTCTTTACTTGTGATGTGATCTAATTGCCTCTTTCTCCCTGGCTTAGGCGATAGCTGGGACGATTCACTCGCAGCTGAAGCTATTGATCTATTTGAAGAAACCCCGACAATCGCTCGACGCAGTCCTTCTCCATCCCGGATGGCGCAGATGCGTTCTTTGTCCCCAGTCCGCGGTCGTTCTCCTGCTATCGCTGACAACACACTGGCGATGGTCCAATCGGCAATCCACAAACGAAGTTTGCAAGTACAGGTAAGAAATGCACATCTTTTTTCATATCGATTTTTATTTGTTATAAAATGTACGGTTGTGACCTTAAATCTACAGATAATATTTTTATTTGTCAAAATCGTCGCAATGGAGGAACCAGGCAGGAATCGTAGTTAGGAATATTAATGCCCAGCAAATATAGCTTTAAAAAGAGTCATAACATAACATAATTTTGAAAGGAAAAATTTAAAACTAAACGTTTCGTTACTAAACTTGCAACATGATGAGAGTGACAAATTACAATAAAAGAAGGAGGTATATATAGCTAAACTGTGATTTCCAAGATATCATTCGCCGTTTACATACAAGATATCTAATATTATTTGTACATAATAAAATAACATTTTGATGATCGGTGTGTTCCGATTATAACTATAGAAACACAAAAATTTTCCCGCCCTTTTTGAATTCAAACGAAAGAATGCTAAAACGTTTTTAAAAGTTTAAAATATGTCATATTCAGATCTTTTAAGACAACATCCATGTATTTCTTGTCTAACAAATTGCTTTTGCTCTTACAATACAGTCGTATTGACAGCTGAGAGTGATATTTATAGCCTCAACAAGCCCGACTCTGATTTGCTGCTCTTGATGTTACGACATCATATAGACTTCTTTCATAATGGAAGACAGTCTAAATATTATTTTATATGCATGCAAATTAGCCTTTCTTGCCTCGTTACAAAGCAAACATGAAACACTCTTTGGAATTACAGATCCACGAACGAGGTCAGAAAGGCTAATTTAAAGTGTGTATGAAGCGAAAATTAATTTTGTTTTATTTGAAAGAGCACATAAAACGACAAAGTAACATCTTTTGCGTTTCTTTGCTTCGTTTTTGAGATATTTCAAGTTGATTGATGTGTAAATTAAACAACTTGACGTCACACGTAGAAGGTTATATATCTTTGCTATTGTCAACAGAAATCACTTAAAAATCGACATGGTTGATGTTGTGGGAGAAATACACGCACATGCTTGCTTCGAATTAATTTGGTTAGATAATAGCAAAGACATACAACTTCTTCGATAGGTCATTAGCATGTGTGTCGTCAAGTTGTTTAATTTACATATTAATCAAATTGAAATATGAAATAAAATCAAACGTTCGCGGTTATACACCATGTTTATTTAAATATAAAATTCGACGAGCTTTCCTCCTGATACTTCGTCAGAGCGTAGTTAAACGTTGTTTTTTTATCAGTTCACATTTAGTACGCTCTGACGAAGTCCTGAGTTTACGGGACGAAAGCTCAGCGAATTTTATCTTTAAATAAACATGGTGTACAACCGCAAACGTTTGATTTTATTTCATTAAAACATCGCCATGCCAAGCTTCAAAACTTTGATGAATTGAAATATTTCAAAAACGAAGCTAGGAAACGAAAAACTGCCAAAGATGTTACTTTGTCATTTTAAGTGTTCTTGCCATTAAGACAAAATTAATTTTCGCTTCATGGGCACTTTAAATGAATATAAAAAAATATTTAATCTGGGTGCCATTATGAAAGAGGTGTATAACTTGCCTTTTTCCACTTTCCTGAGGTTTGCCATTTTAATCACGGCGTAGAAAATTGACATTTTACACGAAAAATAACAACCTCTTTCTCAACGAATTTTGACATGAAATTTCCAATGGTTACTAATAGTGGTAATAATCACTGATCTCAAAAATAGAACTGGATTGAGCTTTCTATTGTATCTGATGAGCTGATTTTGAAGCTTGCATATTTGCATACTGTAAATTGACGAGGATCATTAGAAGCTCCGAGTTTGCAAGCAAATCAAACTGTGACGCTCGCGAAATAGGTTTAGTGTCTGGCAAATATAGTTTCTTTGTTAACATTAAATGCATAATTTGGCGTCTCATATTAGGCCTCTCTCACTGGATAATTAGAGCCAACGGCGGCCATTGCTAAGGGACCAAAGTCGCAGTAAATCTGTAGGTAGGCCATGAATCGTTTTACCCAGTAATTTGAAAAATGTCTTCTGGTCCTCTTTTTAGTAAAATTATTTTATTTTGTCGATGGTAAGAGCACATAAGCCAACAAAAAACCTCATAGGATCCTCAGTTGGTCCCTTAGTAATGGCGAACTTCCGGCTTCATTTTCTGAACAATAGTTGCTCGATCCAGTCTTCTTTCGAGATCAGTGGGTAATAATGCATTTCTTTCATAAGTACTGTTGTGTTTTTTTTAGAAAATGAAAGCATTAGCTGACGCTGCAAAAGACGTTGCTCACGAGACGAAGAGGCAACTCGACATTAATGAGGATGAACGAAGGAAACTGGAGAAATCGTTGAATGCAGCGAGGGACGAGTTAGAAACAACGTAAGTGGATGGATTGTGTAATAATTTCATGTTACGAGGGTTGGCATTAGAGTTAGCATTAAGGTTAGTATTAGGGTTAGTATTAGGGTTAGTATTAGGGTTAGTATATTAGGTTTAGTATTAGAGTTAGTATTAGAGTTAGTATTAGAGTTAGTATTAGGGTTAGTATTAGGGTTAGTATTAGAGTTAGTATTAGAGTTAGTATTAGAGTTAGTATTAGAGTTAGTATTAGGGTTAGTATTAGAGTTAGTATTAGAGTTAGTATCAGAGTTAGTATTACGGTTAGTATTAGAGTTAGTATTAGAGTTAGTATTATGGTTAGTATTAGGGTTAGGGTTACGGTTAGTATTAGGATTGCACTAAAATAGATAAAACTAGCACACTGTTCCCAGTTGACGTTGTAGTTCAAGTTGCTCAACTGGTAGAGCAGCGAACAGGAATCCCGAAGGTGCGTCTTCAATCTCGCACGAGTTAACAAATTTCCATCAACGCAGTAGTGTAGGTTATCATGTCGATTAATTTTCACACTAGAGTAAAGGCGGATTTCCAGTCCTCGCACAAAGCAACTGGCAGCTCGCTTCGGGTACTCGCATGGTTTCCACTGTATTTCCACCACATGCAGCTCGTTGCGATAACTCGCGGGGTTTCAAGACTGCAGATGAAGCGACAGCCGAGATTTTTTAACAAACTTCGAGGTGTTTGGATATAGCACTTCAAACAAATCGGTATTTACGAGAAAATCGAGGTGAAAGTTCGATTAATTTACGTAATATCTTCTTTCAATATCTATGCAAGTTATTACCATCGACACGGTAATGATTTCCTTTGTAGGAATTACTAATGAGTTTGAAAAGTTGGCATAATTTGTTTCGTTTATTTATTGGTTATATTTATTTATTTATTTATTTATTTATTTATTTTAAAAATCTTTTGCCAGGAAACAACCTCACTCTCAAGTGATTTTCAGGAAGGTCCTGGATTTACAAAGTTATAAAAATACAAGATAACATTTTTTTTTTAAATAGATACTAAAACATTAAAAAAGAAAAAAAAAAAATTGTTAAATTAAATAAGTTTTATAAAAGTTTCAATGTTAGTAGTGTTTCTTATGTTCTCAGGAAGAAGATTCCAATCTTTCACTGCATGGAAGGAAAGACGTTGTTGACCCCATAAACATCGAGAGGCAGGCTTACAAATATCATTTTTATGCCTAGTATTGTATTCATGCTTGTCACTAATAAAAGTAAAATCAAAATCCCAGTCAATTAGGCCATTTAAACACTTAAAAATAAATAAAATACGGTGCTGTCGGCGTCTCTCTGACAATGGCCACCATCTCAGTTCTTCCAGAGCCTCTGTAGCAGACGAATGCTTAGGATTGTCAAGGATGATTTTAGCCGCCCTTGTGTGCAAAATCTGAAGATTTTTCATCAGAGTTAAGTTGTTTTTGTCGCCCCAAACCACATCGCCATAATCAAAGATGGGAAAGATCATTGTTTTAACATAGAGAGCTCTCTGACATGCATGGGAAGTAAGTGCTTTACTCTACTTAATAGACCTAAGCGCTTTCTCACTTTACTTGTAATGTAGTCCATATGGTCGCTCCAAGTTAAGTTTTCATTAATAACTATGCCTAAATACTTATACGAACTTTCCCTGTCGATATCTTTGTCGTATATCCGAAGGCTGAAAGATTCAAAGGATGCTAATCTTCGAGATCCACCAATGAGCATAAACTTCGTTTTAGTATATAATTTAGTGTTAGCTTGTTATCATACAACCACTGTGCAACCAACGCCAGATCTTCATTAAGCATATTCTCTAAATCATGGCTAGATTTAGAGGAGCAGTGCAGGGCAGTATCGTCAGCAAATAACGTAACGGAAGCATGTTTCAGACACTTAGGTAGGTCATTAATGTAAATAGAGAACAATAGGGGACCAAGAATAGATCCCTGTGGCACTCCAACAGAAATTTTCCGACTACTTGACGAAGTTTGACCAATGACTGTACATTGTTGGCGGCAAGTTAAATATGACTGGAACCAAGCCAAACTCGTTCCAGAAACTCCCAAGTTCTTCAATTTCCGAATTAAAACGATGTGATTTACGGTGTCAAACGCTTTTTTTAAATCAATTAAAATAACTCCATTTATCAAACCATTATCCATATTTGAAAGCAATTTATCATTAAATTGAGCCAATGCAAGAGATGTAGAACGGCCTCGTCTAAAGCCAAACTGACTTGAAGCCAAAAGATCATGAGAAACTAGGAAATCGTAAAGCTGTGTATGAGCAGCTCTTTCTATCACTTTACTGACTGTGGGAAGTATGGATATAGGTCGATAATTATCCTTATTTGTTCGATCCCCTTGTTTGAAAAGTGCGACGACTTTGGCACATTTCCACATAGAAGGGAAAACCCCAAGTTCTAACGAGCGATTTATGATACGTGTCAGCGATGGAGCGATAACTGAGGCAGCATCACGCAACAGGCGGCTGCTGATCTTGTCCAGGCCAATAGCTTTGTTGGTTTTCATCCTGCTTAATTCCATTGCAACAAATTCCACAGTTACGGGATTCATTTGAAAATTATGGTTGGTAGAGGATTCAGCTACAGGTGTAGCAGAATTAGTATAACCAAACATTTTGGCTAAACTTTTACCAATGGTGGAAAAATGCTGGTTTAAAATCTCAGCAATATCAGAATAATTTGTGTGGAGTTTGTTTTCCGATGCAATTGCATTTATTTCCTTGTAACTCGATGGTAGCGTTTTCTTGATGGCCTTCCACATTTTATAATTATCATCTTTTGCATTTTCAATAAGCTTACAATAGTATTCAGACTTTAGTAATTTTTCTTCAAGATTTGCATAGTTTCTTAGTTTACGATACATTTTCCAATGGTAAGGAGAGTTTAACGAGTGGGCCTTTTTTCGATGGAAATCACGATCACGTCTTACTTCAGTTAATTTATCAGAAACCCAAGGGGATCGATTACCTTTTGCACGCCTAGTTTTAATGGGTGCATGTTGATCTGCATGGTCCCTAAAGAGCTTTTCCCATATGAATACTGCATCATTAATGTCACCAATTCCATCAACCACGCTCCAAGGAGCTTGTGCGATATCATTCAAAAATGTTTCCTTCTTATAGTACTTAAATGAACGGCATTCAAATACTTTCGATGGTAATTTTTTGACGCCTCCTTTGATCACACAAAAGATGGGACTGTGATCACTTATACTCGAATTTAAAACATCACACTGAACTATTCTGTGGGTGTTGTTGACCAGAATTAAATCAATTGTACTGTTAGATGTTTCCGTAATGCGAGTAGGCTTGGACATAACCTGATTCAAATTGTACTTCGATGCAAATTCGTCAAGTCTTCGACGCATTGGGGTTTTCCTATTTGCAGAATAATCAACATTGAAATCTCCCAAAATTATTATCTCCATACGCTCCAAATCAAATTCATCCAAAACATCTTCTAAAAGCGCAGTAAAATTATCTAAGTTCTGATCACCAGGTCTATACACGACACTCACAATCATAGGCTTGCAAAACGATACTGCGAGTACTTGCCGCGAGTAAAAAATTGTTCAAAATTTCCAACTAACTGCCACGAGGGCCAAAACACTCGCAGCGAGCTGCGAGTTGTTTCGAGCGAGGACTGGAAATCCGCCTTAAAGGACATTGGCAACACAAATTAAGTTTGTCCAATATGAAGGAACTCGTAAAATGATAGAGTAATACCTTTTACAACTTTTCCGTATTTTAATTCGTTTTTGAAATATTTCAGTTTGTTTGATATGTAAATGAGATGGTCTCTGACGTCAGTTGCAGGGTAGAAAATTTTCACTCATTAAAAAAGGTCTTATATCTCAGTGAGTGATTGCTAAGTTGACAACGTTCATTATCACGAGGAGTTATTATACGCACATTTTCAAGTAAATTTGCGTAACGAACTTGAAGATGGAACTAATATTTTAATGAGTGAAAATTCTCTACCGTGCACCTGACGTCAGAGACCATTTCAAAAACGAAGTAAAATACGGAAAATTTGTAAAAGTTGTTACTCTATCATTTTACGAGTTCTTTCATATTAGACAAACTTAATTTGTGTTGCCAATCGTTCTGTTTTTTTCCGTAAACTAACAAACCCTTTTTTCTTAATGGTCTAGAAAACACAAAGTGAACGAGCTTCACATCGACCGCGAACGGTTCAAAGGCCACGCGGAAAATCTCGAAGTTGATAAAAACAACGTTGAAAAGACGCGTCAAAAACTCCAGGAGGAGGTCGACAGTGTAACAATGGAAGTTGAGAAACTGCAATCGGCTAACGTGGAGCTACATCGACAACGCGATAACCTCGAAGACGAGAAGGATGATCTGGAAAGAGAGACGACGAAACTTCAGAAAGAAGTCCAACGGCTACATGGCGTCATTGAACAAAACGACGAGAAACAGTCGACGTTGAAAGAAGAATTTGTTCACACGAAGGAACAGTTGACTAGGTCGGTGCTTGACAACGAGGTTATTGAGCAAGAGAATGGTCACATCAAGGAACTGTTATCTAGTGCTGAGCTACAGAAAGCCGAGCTCGAGTTAGACATGAACAAAATGAGATCCGAAGAGATTGCGTTACGTGACGCGTTGGTAAAACTGCAGTCGCTCAACGAGGGCCTGGGGCAAGATAAGATCGAACTGAATAAGATCATCAAACAGATGGAACATGATCGTGAATCGTTAGGACAAGAGAAACGCGAACTTGAACTAGAAAAAAAAAGCATTCGCAGCGAGTTGATCAAAGCCGAGCAAGAGAAGATCGATTTGGACACAGAACGTTCAGCGTTGGATCAAAACCTTTCTATAACCGAGTTAAATAAGGAAAAGCTTGAAGAAGAACTGAACGTGGCCAGTCGTGAGAAAGTCGAGCTAGGGGATGCCTTGAACCAAGCCTTAAGAGAGAAAGAATCGATTTTCGATGAACTCAACCAAACTCGGCGAGAGGTCGAACGGCAGAGTAACAATGTCGTGCGCTTGGCTAAAGAAAAAGAACAATTGACCCGCGACCGATCGAGCTTGACTGTTCAAGTGACCAGCGGTGAGCGGGAGAATCGTTTATTGGCTGAAAACATCGCAAGCTTGAAGAGCGAAAAGGATTCACTCGAGACCGCATTATATGAAGTACAGCAGACTGTGTCGAAGCTGGAGTCGCGTAAGGAAGCTCTGGAGGCTGAAAATCAAGAGATCATCTTGACGAAAGAGGCGTTAGCGGTTGACCTTATGCGGGTGAAGAAAGAAAGGGAGATCGAGGAGACGAAGCAACGAAGAGAGTACGACACGTTGGAGCAGAGACTGGGTAGCAGTGTTAGTCAACGCGAAGTGCAGATCAAGAAAATAGAGGAGAACCTTGAGGAAAAGATTGACAAAATGAAACGTGAGAAAGAAGCGTTGAACAGTCAGCTTCAGCAAGAGAAAGTGAGCATGATAAACCAAGCGAACGACGAGAGGGAAGAAATGGCGATGAAGCTAGACCGTGAGAAGGCGAATTTAGTAAATGAAATAGTGTTGATCCAGAAAGAAAGAGACGAGCATCTTCTCATGGCGGAGAATGAAAAACAGGAAGCTCTTCATATTGCTGCTAATGAGAAGTTTGCTCTGCTGGAGAAACTGAAAACAAATGAAGAAAGTCTTGGAGCAAGTAGTTTGGAGATTGACCGAATGAAAAGAGATTATTTCACACGAACTGAGCAAGACAAGGTTAGTAAAAACTTATTTAAGGTGCCCCTAACCCCAATTGTTTTGGCTTATATTCCAGTTTTAATAATATGCAAATAAGGCATATGATGACGTAAGATAAGGAAAGCAGAATTGTCGAAGATCTATTTTCGAGTATATCTTCAAAACCATTCATCAAACATGTACTTACAGACAAATAAACTAAAAAAGACAATTCAAATTATGCGCAAGTTATATGCAAGTTATTTGTATTCGAAATCTATTCCACTCTTGTCGCAGACTAGCCTACGTCATAGTCTGTGAAATTTGAAAAACACCTGAACCAGCGCCGTTAATCGTGTTCTGTGACGTAGCTACTATAAGGAATTTATATAGTAGACCATGATTGGTCGCTTAGAAAATTTAGTTAATACGTGATATTCAATTGGTTAAGAACTACTTCCGTTTTCAATGTTTGTTGTTTACCCGATACAACGTATTGCTAAACTTTCAAAGGATAACTGTTTATAGTCGGCATAATTTTGGTTCGAGGATGATCAAACAGTCGAAGAGATGCGGGAATCAAATTGTTAATCATACGATATTTCCAGGTAGCCGTCGAGTGCCGATTCTCGTTATGCTGTTTCGTTTTAGCTTTTCAGCTTGTCCTATTTGTCTATTAGAACTAAGTTTGCTCTTCATATGATTTCTTAAACTTTTAGTGAATACTCGTTTGTTGCTATAAGCATGGACTTGCTCCAAGTCTGCCTCTTGATTGTTTCGGGTTTGTTTCGAGAAGACGGGTTTGTCTTTGAAACCAAACCACTCTCGAAATAAACCCGTCTTTAAATAAACCCGAAACAATAAAGAGGCAGACTTTGAGCAAGTCTACTTTAAGGCATAAACACAATCTATAAGCATTGCGAATAATCGACATGAATTACAGAACACACAATTTGGCTCTGATGCACAGACGCTACTTAGCGCCGTTTTTTTGCGCCCGCGAGCGTCTGTACGCAGGCAAGTCGCAGACAAAAGTTAAGCTCCCCTTTAAAGTGCCACTACGATGAAAATTCACCCCCGTCTTTTAGATTTTCTTTTGCATAGAATAGTATTTCAGGGTCGAAAGTGATCATCGATGTAAAAAAAAACTAAAAAATGGTATTTTGAAGTAAGTATTTTGAGCTCTGAAATCACTATTATTTAGGCCACCATTACTAAAAACGTGTTCCAAGTGAGCCCGCAATTTCAAAAGGTAATATTGTTTGTGACGTCAGATTCTCAATGCTACGCCTGAATTTCAGTCGAGGTTATTTGTTTTCTTGTTTTTTTCGAGAAGTCGATGAAATGTCCAGCCTTTCAGACGAAGAATTTGAAAAAACGACCTTGATTTACTTGAAGAATTAGCCACGTGGAGTCTTCGCGTTGAGAATCTGACGTCACGTCGTTACGCTGGTCAAGAACATGAACGATTAATGGCGGACATAACAACTCCAGATTCGGAGTAAGAAAAATAATACTTGCCATCGTCGAATCGCAAAACGGTTTCGACCAAGTAATATTTAGCAGCTCTGCTTTATAAATACGTAAAAATATCGATAGGTAAAAATTTGATCGTAGTGGCACTTTAAGTGTTTAATTAAAATTTCGGTTTCCTTTTTTTGTTGCAGCACAGTATTAGCACGTTGCACCAAGAACTGAAAGGATCGCGAAGCAAACACGAAGATACCAAGTAAGAACGCTGTACATTATTTCTTTATCCAGTGTGTGCTTCTGCATGACGAGTGCTATTTGAGGTCTTTGAAAAACCCACGAGTGCGTGTTTTTCCAAATTGCACGATAAATCATGTACTACTGTAAAACCCACGAGCGCCGAAGCGCGAGGTCTGTGCGAAAAAAACGAAGGCAAATACTTTACCGTACAGACCAAGCAAACTAGGTTAGTAAGACATTTATTATATGGCTTTTGGTTCATTTTGTTCTCTGTTTTTAACGTTGTGTTTGTCTTCAGATGTTGCATTTTACCTAACCTCTGAGAGCTTGTTGATTTCGCTTCATGTTTACACGCGTTGTTGGTCGTTAGGCATTCATTTTCTTCACTTATAGATAAACAGCTTTCAAGAAAAGCAGCACTAATATTCCAGGACGTGTTATTGTTCGAACTTTTTCAACGAACATACTCAAATCCTCTTTTATTTTCATCTAAATCAACTCAGAAATTTTCCCGCCAAACTTACCGGTCCGGAAAAAAGCGTATTGCCCTCTAACAGCGCATTGCCCTCTAACAGCGCCGGGAGGGCAATACGGCAATACGCTTTTTTCTGGACCTCTCACGAACCAATCAGCGTGCGCCATATCTTCCTTAGCCATATATAAATACTTTTATGTACTATTATTGTATTGTCTTGGTGTTATTTGCATTCGAAATCTATCCCACTCTCGTCCCAGACAAAGGTTAAGCTCCCCCTTAAAAATAGTTCTTATTTAGTGGGTCATAACATTTCAGCCTGGGGTTGAAATTTACTGTAATCAGACATAGTTTGACGCTACTCTGGCTTTAAAAAGTTTTTTGAACGTAACATAAAAGTTACTATCCATGACCCAACGTTTCAACACTCCAGTCTAGTGTCTTCATCAGGGGTGATCGTTGTAAAGTTAGGATCCCTATTTATACCCTCATAGAACCGATGATGACGTTATCTATTAACAAGATGCAAATAAGCTTCTGGTAATAAACCACCGTCATCGCGATTCAATGGGGCGTGGTCGCTATTGATATGCCAAGCCTCCGATAGGGGTATCTAGTACGTATTCCTTATAAGGAAGCGCAAATAGAAGACATTGACAAGCAAATAGAGTGAATTAACGAGCAAATGGCTGACACGTTGAAACCTCGTACCAGCCTCCTAGTTAATTAGATTGTAACCGACCCCAAAACAACAAAGGTCCTAACCCTTTGGCAAACGTTTTCTTGAGAAATAAACCACCCCCAAAGCTATAGAATATGTCAAAGGAAAGTTAAATGATCTATTTACAACATACGTACGGCTTTATCCCGGTAGCTAACTTAGTTCTCTTTAAAAACGCGGATAATCGAACATGCCCAAAAATATAATTTTCGCAATACGGAAACAAAAACACGAACTTTCGGCTGTCTTCGACGAACGTTTTCTTGAGAAATAATCAACTCCCAAAGCTACAATATATATTAAAACAAAGCTAAATTATCTGTTTACAATATGCGTTACAGCTTATCAGGCTAGCGAATGTAGTTTTCTTAAAAAGAGCGGATAATCGAACATATCGTGACGTGTTAACAATCCCACATCCAGTGGACTGGTACGAGTGCCATGTATTTGCTCGTCAATGCCTTCTATTTGCTCGTCGGCCACTTCCTTATATGGAATACGTACTAGAAGTACATATGAAGCCTCCAGACAACGTATCTGATGGTACCGCGGATTAGTGGTAATAATTTTGGAATTTTCCCACGCAATCTCGTGGTAGGTTACACACGCGTGTTCCGACCCTAGACTGGAGTTTCGAAACGTTGGGTCATGGACAGTAACTTTTAAGTTACGTTCAAAAAACCTTTTAAAGCCAGAGTAGCGTCAAACTATGTCTGATTTATCACCTGGTTGCGTTGGGAAATTATTTATTTACTGTAATGTTCTCGTTTCGTTTCGACAGCAAAGAGAACATGTCCGAGAAACACAATCTTAAAACTCACATCCAAGAATTAGTGAAATCCAGGGAGAACAATGTCCAAGAGATAAACGAGCTGAAACTACAGTTGAAACTCGTGGAGGAAACACGCGATAATATCCGTCGCGAACTCATCGACGCTCACCGTAAAGTACGGGACGGCGACGAAGCTCGCGAGACTGCGCGAAAGGAGCTCGTCGATTTGAAACGCCAACTGAAAGACAGTGGTCGCGAAAGAGATGCCGTGCAGACGACTTCGAACGAACTGCGAGGGAAGGTGAAGAAGACCGAGGCTGAGAAAACGAATCTACGAAGGAAACTGGAGGAGGCTGGTCAAAAAATGAACTCATTGGACGAAGCTAAGAATACTCTTCAAAAGGAAGTCGGCGACCTTAGGTCCAGTTTGAGAGAAGTCGAGAAAGCTCGTTTGGAAGCCAGACGTGAACTTCAACAATTACACAATCAGGTGAGAAAGATTTGAACATTTAATCAAATAACGACATGCTCATATTTTAGTTTTTATTTTGTTTTTGACAATTATTGGATGAGGTTGAATACGTTTGAAGCCTAATAAATAAATAAATAACTATGCCATTTCAGGTAAAAATGCTGGACGGCGAGTGTTTGAAAAATAAAAAGGAACTTTTGGATTTAAAAGACCAACTGGCTAAGGAAGAACAGCTTCTTGAGGAGTGTCGCCGTGACAACACGACTATGAAGCAACGGCTGGTAGAGGCCGATGGTGCGAAAGAAAATGGCAAACGTGAATTTCAGTTGCTCAAGCGACGACTAACAGAGCTAGATGAAGAAATGCGCGGGAAAGAAAAAGAATTTCATTCTGCTGTTGAAACCATTAAGAGAGCGGAACAAAAAGCCTCGGAGAAAGTTCGCAATCTGGAAAATCTCTTGGAGAACACGAATCAGGACCTGAGTGACCAAAAATTGAACAATTCCGGTGCAGAAGGAAGAATTGCTGGTCTTGAAGCACAACTTTCACGAATGGAAGGCGCGAAAAATGACGTTGACCTGAAACTTGCCAACTTGCACTCTACGCTGAGAAGAACACTTGGCATTCGTGCATCAGGAGAGGGACGAAGGTGAGAAAACAAATAAGACGGAAGGCAGTACTACTTTAGTTGTAGTCCCCTAGGTCAGTAGTGGTCTCCCACATCGTCAGTAGTAGTCCCCTACGTCATTAGTAATAGTCCCCTACTTTAGCAGTAGTCCCCTACGTCATTAATAGCAGTCCACTAGTTCCCTACATTAATAGTAGTCCCCTACGTCATTAGTAATAGTCCCCTACTTTAGCAGTAGTCCCCTACGTCATTAATAGTAGTCCACTAGTCCCCTACATTAATAGTAGTCCCCTACTTTAGCAGTAGTCGCATACGTCATCAGTAGTGCCCTACGTCATCAGTAGTCCCCTACTTTAGCAGTAGTCCCCTACTTTAGCAGTAGTCCCCTACTTTAGCAGTAGTCCCCTACTTTAGCAGTAGTCCCCTACGTCATTAGTAGTAGTCCGCACGTCATTAATAGTGTCCACTAGTCCCCTACATTACTAGTAGTCCCTACTGTAGCAGTAGTCCCATACGTCATTAGTAGTGCCCTACTTTAGCAGAAGTCCCCTACTTTAGCAGTAGTCCCCTACATTACTAGTAGTCCCTACTGTAGCAGTAGTCCCATACGTCATCAGTAGTCCCCTACTTTAGCAGTAGTCCCCTACTTTAGCAGTAGTCCCCTACGTCATTAGTAGTAGTCCGCTACGTCATTTGTAGTAGTCCGCTACGTCATTAATAGTAGTCCACTAGTCCCCTACATTACTAGTAGTCCCTACTGTAGCAGTAGTCCCATACGTCATTAGTAGTGCCCTACGTCATCAGTAGTCCCCTACGTCAATAGTAGTCCCCTACTTTAGCAGTAGTCCCATTAGCAGTAGTCCGCTACGTCATTAATAGTAGCCCCCTATGTCATTTATAGTAGTCCCCTATGTCATTAGTAGTAGTCCCCTACGTCGGTAGTAGTAGTCCCCTACGTCGGTAGTAGTCCCCTACTTTAGCAGTAGTCCCATTAGCAGTAGTCCCATACGTCATTAATAGTAGTCCGCTACGTCATTAATAGTAGCCCCCTATGTCATTTATAGTAGTCCCCTATGTCATTAGTAGTAGTCCCCTACGTCGGTAGTAGTAGTCCCCTACGTCGGTAGTAGTCCCCTACTTTAGCAGTAGTCCCATTAGCAGTAGTCCCATACGTCATTAATAGTAGTCCGCTACGTCATTAATAGTAGCCCCCTATGTCATTTATAGTAGTCCCCTATGTCATTAGTAGTAGTCCCCTACGTCGGTAGTAGTAGTCCCCTACATCAGTAGTAGTCCCCTACGTCAGTAGTAGTCCCCTACGTCGGTAGTAGTAGTCTCCTACGTCAGTAGTAGTCCCCTACTTTAGCAGTAGTCCCATTAGCAGTAGTCCCATACGTCATTAGTAGTAGTCCGCTATGTCATTTATAGTAGTCCCCTATGTCATTAGTAGTAGTCCCCTACGTC
This sequence comes from Chrysogorgia sp. JL179-B06, assembly GCA_035772405.1. Taxonomy (NCBI): domain Eukaryota; kingdom Metazoa; phylum Cnidaria; class Anthozoa; order Scleralcyonacea; family Chrysogorgiidae; genus Chrysogorgia; species Chrysogorgia sp. JL179-B06. Next base: position 2,410,411 of record JAYKKM010000375.1, read on the forward strand.
GGTAGTAGTAGTCCCCTACGTCAGTAGTAGTCCCCTACTTTAGCAGTAGTCCCATTAGCAGTAGTCCCATACGTCATTAGTAGTAGTCCGCTATGTCATTAATAGTAGTCCCCTATGTCATTAGTAGTAGTCCCCTACGTCAGTAGTAGTCCCCTACATTAGCAGTAGTAGTCCCCTACGTCAGTAGTAGTCCCCTACTTTAGCAGTAGTCCCATTAGCAGTAGTCCCATACGTCATTAGTAGTAGTCCGCTATGTCATTAATAGTAGTCCCCTATGTCATTAGTAGTAGTCCCCTACGTCAGTAGTAGTCCCCTACATTAGCAGTAGTAGTCCCCTACGTCGGTAGTAGTCCCCTACTTTAGCAGTAGTCCCATTAGCAGTAGTCCCATACGTCATTAATAGTAGTCCGCTACGTCATTAATAGTAGCCCCCTATGTCATTTATAGTAGTCCCCTATGTCATTAGTAGTAGTCCCCTACGTCGGTAGTAGTAGTCCCCTACGTCGGTAGTAGTAGTCCCCTACGTCAGTAGTAGTCCCCTACTTTAGCAGTAGTCCCATTAGCAGTAGTCCCATACGTCATTAGTAGTAGTCCGCTATGTCATTAATAGTAGTCCCCTATGTCATTAGTAGTAGTCCCCTACGTCAGTAGTAGTCCCCTACATTAGCAGTAGTAGTCCCCTACGTCAGTAGTAGTCCCCTACGTCAGTAGTAGTCCCCTACATTAGCAGTAGCAAGTTTCTGTCTCTCACGCAACATTTCTATTTTTCTCAACTATGTTCATTTTAAAAACATACACAAAATATAATATCGAGGTAGTAGTGAACCTATAATTTCAAATTTATATTACCAAAGTCAAGCTAAGTCAAATTGGTACATTTTTTATAGAAACAAATTTAACACAAAATAACGAAAGAATCACTCAAAAAATTCTTGGAAAAAAACATGTTAACGAACGATGTCTTCTTACCACTTTTCGTCCATTTTCAGACAACAGATGTCACTAGCAGATCACAGAACATTACTAAATCCTTTTTAAGTTCTCTATTGTTATTGTTGAAAGTTTGTTGGTTTCACTTCGTTTGAGGACTTCTTTCGTTCTTGTCAATGATTTCGTAACCAACCAAACAATGTTGTGATGTAAGACATGGAACTGACGTACAAGACCGCGTGGGGGACTGAAACTAACGTACAAAATCGACCTCCATGTCGGCCATGTTCGTCTTCACTTAATAATACAGGTCGTTCATTTATAAATAAAGCTCACTGGTCAAACCTCGTAACCCAGGCAATTTTGCCCCCACGGTGGAAGGTCGTCGACGCAGTTTTCCGTTTTGTAAACGGTCGTTGTCAACAACTCCAGAGAAAAACCTAGGACCGAATTTCTGTCGAAAGTCTATTTCATTAACACTAACCCTCGTCAACTTTTTGTACTATTAAATTAAAGAAAAATACAAATTAATTGCCGGGCGGGAATCCAACTCTAGCTAGATCCTCCGCACCCCTTGTACCCAAGACACTAACCACCACACTACGAAGGGCACTCCGACAAATCCAGACAAAAAGTCGTACTTAGGCATTCTTACTCGGTTCCAGGTTTATACCGTCAGGGTTGGCAACGACCGTTTACGAAATGGAAAATAGGCCATGGGCGGTCACATGACACACAGAATTTCTGGGTGTTCTGATATGATAATTTATGTTCGTTCTTTTGTCTTTATTTACTTTGTTGACGTGAATCCAACGCTCTGCAGACTTGCTCATGTAAAGGTCCTTCTACTCGATACGATTCATCGTATACGATTGTCATTCTGACGTACATTGTTGTACACGATTGTCGTACTGGCGTATGTAATTGTTTGCACACGATTGTCGTACTGGCGTATGTAATCGTTTGCACACGACATAATTCTTGTGATCACATACACTAAAATGATAATCGTATACGACAAATCGAATCGTGTAGATGGGCCTTAAAGCATTCATCGTTAAAGTGCCTACTGTACTTATAATCTCAACTAGAAATACGTGTACCGCAATACCCCTCGTCCGCCTTTTCTTCTCCCCCAAGACTCCTAGAGTTCCTTTTCCCCACCCATGGTCCCCAGGGCCCAGACCGCTCAAATAAAAAAAAAACTAACAAATCGCAAAAACCCGTTTCAATTCTGAAAACAGATTTCTAATTACCGAGTTTAAATACATAACATACGTGTCTATTATATTACGAGAACGTGTATACCCTTCGTAAAACGGTTTATGTACTTAGAAATTAGTCGGCGTTCAGGCTGCCCGGTGCCGCTTTGTCGTATATTATTTTGAACGTTATCTCGATCAATATTTAACCGCAAACTTGTATACTCTTCGTAAAAACCTCTTCAGATCACCACTCGCCAATGGCCGCTTCACGTTGTCAACCCAAATATTGTCCGATTCAAACGGATCACCCAAAACGACTTTTTACTTCCTTATAAGGAGTTGGTCTACTGATATAATATAATATAGTATAGTGTAACTGCAGGGGTATTAACATTTTCCCTCAAAAGCCCCCGTTGGGGACGAATTAATAAAGTCTGTATATATGTCAAGTACACATTCATCTCTTTTTATTCCAGGTCTCCGTCTCCTATCCGTAGTTCCAGTCCACGACGCAAAGGATTCGGTCGAAGTCGAGGAGCTGAAGAAAGTCCTGAAAAAAGTACCGAGGAAACCGATTCATCGCCACCAAACCGTTCCTTGTCGCCTATTCGTCGTCTATCTCCAAGCAAGGCCAGTGAAATCTCGAAGGAAGTGGACCCTGAAACTGTTCGCGTTGCTTTGCGAGATTTTGCTCAACAACTGAAAGAGAGTGAACGTGAAAAAGAAGAAGCGAGAGCGAAAGCAAGTCAGCTGCAGCAAGCGTTGTCTGAAGTGGAGGAAGATCGTGCTCGTATTGAAGGAAGGTCACAGGCTTTGCAGAAATCTCTCTGTGATTCTGACGAAGGTTAGCAAGCAAAATGATCGTAGACTTTAATGGGGTACAGTACTCCAGCCAAAATACAAGTGAAATATCTTACTGACTTTAGTTTATTAATAATATATGGCTAGTTGAAGTTGAAAATTTGAGGATTTTGACGTCATATTTGTTTCTACGTATTCCTTATAAGCAGGCGCAAATAGAAGACATAGACGAGCAAATGATAGGGGTATCTAGTACGTATTCCTTATAAGGAGGCGCAAATAGAAGGCATTGACGAGCAAATAGAGTGAATTAACGAGCAAATAGCTGACACGTTGAAACCTCGTACCAGCCTCCTAGTTAATTGGATTGTAACCGACCCCAAAACAACAAAGGTCCTAACCCTTTGGCAAACGTTTTCTTGAGAAATAAACCACCCCCAAAGCTATAGAATATATCAAAGGAAAGTTAAATGATCTATTTACAACATACGTACAGCTTTATACCGGTAGCTAACTTAGTTCTCTTTAAAAGCGCGGATAATCGAACATGCCCAAAAATATAATTTTCGCAATACGGATACCATCTTGTAAACAAAAACACGAACTTTCGGCTGTCTTCGACGAACGTTTTCTTGAGAAATAATCAACTCCCAAAGCTACAATATATATTAAAACAAAGATAAATTATCTGTTTACACTATGCGTACAGCTTATCAGGCTAGCGAATGTAGTTTTCTTAAAAAGAGCGGATGAGACAGACTAAGCATGTGGGATTAGAAATTGACTGTTACACGTGTTATCAATTCCACAGTAACGTGTTGTCAATCCTACATCCAGTGGACTGGTACGAGGGCAATCTATTTGCTTCTCAATGCCTTGTATTTGCTGGTGGAGGCTATTTCAGATACGGTAGAGCACCTAGTCACCAGGACTTGATTGTTTATTTAACATATAGGCTTCGTTCTTTAAAAACCCCGCTTTAAATTTCTGTTTCGATTCAGAAAAGCAGGGTTGTTAAAAGCAGGGTTATTACTGAATCGAAACAGAAATTTAAAGCGGGGTTTTTAAAGCACGAAGCATATATGTTATAAACAATCACCAAAGTCCTGGTGACTAGGTGCCCTTGTATTTGATCGTAGCCCACTTCCTTATATGGAATACGTACTAGAAGTACATGTGAAATTTCCCACTGATCTCAAAAATAGGACTGGATTGAGCTTTCTATTGTATCTGATGAGCTGATTTTGAAGCCTGTATATTTGCATAATGTAAATTGACGATAGATCATTAGAAGCTCCGAGTTTGCAAGCAAATCAAACTGTGACGCTCGCGAAATAGGTTTAGTGTCTGGCTAATATAGTTTCTTTGTTAACATTAAATGCATAAAATCTTGAACCTAATAGCGCTCCGTCGAGATGACGTCAGTACCGATGTTTGTCCGCTTTTACCCATAATTCTTGCGGCCATAACAAAAGAAATAGCTCATTTGCAATCATTTGTGAGTCAAATTTGGTTTGTTTGTCCGCTTTTTGAGCTATTAATAGCAGCCAGACCCTACGCTATTTGACGTCTCATATTAGGCTTCTCTCACTGGATAATTAGAGCCAACGGCGGCCATTACTAAGGGACCAAAGTCGCAGTAAATCTGTAGGTAGGCCATGAATCGTTTTACCCAGTAATTTGAAAACTGTCTTCTGGTCCTCTTTATAGTAAAATTATTTTATTTTGTCGATGGTAAGAGCACATAATCCAACAAAAAACCTCATAGGATCCTCAGTTGGTCCCTTAGTAATGGCGGACTTCCGGCTTCATTTTCTGAACAATAGTTGCTCGATCCCCTCGATGCAGTCTTCTTTCGAGATCAGTGGAAATTCCCCGCCAAATTAGCAACCAGCTCGTGCGCCATCATAGAACCGTAGGGAGACACCTTAAATCTATCCGTTGTCAACATATTTTCTAATCAAACACCGCTGTACTGTAGGTCGAAGAACACTTGATGGTCGTCTCAGCAGCGCCCAAACAGCGGTGATGATGCAAGAAGAAACGATCAGGCGTCTTGAACGAGAACGCAAAGGACAAAATGAAAAGATCGAAGCCCTTGAGGAAGGTCTGGCTCAGGTTGGAGAAGATCGACGACAACAGAAAGAGAAAGTGATGAGACTACAACAGGTAGAGGCTAAGAGTGAACAAGAGAAAGAAGCAATGAGAGCTCAGATTGAAAATGCCGAATCACGGATTACGAAAATTGAATTGAGGAAGAGATCTCTGGAAGGTAAAATGTGAAATTGTGATAATTTTGAAAATACTTCATTGGAGAATTAATGTTAAGAGCGGCAACATAGTTGGACCCTCTCCCTTTCATAAAGAAGTCGGGGGGAATGGAAGTTTTGAAAGGGGAGAAGAAACGTTTTGGTAGTGAAGGCGGGAAGCCTGATAGGGTGGCGATTATCTAGGAACATAGTCAATCGAGATATGGTCTGGAAACTCGGCAAACTTCAAAGCGACTATAATGAGCTACGTTTTGATGTTGAACCGTACCTTACACCGTGCACATTCTTTGTTTTAGGTTTGTTAATATTTAAACAACACGTTTGAGCGATTAAACCCAAACGATTCTATTGGATGATTGCTTCATTATACTAAAATACAATAGGTTCAGTGACCGTGCACAAAATTGCATAAAGACGAACAAAAAGATAGAACAAAGACTTTAGCTTTAGTTTCCAGACCATATCTCGATTGACTATGCTAGGAAAGAGGGGATAACATTTATTAGTATCAACCAACTAGTGGTCTATTACAAATTCGGCATTCTGATTGGCTGAGCTACTCACTGTCTATTGGTAATAGACCACTAGTAGCGTTACCCAATCACAAAGCTTCTTATGCTGGAATATTCCTATCCTGACCAATCAGAAGCCACGACATATTCACGCTGCAAGCAAAACCTGAAATCTAGTCCAAACATGGCGCCCGCTAAAATTTATATACGAGTGATGAAATCATGAAAACATTGGCCTGAAAGTAATGGAAAATTGTTCAGTTTGACATTTTCGAATAAGAAAATGAATTTGCTTATGCCTATGCAGTATATTGAAGCAAACTATTTACGTTTATTGTGAGCGATTGTTTATTATGTGCCATCGAGCAACTCTACATCTTGAATGGGGAGACTTCTACAAAAAAAAGGTAAAACCATCTGAAAATTTGGAGCAATGTTCGATAAGACTTTTTTACGTTAAAGATAGGTTGATTAATATGGTTGATACTAAAACAATTAGACAACTCGCCCTCGTTGTCTATGAGCAGATAGTCAACTCGGGCTTCGTCCTCGTTGACTATCTGCTCATACACAACTCGTTCTCGTTGTCTAATTGTTAAATATATTAGATAATAAATTATTAGGAAATTGTTCGATTGATTCGTTGTTGTTTTTCAGTGGAAAGTGTTAAGCTTCTAGCTGGATCTTAAATGATTTTTATTTAGTATTATGTCGCTTGGCTGACCTAACTTACATAAAAAATAAAACGTGATTTATGGTTTCAACTGCGTGGCAAGTAGACTAGTCACCAGGTTCTCTCAACTTTTCCAAAATGTCGGATATCGTGCATGATGGCCACTGGTCAATGCACTGCCAACCGAGTCTCTCCTTTGAATTAAGGATTATCGTTAAGTTACATAATATCTTCTCAAGTTAAGGATTTTACATTAAATCAAGAGATACTAATCCTTACGACACCTACAGTTTCATCCTAAGTCCTAACCCCCCCCCCCCCCCCCCCCCCGCCTTTTATGGGGGCAGGACATAAAAACTCGTTTCGTTGAAAAGGCGAGGTGAGGGGGTTTTATTATTTTTTTTATTATTGCAACCTTCGCTCTCCATCTGAGTCTCGATGGTAGCTCGTCTCACTAGAAACTAGAGCGTCTTACCGGCAATCAAAAGGTTTCAGGTTCGATTTATGAGCTTGACGATCGTCCGTGTATCGTCTGTCCAAGCTCTCCCACATTCACTACAGCAATGTATATATTGTTCTAATATACACACTGCTGCAGTGAATGTGGGAGAGCTTGGAGTAGACAGACGATACATGGACGATCGTCAAGCTCGTATCCTCAGAAAATGATTCTGAGTCCCGGACAGGAATCGAACCTGTAACCTTCTGATTACCGGTGAGACGCTCTAACCATTGAGCCATCGAGATTCAGATGGAGAGCGAAGGTTACAATGTACTGGTTCGATTGATATATGTACTGCCTATGTGGCAGTCACTAAATATCGGTAATGTTTGGAGCTAGTAGCTCTCCCACATTCACTACAGCAGTGTGTATATTAACGCATCCAAACATTTCCGATATATAGTGACTACTGTATAGGAGTACATATATCAATCGAACCAGTACATCATTGTAACCTTCGCCCTCCATCTCCATCTGGCTCAATGGTTAGAGCGTCTCACCGGCAATCAGAAGGTTGCAGGTTCGATTCCTGTCCGGGACTCAGAATCATTTTTCTGAGGATACGAGCTTGACGATCGTCCACGTATAATAATAATAATAATAATAATAATAAACTTTATTTACCACAGAAATCTTTCAGCTTACGCTGATTTCCAAAGATGCTGTGCATCGTCTGTCTACTCCAAGCTCTCCCACATTCACTACTGTAGTGACTGCCGCATAGGCAGTAGATATATCAATCGAACCAGTACATCATTGTAACCTTCGCTCTCCATCTGAGTCTCGAAAGCTAAATGGTTAGAGTGACAGGTTCGATTCCTGTCCGGGACTCTTGACGATCTCTGATTTCTGAGGATATGAGCTTGACGATCGTCCATGTATCGATATATTAACGTTATGTAGTTGTGTTGAAACTGCAAATTATACTAAATTTCGGTATCTTTTCTAACAGGTGATGTGTCCCGTCTCCGTATGCAAGCGACTGAAAGTGAATCAGAAAAACAAGCGACGAGGGAACGAATTGATTCGCTTTTAAGATCTCAACAAGATTTAGAGACGAAGACGACATCCTTACAGCTTACTGTCGACCGTCTTACCTTGGCTCTTGCGAAAACTGAAGAAGAGGAGGCGACATTCCGAGAGAAGGTCTCCGACCTATCCGTGTCGTTGAACGATAGCAATATGACGTCACAGACTCTGCAGGAACGCGTGCAACAACTACAGCGGGCGCTGACGAACAGCGAGCACGATCGTAAGATTATGCAAGAGCGAATGGAGGCTTTGAAAGCAGCGCAACAAGACTACAAGAATAGGAATAACATGATGAGCGAACGGATACAACTGTTGCAAAACGAGGAATCCGAGTCTGAGGTAAGTTTTCCTGTGTTTTCAAAGATCGTATATGTTTATTAGAGTGAATGGGCGGTATGGGTATTTCAATACTGGTATTCGATATTCGAAAAATACCGCGGTATACCGGTATACCGTTACAATTTTTTAGCGAATGTGCGATCTCCAGTAAGTTTAGTTAGTTTAGTTTAGTTTATTAGATTTATCACTCTTAGGTGAACGGAATACCCCAACAGGCTAGAAGCCCAATTATAGGCGTTCCGAGGGCCTACGATTTAAGGTCGTTATCCGAGAAGACCTGAAAGTCTCACCATTTGCTGATATTATTGCAAAGGCAGCACTTTCTCCTCAATTATTTTTAAGACCTTGAGTGGAGATCCGACCCAGGATTTGAACCTGTGTCTCCCAGCTCATAGACATGTGTGGTAACCACTAGACCACAACAGCTGGTTGTAAGTACAGTTGATACCCAATAACCCAATCATTCAAGAAAAAATGGGAAAAAGTTCGAGTTATCGGGAGTTTGTTTCGTTAAATGATCTTAAATTAGATGGATAAATCAGTGTTTTACTTTTAATACATATTTCAACTCCATATTCAAAAAGCCTGGTTTTCATATATATGATCGCATCGCCACGATTGCTCAAATGTCAAAAATGAACTCGGCGATCGCAGCGATCAAACGGAAACCACAATCGCAATTGTCGCGTTCGCCGAGACAGAACATTATCCATCTTATCGATCGTTTAGAAGTTAAAATCTAGTCTATATATTATTTCGCGCACACACACACATTGTGTTTGTTCTCATTTGTGAACTTTTCTTGCAGTTTAAATAAAAAGATAAACTGATGATAGTCATGATACCTGTTTATCTTACGGTATACCATAACAACGGTATACCGATATAGCATCAGAACCAATACCGCCATGCCGTTATCAACAAAATATCGTGAATAACTAAAAATACCACTCGGTAATAGACCTTACCCCCATTATGACGTACGAATCTATACTATTACTACCATAATTCCTTGCGAGATTTCCTTTCTCGTGTTAATGTTAAACTGCCTCTGGAAGACGGAAAACAATTGCTCAACTTAACATCACAAAAAGATATACCGAAAAGGATTCTGGTAGTAGTAGTAGTCACTAATAGATTCGTGCGTCATAATGGTAAGGTCTATTCCAAATCTGTTTTCAGAATTGAGATCGGTTAAATATTGAGCGAGATACCGTTCAAAATTTACGATGTAACAGCCTTTTCCGATTTGTGGGAGTAGGATGAAACTCTATAGGGGTGTTAGGGTAAGGATTGGGTTAGGACCACCCTGAACTAGGTACTACAGAGCGACCGAGTTCAGTGTCCAGTGTTGTCCAGTGTTTATAACAAGAGTGTTTACATATTCTATCTGGTACTGATTTCCTTAACTCTTTCCAGTCCGGCCCAGTCAAAAGGGGTCAAGAGTGATTTCTTTTAATAATATTGGAAAGATATACATGATTTTCTAATGTTGTGTACAACTTGCTACGTCATAGATCAGCTCATTTAAATATCACATAAGTCTAAATACCTCAAGAACTGACTGAAATATGGAAGAGCTGTAAGTTGTTATTCCTCATTGTTTTAGGAGTTTTTTCAAATATGATAAACTTAATTTTCGTCTCATTTGTACTTTAAACTGTAGTTAAGGTAATTCCTCAGTAATTCTTTCCGAAATGAAAATTTGCTGAAACTTCCCAGTCTTAAAGTTATTGACATACTTATATTAAGACCAAAAAAAAAGTTGGGGTCACCGACCTTGTTTAGAAGATATGGCATATCGCAGATCACCTCAGTATGGTGACGTCATTGTGACCAATTTACGAGTTGAGTAAAAACCGCATTGCACAACTTTTTCTTTATCCTTTTGACAAAGATATTTTTTATTTTTCGCAACTAGTAATTTTATACAAGAAAACATGGTATTTTAGGGGAAAAGAAACAGCTAACAGGGTTTATTATGATAAAGAAAGGTCGTTTCCCATATTTTTTGACATGTTATTTGAAGAAACATTTATCAAAAATGTAAAATATTGTAAGTTGTAGAAATTATTTTTCTTTAAGTTTCTGTTATAACACGTAAAGTGGTAGAAGAAAAGAATTATTAAGGAAAAAATTATGGTCACCGACCTTCTTTAAGAACTATGGCCTTAAACCGGCATTATCAAGTAGTTTACAAACCTACTTGCACAGGGAGTCCTAGCTAGACTTGTGTAACCGTTCTTGGAAAAAATTGATTTAGTCCTTTAATAACTCTTCCCTACCAGTGCATAAGCGGCCATTGTAGATTTGGCACTAAATTGTCCTAAAATGGTCAGAATTTTTTGAAAGTGTTGCATAATAGCCATAAAAACACTGATTATTGGATGTGCGCAGTAAATGTGCGCAGTATATGTGCGCAATGCAAAACTGAGGAATCACCTTAACTTTTTCCCGACCGGCACAGTTAAAACGGGTCGTTGAAGACCCGCAAAGTCGTCAATCGAAAAACACGGCACACGGTAACGCAAGATTAAAAATTGAAATTCGACAAGCGCCAGGAACATGAAATCCACGCACACGCCAAGTTTGATTTGATTTCATAAACAACTCTGCGATTGGTGGCATTTTGAGTTTTCAAGATGCTACGAGGGCGTGCAAGATGGCCTTTTCTAGAAAAATGTAAATTTTTCAACCTGATTTATGATAATTAATGCTAATTCATATTAACATAATGTGTTTTGTTCGGGAAATTTAAAAGCACAAGTAAAAGCCGGTTTATTGGGCTTCCAGAAAATGTATAGCTTTCACAACAGTTATGGTTATTTCAATAGATATCAATAGAACAACGTGGTCGTTCAATTTTTGATGTTTTTCAGCCGTCGGGAAAGAGTTAAGAGACAACTGCGATTAGTTCAGCTGAACAATTTTAACCGGAAACTTCTGACAACTGAGAAATTTTTGCCACGCTACCACCTCAAAACTAGCCCGAGTTAACGCCTAGCGGGCGTCTTGTACTTTTATGATATCTTTATCACTTTATGGTTTTTCCTTGCGATTTTCTAAGCGCTAGAATTATACTCCATTTCGTTCGTAGGTTAAGCGTATGGAATTAGAAGGTAAAATGCGTCAACTGCAGCAAATTGTTCAACAACAGAAAGAGAGCGAAGAAGAACTGCTGAGTCACATTGGCAAGCTACAGGAGGAAAAACGCGCATTACAAGAGCGCGTGGTTGACCTGCAGAAGGCACTGTCGCAGGCTGAACAAGAAAAGAGGGAGCTGGAGCGAGCACAAATCCGAGTGGAAAAAGACAAAAAGGCTTTGAAAACGATATTGGAAAAGGTAAAAATAGCGAAGTAGTTTATTATTAGGTTTTACGAGGGGCAGAGGCGCAGGAAGCGGAGCGGCTGAGGGGGGCTTTTAAATGGGGGCTGAGCCAACAATCTCGTTCCCAGATCTGGGAACTAGATTGACCCCTGAACCCTTGTCACGCGAGTGTTAGATTGGTCCCAGACCCTTCTGTCAGTATTAGGCGCAAAAAATGGCGTTGCTTGGTAAGAGGCAGCAGGCAAGCTTGAATTCATTTGCTCGCTGTAAAATTAGATGAAAAAGTTTGCTCAAATTTCTGCAAATTGTCTATTTCAAAATTTTCCGGGGGAGAACTCCAGACCCCCTAAAAATGCGGTTAATGATTATCTGCTGGTCGACTTTAGCCCCCCTCCCCCCCAACTTTAAGTCCGTTCCTACGCCTCTGACGAGCGTGTTAATCACACTCACTTGTCTGCGTCTTGAAAATTATACGGTTTCAAAAATGCCACTTTAAGTACATGTATTTCTTTTGAGAAAGCACCTGGTTGCTGCTTAGGCTTGTGTTTCAAAAACCAAACTTATTTGGGAGGATGGTGGGTGTTTGGGTGTGTGGTTGGTTGGTTTGGTTAGGTTAGTGGTTAGGTGAGTGGGTTTGGGGGATGGAAGAATGAATGAATGGGTGCAGGGTGGGTGGATGGGTGAATAAATGGGTATGTGGATGGGTGAAATGGTGGATGGGTGGATTCATTGATATATATTCTGCTGTGCCTTAAGGTTGAACGTGAAAGACTTGTTACGGACGAAAGACTTTCGCGTGCCGAGAAAGAAATAACAGAAGCAGAACAATCGTTTAGTTCTTTGGAGAAGGAACATCAAGAAATGGTTGGTCATGTTGATGAGTTACAGCAAAGATTAGCCGAGACTGAAGAGAATGCTGGACAGAAGTAAGTTCGATAGTTGTCTTTGGTTAATAAAAATTAAAATACCAATGTCCCGTTGATGGTTATCTTTTACAAATATAAATTCAAAGCACTTAAACGACGAATAAAGCGAGCATCATAATAACAAAGTGAAAAGGTGGTAAACTGCCAAGATTTTTAGTGACGAAATACTGACGTTTCGAACGGAGCCCTTGGTCTTACTCTGATGAAGGGCTCCACTCGAAACGTCAGTATTTCGTCACTAAAAATCTTGGCAGTTTACCACCTTTTCAAAACACTGTCTACGCAGCACTCTACTTTTTTACAACATCATAATACTAAGGTTCATGTTAATATTAGGCCGTTAGTATTAGGCCGTTGTATTAGGCCGTTAGTATTAGACCGTTGTATTAGGCCGTTAGTATTATACCGTTGTATTAGGCCGTTAGTATTAGGCCGTTGTATTAGGCCGTTAGTATTAGACCGTTGTATTAGGCCGTTAGTATTAGGCCGTTGTATTAGGCCGTTAGTATTAGACCGTTGTATTAGGCCGTTAGTATTAGACCGTTGTATTAGGCCGTTAGTATTAGACCGTTGTATTAGGCCGTTAGTATTAGACCGTTGTATTAGGCCGTTAGTATTAGGCCGTTGTATTAGGCCGTTAGTATTAGGCCGTTGTATTAGGCCGTTAGTATTAGACCGTTAGTATTAGACCGTTAGTATTAGACCGTTAGTATTAGTGTTAATATTAGGCCGTTAGTATTAGACCGTTGTATTAGGCCGTTAGTATTAGGCCGTTGTATTAGGCCGTTAGTATTAGACCGTTGTATTAGGCCGTTAGTATTAGGCCGTTGTATTAGGCCGTTAGTATTAGACCGTTAGTGTTAGTATTAGACCGTTAGTATTAGGCCGTTAGTATTAGACCGTTAGTATTAGACCGTTAGTATTAGTGTTAATATTAGGCCGTTAGTATTAGACCGTTAGTATTAGATCGTCAGTATTAGATCGTTAGTGTTAGTATTAGTGTTAGTATTAGTGTTAGTATTAGAGTTAGTAAGTATAATAGCGTTATTTTTAGGAGCAATTTGTTTTAGGAGCCATCTTGAAACATACTTCCCTGGTAACTCGAGCAATGTATTTGCTCGTAACGAATACTTATCAGGAATACGTACTCCATACCTGTATCGAAATACTAGGTGCATGGTGGTTCATTCCTATTTATTTCTCACATCGTCTCTTCAGAATTATGGAAATTACGTCACACCATCGTCAGGAAGTCGAGGTCGAAGGAGAACGTTCAAGAGCGTGGCAAACACAGATGGAGAAGACTGCACAAACACGTGAACGTGCTTATAAACAGAAAACAAAAGGACTGGAAGAACAGGTAAAGTTGAGAGAGATGGGTCTTAATCCTTAGTTTGGCTAACAAGACATATTTAGCTTCCAGAATAAACCCGAAAGGATGGATTAAGCTCCATAATCTTAAGATTGGCATCAGGGGCGGATTAAGGACCCCTGGGGCCCTGGGGCAAATTTAGATTGTGGGGCCCCAAACATCTGAAAGTTAGCACCCCGGTCTCTGGGGCTGCGGTGCATGGGAACAGTTATCGCTTATCAGTTACTAATATAAATATTGACTTCTGCTCTGTGGTTTATTTTGTGAAGTATTATTTTTTAATTTTGTGAAGTTAATTCCGTAGGTACACTGTATTAGACAATAGGCATGTGTTACTCTTAGTGTTAGGGTTTGAATCGTCTATATCGGATAAAAAGATGAGGTAGTTACCATACTCAGGCAACTCGGTAGGTACTTTATGTAGCCTTTCACGGATATTTGGTTTACGACACAGACAACACTGCAAAGGTAAGTGCTAGAGAAAGCTTCAAAGTCGACAGCTTCCTTGTCATCATCGACATGCAAATTAACGAGCGCGATGTCCGACCGCATTGGAGCGTACAGTGAGGTCAGGTGTGTCGGTTGTTCGGTTTCCTCGCGAGGTCGGAAGATCTCAATGAACAGGAACTCCAACAAGCCGCTGAACAATTGGTTCATACGTACAAGAACGATCTGGAGGAGCTACTTGCTGACGAACTTGTACAATTTGCATCCATGCTGCGAACTCCAGTTGTGAAGCAAACTTGTTATACCGACACAGATGCCAGCAAAGAACTCAACATGTTTCGCCTTCTCGTCAAACAAGGACTCGCACCCACTTTCCCAAATGTTGTGATCACTCTGCGAATTTATTTATGGTTTCTAATTATAGTGGCGAACGTACGTTTTCAAGCCTTAAGCTTATTAAGAATGAGCTGCGCTCAACAATGGCGCAAAAGAGGATGAGCGTACTTTCCCTAATGTCCATCGAAATTACTGCGACATCCTTCGGAAAATTGACTTTACCTAGATAGTTGGAGATTTCGCTCTACAAAAATCCCGCAAAATAAATGTCTGAAAGTTACTTTTTGTCTCGGCACAACTGTTAGTACTATATTGTTAAATGTTAATGTTATAATGTTAGTTTTTGTAAATAGTAATTATGTAATGATCTATATAATCATTCTGTAAAATATTTCAAGATTTTTAATTTTTTAAATATTTTTTTGCTTTTGTGGTCTGTTTTTTCCCTGCGTTTCAAATTTGAGCGGGGAGCTCGGGGCCCTGGGGCACGTGCCCCAGTTGCCCCTTGGTTAATCCGCCCCTGATTGGCATCTTAAGATTGGCATCTTAAGATTGGCATCTTAAGATTGGGATCTTAAGATTGGCATCTTAAGATTGGCATCTTAAGATTGGCATCTTAAGATTGCCATCTTAAGATTGCCATCTTAAGATTGCCATCTTAAGATTGCCATCTTAAGATTGCCATCTTAAGATTGCCATCTTAAGATTGCCATCTTAAGATTGCCATCTTAAGATTGCCATCTTAAGATTGCCATCTTAAGATTGCCATCTTAAGATTGCCATCTTAAGATTGCCATCTTAAGATTGCCATCTTAAGATTGCCATCTTAAGATTGCCATCTTAAGATTGCCATCTTAAGATTGGCATGAGAGATGCGTGTAAAACATGAGGCGATAGCCGAGTGTTTTACTAGCTTCGCGAGTGCCGTTATAACTCGATAATCACACAAGACAAAGTTTTTTATTTCTTTTATAAAAGAACATCATTAAATTAACAATAAAGCCATGAAAAATGCAGATTTCCTGTTATAAGCGGCGTTGCTATGTGCGTTGCTAGGAAGCCTTTGTTGAAAACACGTTGGCGATTTTAGCGATGAAAATGTACTCACCGTTGTAGTTAAAACATTCTGTTGTGTTAGTACCTTGATTAGCCTTGTATCCAGGTATTCTTTGACTTCCTTTTGTCTCCCATTTAAACTACTTAAAATCCTGCAAAAACGACAAAATCTACGCGAGGAACACGTCAGCTGATGCTTTATTGAGTTATAATGACACGGTTTTTGAGCTTAGTAACCAATCAGACAGCGTGTTGTCGCTCATTTACTTCCGGTTGTTTTATAAAACAAGTTAAGCCATGTAATAATGGTTATTATATGGCCAGCGCTACTTCCGGAGAAATTACGCAATGTGATTGGTCAACGACACGTCCGGAGTTTGCCGTAATGATCTGAACAGGAATTGCGAGAGCATTACAAACATTGTTAATGTCTTAAGAATTCAAAGACACGAAACGACCGCGACAAAACTCTTCGAAAATTCAGAAATTGATTTTTACTAGCAACTTAATGTTTAGTCATTGTTGTTTTTCTCAGTTAAAATCTCGAGTGACAAAAAAAAACACATGCAGAAAACGAATTCTAGTATTCAGACTTTTAAGGTACACACAAATAAGAAATTGGAAACTTTATCAATGAACAACAACTTACGAACACCGTGACGTAAAATACAAGTAATATGAAATTTGTTGATCTATATTTTAAAAACTGAACAAGAAAGAGAATCTAATAATTGTATGTTAGCCAAGTCATAAACTGCATGACCGCTGAAACGTTGTTCCGATATTTCAGTGTACAGACCTCACGCCAATAAGCGGTTATTACTTACAATCTCGATTATGATTGGCTAAAAAACCTACAGTCAATTCTTGATGTCTTGCCACCTACAAAATATCAAAAATTGTCTGTAGGTGACGTAATTGTCTTTGCGTGGCTTACTTCCTAAATTCCATAAAGGCTTCTACATTTATAATTGTATAATAAAACAATTATTGGATTCGGCTTACACATGATATCAAGAATTATCCAGACCTCTGTCAATGTTATCCACATCAGGCTTCGACAGATAACATTGACCTCGGTCTGGATAATTATTGATATCATGCTCAGCCTTGTCCAATAATTGTTTATTAAAATGCCTATAACGTCAAAAAAATGTATTGTTTTATTTGGAAGAACTTTTAAAATGATAAAGTAACTTCTTTTGAAGATTTTCGTTTCTTCGCTTTCTTTTTGATATATTTCAGTTTGTTTGATATGCAAATGTCTGGAATTTCGTCACACATGCATAATGACTTACCGGAGAAGTTTGTGTACCTGTATCACTTTCATTCTCAAACGAAATCTTTTAAAATCAAGAAGTTTGGTGTTGTGGGAGAAACACGCGCACATGTTATTCACACTTTAGTGTTTTCATTTCATGAAGGCAAGGATATAACATTCTCTGATAAGTCATTATGCATGTGTGACGAAATTCCAGACATTTTTTGATATCAAACAAACTGAAATATTTCAAAAACAAAGCGAAGAAACGAAAATCTTCAAAAGAAGTTACTTTATCATTTTAAAAGTTCTTCCAAATAAAACAATAATTTTTTTTGACGTTATAGGCATATTAATAAATAATTATTGGATAAGGCTGAGCATGATATCAAGAATTATCCAGACCGAGGTCAATGTTATCTGCCGACGTTATAGGCACTTTAAGCGGTCAGTTAGCCATCCGCTCAAGTGTGACCGCTTAATGCAGCTTTAACTTTAGTCATGATTATCCCTGAATGTATTTCTCCTTCCCTTCAGGTGGCGACGTTAAAGGACCAGCTTGGTAGAGAGTTACAGAAGAAACAACAATACCTCAAACGTACTGCTCAGAAGAACGAAGAAACTAAAGACCTACGCAACCAACTTGGCGACTCCTTGTCTAGGGTGGCACGCGACACGATGTATGAGCCCACGGTACTCGGTGAGGAAAGCCGAAAGTTGGACGAGTCCTTGGAGTACCGAAGCAACGTTGGTCCCCGTTCTACAACAAGACGCACGAAGTCCAGTTCACCGATCGCTGTATCAAAATACGCCACAAGTACCCCTGCCGTCGACGGAGACCTGCACCCTATGTCTGCTGGAAGCAGAAGAGTTGTTGGAAGTACACCAAGCTCTGTCAGTCCATTACGAAAACCTGGAAGAAAATCGACGAGGTAGACATTGAGTGAACATATAGCTCTTTTTAATTGTAGACTAGTTTAGGTTTTAATGTTGTGTTTAAGCAAGAAAAGTACTGATTATCGTATTTTTAGTGTGTTTTGGAATAGTCTTAGCCAGATGATAGAAAGTTTTATCGCGAACATTGTTTATTATTTTATGCTAAATGCTAAAGTTGGCAAAATTCACCTCATTCCCATGATGGGATAGGGGTATCTAGTACTAATTCCTTATAAGGAGGCGCAAATAGAAGGCATTGACGAGCAAATAGAGTGAATTAACGATAAAATAGCTGACACGTTGAACCCTCGTACCAGCCTCCTAGTTAATTGGATTGTAACCGACCCCAAAACAACAAAGGTCCTAACCCTGGCAAACGTTTTCTTGAGAAATAAACCACCCATGTATTTACAACATACGTACAGCCTTATCCCGGTAGCTAACTTACTGTAGTTCTCTTTAAAAGCGCGGATAATCGAACATGCCCAAAAATATAATTTCCGTATTATACGGATACCATCTTGTAAACAAAAACACGAACTTTCGGCTGTCTTCGACGAACGTTGTCTTGAGAAATAATCAACTCCCAAAGCTACAGAGCGGATAATCGAACATATCGTAACGTGTTAGCAATCCTACATCCAGTGGGCCAGTACGAGTGCTTGTATTTGCTCGTCAATGCCTTGTATTTGCTCGTAGGCCACTTCCTTATATGGAATACGTACTAGAAGTACATATGCATGATGGAGTAGAAAGGAATATGGGTGTAGCCGACTAATGACGTCAACCTGGAACAACAGCCAAAAATACCCAATGTGATAAAATCTAGTTCCGAGGCCCCCAAATGCGCCGTCATGGGAATCATTTCCTCACTTCAAACTCTTCTAAAATCTCGGAAATTTTATCGATTCATTTATTTCTTCCGCATTCGTCCCAATTTCTTTCTAGATTTTGGATTCGCGAAAAGATCTTTTAGGTTTAGTGGCATTTTAAATAAACGTTTCTCGTAGAACTTTATATCTGATAAAAGTTTTAAAATGTAATTTTGTACTAATTTTTGTCCCCATACTTGATTTTACCGCTGTATCAGAGGATATAGATAGAATTTTATCCCATCACATGTATTTATTAAGTGAACAGAAGAAATCTTAGTTTGCTCGTAATTTATCATCATACTTTATAGACATTAAATTATTTTTACTGTGCAGATCATTATTAATTCAAATAAAGTTCGCGTGAATGTTTGCGTTTTTAGTCAGGTGTGTCCATGTTTTGATCTGAAGCGTGCAAACTGCATTGGGGAATTGGGAACCGCTGAAATTCGGAACGCGGGCGAGGGAAGAGATGAGAGAGCTGGGGAAGCCTCTGCCAGATTTCAGGCGATATCTTGACGAACTCGGCGATTTCTTGCAATCCGTTTTATATCTCGGCAATCCTTTTGTTTCTCGTTCTAATTTTTCATCTAAGGAGATATGCGACCAAGAGCTAGCGTTTGGCTGACGTCTTAATTTTTGTATCTGCGCGAAGCGCATATACATTGCTATCGTGCAGTTAGGTTTGTGTGTGTGTGTTAGCCAATCAGCGATCAGCGCGCTCCGACAAGATGTCGACAGCTTCCGACTTTGATATATTTCGACGGCATTGTTTCAAGAATATTATTCAAGAAGAACTCTTTACAATTCGGTTTGTATTTTTAATATGAACTATAATAAATTTACAAGTGTGATCTACAACAGTTTTCGTAGGTTGTATGGAGTCATCGATATATGACGCCAAAAGATTTTTAAAGCCTCGTTAAAATCAAAATATTCAGCCAAGACAACCAACACGTGTTTGACCAGATACCAGTTTATTATGTTTATACAAGAGACTCTCAACCTCTGCGGAGGACAATTCAACCTCTTCGGAGGACAATTCAACCTCTTTGGAGGACAATTCAACCTCTTCGGAAGACTAAACAACCTCTTCGGAGGACAATTCAACCTCTTCGGAGGTCTTCGGAGGACCAGAGGTTGTATCTATGTTGTATAAATATGTTATACAACTATTTTATCTTTATGTTCAACTGCATTTTTATGCAACTGTTCAACTTACATCTGTTTAATATTACACATGTTCATGAACTACTATTATTGTGAATAGATGTTGAGAACTAGGGGTCTTAATAAAAAGCCTACAAGGCTTCTAGTAGATCCCTAGCCCTACAGCAATTATAAATATTTGTAAATAATAAATGAAAGTTGTAAATGGGCAAATAAACTGGAAAAAAAGAACGGTTACAACACAAGGGGGTCAACAAGGAGGGGAATATGTGAGACATCCGCAAATGTGCCTGGTTGTACGTAATGAATGTCTTACCTAGGGGTGCACCGGATTAAGTATCTGGTCGGATAGTGAATAATCTCACTATCCGGTATCTAGCCGGATATTTCTATTATCCGGCCGAATATCGGATAATTTGTTTTTGACAGTTTTCCAAGGGCCAAGGCATATTAAATTTGTGTTAATTCAAATAAATATATAAAATATATATATAAAAATTTACTGTTCCAGTAATGTTGGTTATGGTTAACTATCTTCTTAAACAGACAAAATATATCAACTTCAAAAGCATCAAAACAATAAGTTCAGTAATGAAATTTAGTAACAATATAGATCACAGACAAAGTCGCTTATAACAGTTAACACGTTTCAATAATGCCGCTTCAATTTGTTTACGTTTATCTATTAATCTATTTCATACAAAACAGTTTATAAATTATTTTTTCATATATATATTTTAATCTTTTACGTTCAGATATAAAACACGAGGGCGTAGCCAGAGTGTTTTATATCTGATAAAACACGTGCGGATGCGAGTTTTTTGAATGGCTTCAAAAACTGTGAATGAGAAACATGGCTTTTAAATAGAAAATAAAATCTCTAGGGAATAGCAACTTGGTTGTCCTCTACCAAAAATTTGAATATGAATTTTAAATGCCGAGGCGTGTAATGCCGAAGCCTACATTCTCGGCAGCGTTTGTCTTTGATATGCCTCCAAAGCGAAGATTTCGATAACCAAAAAACGAAGAGCAAGAAAAGCGTGCGAGTACTATTTTAGGACCTCCAAGGAATATAACAGAGAGGGCGAACAGTGATTTGAAAGAAGAATGTAAGGATTTAATAGACTTCAGTTTGGCTGATTTTAGATTTGACGTTCCCGACGAAATGTTGAGTAATTTCCCGATGCGTGCGAGTGAAGGTGAGAGGGTATCAAATGTTAACACGAACATGTCGAGTTGTGTGTTCAATAATTGTGCTTTCAATTTTGCTGAAAAGTGATTCTTGTAAAGAGCTAGATCGGGTAGTTCTTAAATTTGAATGTTGTTGTGCGAGAATTATCATTATGTGTTGAAACTATAATTATGTTAATGTAAAATACGATCTTTATACAAAAAATCTTTATATAAAAATCTTTATATAAAAAATCTTTATATAAAAATCTTTATATAAAAAATCTTTATATGAAAATCTTTATTCACGAGAAGTATTGTGTTTCTGCATGAATAAGTGTGCTTTAGCTATTATAAAGACGCATGCATGTGACTAATTTCGTAGCAGCAATTGGATAGTTGGTTTATGAATTATTAATGAGTTTTTGAAATGCATGTTTAGAACCAAGTTGGATTAATCTTTTCTGTTTCAATTTTTCATATTTTAATACTATTTTACTTGCAAAATACAGTACTATTTGAGACTGCAGTTATAACATTTTTATTGGTATAACTGCATGCTCAATCGATGATTAATTGCAGGTTTATCAAATTTCAAAGGGTTACCGGTATTTTATAAATGAAACGTATCCGTGTTTCCTTCAAGTTAATATAGAAACACTCATTGGAAGAACTCAAACTGGCGATAAAACACTTGCTCTTTGGTCCAGTGTTGAGTGTTCCCAGCTACAAAAATGCCACATTGCAACCTTTCACTTGTGTTTTTCTATCAACTCGATGGAAACATGGAAAATATTTCATATTCCTAAATATTACAGCTCTCTTATGCAACAGAGATCTGGTGTCCTAGTGGCGTAAGACTTTCAAAGAAGGTTGAAGGTGTCCAGAGGAGAGCGACGTTATGGATTTTGAGTAAAAATCGCGGGGAATTGACTTATGCGGAACGTTTAACTTCACTAAATATAATCCCACTAGTGTATGATAGAGAAATGAAAGACTTAGTCTTTTATTATAAATGCACGCATAATATCACAGATCTAAACATTTTACAGTATGTCCCTATCACTGCAAGTAGGACTCGTGCAGGCTCCGCATCTCTTCTAAAAACACCATACTGTAAAATTAGCACATTCCAAGGGTCGTATTTCATCAGAATAGTAAAACTGTGGAATTACGTACTTAAGTCTGCTCCTCCTAACTCCTTTCATACCATCTCCATGTTTAAATCTTACCTACGAAAAACTTATTTTAACTTAACTGTTAGTAACTTTAATCCTGACATGTTCAATTCACACTCAATAACTACATTTTGAGTATTTTGTGTAAGTATTTTTTCCCTTCTTTTTCTACCTTTCTTTCCCTCCATTGTAAATCATTACTTGCATCTTACTGGTGAGCACCTTGCATGGGACTTAGTCCCGTTTGTGCTTTGCCAATTTTTGGCATATTACATTAGATTTACCCTTTATTATTACCTTAGATTTATATATCCTCTGTACATACATACATGTTTGTATTAATAGTGTATGCAATTATTAGTTAATTTAGTGCCAAAAATAAAGTTATTAAAAAAAATTAAAAAAATTATAAAACATGAGATACGATCCCGGTACATATTAGCGCAGATACATGTACGCCTGAGCGGACCTATTTTTGTATTTTAAAGGGGAACTGTACCCAAAAAATAAATTACTTTTAAATAAAAGTGCTTTAAGTATAATGTTCAGAAATGTTAATAATTTTACGGTATCTGCTCTTATACTCGAGAAATAACGTTTTCATTATCGCATTTTATGCTTCTGGGCGCCGCCATTTTCGAGTTTGTTCGACGGCTCAAGATTGATGTACAGCGGTGGTTTTCTTTTCAATTTTGACGTCATTTGAGTGTTAGCTTTTGTTCCTTACACTCAAGTGACGTCAAATTGAAAAGAAACCCCCGCTGGACCTCAAGTCTGAGCCTTCGAACAAACTCGAAAATGGCGGCGTCCAGAAGCATAAAATACGAGAATGAAAACGTTATTTCTCGATTACAAGAGCAGATACCGTAAAACTATTTATCATATACATGACAACATTACTGGATTCTAATTGGCTGAGAGGAGTGCAATAAAATCATTTATTGCACTCGAGTGCAATAAATGAAAAGAGAGAAGACACTGGGAACAAGTTTGACAATAAAATTCAAAATGGTGGCCTATTCTGCAATGGAAAGTTTTCACTTTTCCAACGACTTGTGGTACACTATGAATTAAAAATTCCATGTAAATATTTTGAAATGAGTACAAAGAACACAAAGAGTGAAAAGGTTTGTTGTCAACTAATGAAACAAGACGTTTTTAAAGACTTGGAAGAAGATGAAGCGTACGTGTCGTAATGTATCAGTCAAATCCAACCATGCCCATCCTCCCCCCCCCCGGGACACCGCCGGGCATTTGATACGTTGACCAATCCCGGGGGTGGGGAATTTGAACCCAAATCTTTGCTCGGGGGTCGGGCATTAGATAATACGGTAATATGAGCCTCGTTCCCTTTGGACAGCATCAAAAGGCAGTGGGGGGCAGGTGCAATTGATTTGCCACTCCCCCCATAGCATAACGTGTTGTTGTTCGAGTGTGATTCTATCATGGAGGAGTTTAAGTCTACAGCCTACGGCAGGGCTCGATTTAACCATCGGACATTGTCCGACGAGAAAATACAAATGTCCGATCAATGTTACGACTTGTCGGACATTTTGTCCCACGGATTTTTTTGTCAATTAAAAACAGAATTTGTTTTGTTGTTTGTTCATGGCTTTTTGGTACTTGATTAAAATTTCAATTGCAATAAATTCAATTTCTTATAATTTTAAATATCGATTTCAAAGCTTCTTCCATGACTCAGACTGCTCTAAGTTTTCGAAAACATGTACGATGTCGTTTATGGCTGCGCGGGAAGACTAAAGACTACCTTGACCGAGAAGGTAAAGGGTTAATACCTGCCTTGTAAATAGTATTTATATATAATAATTTGATATTTGAAAACACTGAATATTGCTGTTATTGCTGTCATGTTTCACCCAGGGCCGGGGATTTGCGACAGATTTTTTGCCCCACCGCGGGGCATTTGCACCTGCATTTCATCCCCACTGTGGGGAATTAGCAGCATTTTGGAAAAAAATGTCAAATGCCCGGGGGTTGGCCCGGGGGGGGGGGGGGGATGGGCATGCTTGGATTTGACTGATACAAATAAATTTTGTCATGCATATAATAAATGAGTAATCATGATTTTGCTCGTGCAATTAAGGATTTACACTACTCGTGATATTTGAAAATTGTGCCAAATTGCACTCACCTAACGGCTCGTGCAATTTTGGCACAATTTACAAATATCACTCGTGGTGTAAATCCTTAATTGCACTCGCTATCAGTAGGTATGGTACAGGCATAGACCACTTAAAAAATGCTGACTAAGTGGTCTGCCTGTACCATAACCTATACTG
This sequence comes from Chrysogorgia sp. JL179-B06, assembly GCA_035772405.1. NCBI lineage: Eukaryota > Metazoa > Cnidaria > Anthozoa > Scleralcyonacea > Chrysogorgiidae > Chrysogorgia > Chrysogorgia sp. JL179-B06. The sequence goes on from JAYKKM010000375.1 coordinate 2,435,027, forward strand.
CTATCATACGATTACCTATACTAACATTTCTAAACATTATACTTAAAAGACTTTTATTTAAAAGTAATTTATTTTTTGGGGTACAGTTCCCCTTTAACGTTGTTTTGATGCGATGGCCAGGAGGCAGTTGCTGTTGATATGAACTGTTCTGAAGTCGATATTTGGAGCACGTTCCAAAATATCTCGATCGATGGTAAGTTTGTCTAGAACAAACGGGACAACAAGTTTTTCCGCTCCGCCAAGCTAGAAGAAACTCTCTATGGACATGAATTATTCAGATTATAAACGTACGTCATGTTGCACTCTCGAATATATCAATATACAATTATTGGATGAGGCTGAGCATGATATCAATAATTATCCAGACCGAGGTCAATGTTATCTGCCGAAGGCTGAGGCTGATAACATTAACCGAGGTCTGTATAATTCTTGATATCATGCGTAAGCCGAATCCAATAATTGTCCCCTCGCCAGGCGAGGGTGCTAATATCGACCGGCATTTAGTCCCTCATCACGGGAAACCTAGCGTTTCCAAAGTCACATTCAATTTATTTGTTTATATTTATATATGCCGTCCGCGCGACATTGGAAAATTTGGTCCTGGTAACTAGATACTGAGCATTTGAAATTTTGAATTAATATTGAAATTGCAACCGTCACATGATTGCGAATGTAAAAATTGAAACGATTCAAAGTTTTTTTTTCAAAAAGAGACATAGTTTTTTGAGTAAATAGAAATTCGAATATGTATTTTGACTCGCTAATTCCACATCTGTTTTCAGAATTGAAAACGGTTAAATATTGATGGAGCTAACGTTCAAAATAATATACGACGAAGTGACCAGCTTATAGCCGACTAATTTCTAAGTACGTAAACCGTTGTTACGAAGGGTACTCACGTTCTCGTAATATAGTAAACACGTATGTTATGTATGTTGACTCGCTATCGGTTAAATATTGGCTGAGATAACGTTCAAACAAATATTGATCGAGATAACGTATACAGTTTATTGTGTGTAATTTGCGTAATACACTATTGATATATGCTGGATATTTGTGTATAAAGTGGACGGGTATTCTACGATTTAGCGATATATATATATTATAATAGGGTACGTGTGTTATGTATTTACACTCGCCAATTCCAAATCTGTTTTCACAATTGAAAACGGTTAAATATTGATCGAGATAACGTTCAAAACGAGGGATAGGTGACAAAGCTTATCAGCTTGCTTATAACCATGGTTATCAGCTTGCTTATAACCATGGGTTGTTTTATAACGCAACCAATGGTCTCGTTATTCCAATATGCTACCAGCAATCGTTTATTACATAATATACGACAATTTTATTATAGTATACAAAATATGTTTGTTAACAGGTTGTTTAAATAGTTAAGGTTTAGTTTGATTATTCACTCAGCTGTCGCGAAGGTTAGCTAATGGTTAACTTGTACCCTGAAGATGACATTGTAGTCTAAAATTACGTTTGGTAGTTTTTAAACTTTTTAAACTGTGTGTAAGACATATGATGAAGCTAACATTATGATGTATGTATTATATGTATATACATGTCTCATCTATTTTAAGGCACACCACACCGGTTTGTGGTCTGAAAAATATGATTCATATATTCCACTTGTAACGCGTATTCGTCTTCAATATTGGTGTACAGATGATCCAGAAGTGATCCATTATCGGTTGTAGGAAGGTAGATGCAACTTTTGCTGATATAAGGAACCACATATTTTAACTATCTGCTGTTTCTGACCTTCGTCTGATAGCCTGCAGTCAATCTTGAAATCACCACATATTATGCAATACTCTTGGGTAAATTTCAGATCTAATAAGCCAGTTCGTAATGTCCACTGCGCGTCAAAATGACGTGTTCTGCGTCGGGATAAAACTTATTTTAATTCATAACATCAGGCTAAAACCACAATATACATTTGCATTTCTATTTACACTTGCAAATTCGTTATACTGAATTCCCCAGCCTGATATTATAAATTGAAATAATATTTATCCGACGCACTGGCTTATTATCACAGAATAGTCAAATGAACACTCTTTGTCCCAACTACATGTATGGTTGTCCAATTACGTCCTATACATGTCACTTATGAGCTCTCAGCTGGAACTAATCAAAAATATGAATATAGAAATTCGCTTCGCGCGAAAATATTCGCCTAGTGCAAAACCGCCATAAAGCCTGGTTTCCATATGGTCGCTGCGCTGTCTTTACGGTCGCAGAAGTGAAGCAGTGAAGCGTGTTTCTTTTGTTATGACAAAAGAAACACGCTTCACTGCTTCACTTCCGCGACCGTAAAGACAGCGTAGCGACCATATGGAAACCAGGCTTAAGCGTCGAATCTCCACTGCGCGGAAAATAAAATGTTCCTTGGTTATGTGAGATATCGCGTGGAACTAATTTTTAAAACAGACAAAAAGGAAGAGTCGAGTACAGTATGAGCACAGAATATGAGTATGCGGGCACAGAATATGAGTATGCGGGCACAGAAGGGGACAGAAACGTTCCACCGAACAAAACCTATTCAAATCTTGTGAAATTATTGTAAATCTATAAGCCATTGACAACAACAGTTAGTCCCTCAAATGCAAGGAACAGTGGGTGATTTTAGAAATGTTGATCGAAACGCAAAGTTGTCAAGTCAAGCGAAGATTTATATTTAGAAACGTAAACACTGAAGTAAAACAGAATCAGGGAGCAATTGTGCCTGAAAGCTATATAAGAATAGAAACCATTCTAAGACACACCAGTATGGAAAGCAGGGAGAGGTATAGCCAGAAATTAAAAAGTGAGCTAGAAGTATTCGATAATATTAAGTCTTCTAGAATCAAGTAAGGGATAGATCTTACTTCGTGTACCGGACACAGAAATTTGCATGAGTAACATTTTGGTTAGCACTGTATAGAACTGGCTCGTTCTTTAAAAATCCCGTTTATTTTATCTATAATAGGTTTAATTCATAAATTGGAGAACTCCAGGACAATAATAAACGGGATTTTTTAAAGAACGAAGCCGCTACGTCAGTAGGAACAGAATACCAGTAACTTATATATTAAATGGTCATTAAACCGTGTCAAATTGTTGAAAATTGTCATACTAGAATTGCTTCGTTCTTTAAAATTACATAGCTAAAATTACTTGGCTAAAAGTTATTAATAAATACGATTTCACATTCTTGATTTATGTCACTAAATTTAAGTTAAAAAGTTGACGGATATTCTATAATCGCTCCTGTGGCATTTGGTCATGCTATGCTAAATTATAATCATCTGCATATTTTGAAAACAATATATTTCTGAATTTCGAATAATATGTAATTCATCTTAGAGTTTACATATCATGATCAGTTATCACTACAAAATAGTGAAAGCTCGAGAAAAAGCTTGTTATCGTGTGGGGTATATATATAGGTCTGGTTTAATGCTAAACACATTGAAAATTGATCATCTTAACGCTGACCTTATCATTTCATAATATTGACCTTATCATTTCATAATATTGACCTTATCTTAACGCTGAACTTATCATTTTGCCCGGAGACACGGACGCGGACGCCGAGGGTATAGCAATAGCTCTTCTGCACTAACGTGCAGGATATACATACACGACGAGGCCGTTTGGCCGGGCTGGCTGATTGCCGAATAATTTCTAAGTACATAAACCGTTTTTACGAAGGGTATACACGTTCTCGTAATCAGGATAAGGGACACGTACGTCATGTATGTAGACGCCGTAATTCCAAAAATTTTCAGAATTGAAATCGAGTAAATAATGGCCGAGATAGCGTTCAAAATCTACATACGACGAACCGGCTTTTAAGATTTGTTATCGACAGACGCGGTCTGGGCACTGGGGACCATGTATGGGGAAAAGAAACTCTAGCGGTGGGGTGGGGAGTAGTGGTAGAAAAGGCGGGCGAGGGGATTATTGCGAATTCGTATTTCTAGTTTTATTATATATTGTTCAAAATAGTCTTGCTAAAAATATACAAACATGCAAATCTACTACAAGCCATTTTTTATTTTGTAATTTTCGCGCCCATTCCCTATCCCAACCAAAAAATACTAAGAAACTAGTATTTTCCACGCTTGAGCTTTTCCGCCTAAAAATCGTGTTATAAGCTGTTCTGTTCCTAAATGTAGATAATATATCAAACTACCTTCGCGACCTTTGACGAATACTCAAATACTCGCTTTCGAACTGTCGAAAATCTATTCCGTTGAAGTTTGTTGACATCTGGGATTTTTTTGAAAAATCACACGTATTATACAATATATATTCTTAATGTTACTTAAACTAATTACAGTTTCATTATAATATAAAGCCAGGCCCGGAGCTACGGGTGTGTGTGTGCGTGTGTGTGTGTGTGGGGGGGGGGGGGGGGGGGGGGGGGGGGGGGGGGGGGAGTGGGGTGGGTGCAACACACCCCAAAAAATCTTTATACGAGTTTCAGTCGGCAGCAGTTAAATTTTAGTCGGCAGAAATTATATTTCAGACGTGTCGATTTAACAAGGACAGTAGAATCATTAACTTTTAGCACTTATCAGTTTCAATTAATTTCAAACTACCAAATTTAAGACTCACAAATCTAATGTTGATTAAATGTTTTGTTTATATATGAATGTAATCAACGAGAGAACGCCAAAGACATGTTTTCATTTCGTATTGAGAATGCGTTATTAACGTACCCACTAATTAACCATTTCACCAGCTGACCAGGGTCATTTTAGTATAGGCACCAACTGGGATTTACCAACTGTCCTTAATAGCGGGGTGTCCGTAATAGCGGGGTGTCCGTAAGGCGAGAGTTGACTGTACGTGGGTCTTCGGAATCATACGTATATAGAGAGAACAGCATGAGAGTAGTAATATTTTGATCACCTGCAGTGCGTTGGTGAGTCGCATTCGTTGCGCCCCAGTCCCCCCGCGTCTATCCCTTAAGGCCTGGAAGGAGGCTAGGCGCCACCAAGGATGGCTTTAAACTATAGTGCTGTTAACAAACCACAGCTCGAAGTTGGAAGTAAATTCATCCGCCAGTTGAACATACAGGAAGGTGACAGGGTGTTGGACATGGGTTGTGGCACTGGTGAGTTGACCAGAGTCATAGCAGAACTCGTCGGTAGAAGCGGGGAAGTTGTAGGAGTCGAGCCGCTCGAGGCTAGAGTCAAAGTTGCGAAGGAAAAGCTATCGGATCTCCCGAATGTCCAGATCGTTGCAGGAAACAGTTCGACTTGGTTCCCGCATAAGAATGAAAACTTCTATGATTTCCACGCAAGCAATTGTGTGTTCCACTGGTTGAAAATCGGCGACAGACGTGGTTACTTAGATCAAGCCTATCGCTGCTTGAAATCCGGAGCTCAAATAGCCATCCAAACGATAACACAATCAGATAATGCGGCTATTAAGATCAGTTGCAGTTCAGATGAAGTGTTTCCAGTGACAGAAGACGAGGTCCGTGTGTTGCCTATAAGGTTTACCACGATTCCTACGAATCCTTGTGCCCGTGGTGGAGAGCTTCGCATCGTTGTGAGATGACCGATTTGGACCAAGCCATGTTGAACGAGCACAAAGAGAAAATGACGGAAAGTGACCAACGCGTAAGATACGATTTCGTTGGGCTGCAAATAACTGCAACAAAGTAGCGTTCTTAAAAACAATATACATGGGGTATGTCGTGTCTAATTTAGAATATTCTAGATCGAATTCCCTTGAATAACACTGAAAAGATTGAACGTACAAACCATTATAACATTGTGTAACCTAGGGAATACTACCATTACATATAAACAATGTATCAAGTTAGCATTAATAGATACATTAGAACCGAGACGATTTGTCCAGGCATTATTTGACAACGGGTACAGAACGAATCGGCCAGGATTATTTGCAAACTGCCTATAGATTTTGCCATTGGCAGGCCGTAATCAAATATGTAAACAAATGGATCACAGCCTGTTATCACCTGTCAGATGTGGTTTAACGAATTTTTGTAATAAACTAGAATTTTTAACAGAAAGTGAAATGCTGCTTCACATGCACTGTGACTGTGCATCAAAAAAGAAGGACCGGCATATTCCTTTCAAATTGTAGTAGTTTGAAAGCCCTAGACACCTCTTAGCCACGGATGCGTAACAAAAACACTGTCTTAAGCCTCTTTTCCAGTCATCGCAAAAACTGGTTCGCAGCTCGCTGCGAGTACTTGCATGTAATTAAAAAGAACTCGCAGTGCTTGTTTGCTCGTTGTGAGTTATTTTTAATTAGATGCAAGTACTCGCAGCGAGCTGTTTTCAGAGCCGAATAATTAATAACAGTGAGAGAACGTCTTTTATCTTATTCAGACTGATAGATTTTCGAATCTTGCCCAATAAACAGATAACACACAAAATAGTTCTAAATTCTATCAATCAATACAAAAGCAATTCTAGGCGGGGAATTATGATAAGGATTTAACTCTAGGTGGGGTTAGGTTACTTAGGTTTCACATAGATGAGATTGTTTGAACTTTTAGATTAACGTAAGACAACGCTTGCGGGATTAATTTAGTCCTGGTCATGCGCACTCTGTGGTTGATTTGCGTGGTTGAAGACAATATTTCGGCCACTATAATACCTCCGAATTTACCCCGTGATTTAATTTACTCCGAATTTAATTTTTTAATATATATATATATTGTATATATATATATATATATATATATATATGGTAGTTTGAGCACTCTGGCCCTATACTTATTTATTTATTTATTAACTTTACAACCATATACAAATGCGAAAGAATTAAAACTATTAAATTAGAGAAAAAACTTTGAATAACTAAATATATGGTTGAAGGCAAGGTCAACAGGACATGAGTAGTCCCATGTGAAGACCGACCTTAATGAAAACAAACATAACATACATAAAATAAAGACCAGAACAAATATACAGTTTACAGAAGACATGACGAATTAGGAACAACAGCTTAAGTTGAAAGAGTGGCACTTAGAACAGAAGGTTTTCCAAGTGCGCATTCTGTTAACATCGAAAGATGAGTGTAGTAGAGAAGAGTAGTAAACAGTTAGTCTGTGTTTGAAGGAGGAAACGGATGAACTATTACGAATGGTTGGAGAGAGATTATTCCAGAGAAGGACAATTCGGTTGAAAAAAGAGTTCCTATAGAGAGACGTCCTGCAATGGTTGACTTGAAGCAAGTTGTCCTTATTTGAACGGGTGCGAGACGTGCTTTGAGAAGAAAAAGTGACGAAAGAGGAGATGTCTAGGTCGAAGAGGCCTTGTTTACATTTAAAAAAGAAAACGAGATCCTTTAGTTCAAGCCAGTAGGATATCGGAAGTAAATTAAGCTTCTTAAGACGTTCAGGATATGACAACTCATAATCCTGAAGGATGAATTTGCTAGCACGTCTTTGAACACCCTCGAGGATCGCAAGATCGCGTGACGATCCTTGAGGTGCCCAGATCTCACTACCATAAGACAGATGAGAACGGACGAGAGCAAGAAAAAGAAGCCTGCGGCAACGAATATCAGTCATTTGGGTTACAATTCCTGTTGAGAAAACCAAGCATACGATTGGCTTTTGCAGTGCAGCTGGCTATGTGTGGGGACCACTTTAGGTCATTGCTGATAACCACACCCAAATCTACTTGGCTAGTTATGCTCTTGACTGGTTCGTTGTTAAGAAAGTAGGAATGAGTTGGAGGGTTGCGTTTGCGGGATATCCTGAGTAAAAGCGTCTTTGAGACATTAAATTTCAATTGCCAGGACAGCGACCAGTTGGACATAGCGTCCAGGTCAAGCTGGAGGAGATCTCGATCATCTGGTGATTGGTTATACCGGCGCTTCACGCTCTCTGGGTGTGCGCATGACCGCTGATTGTCCCACAAGCGGTTGTCACCGGCAATCGCTTGTGTATAATTAGTTATCATGCCCATATCTAGATTGTACCAAGCTACACTGATGAGCTGTGGAAACACGTGTCTATATTATATATATATATATATATATATATATATATATATATATATATATATATATATATATATATATATATATATATATATATATATATATATATATATATATATATATATATATATATATATATATATATATATATATATATATATATATATATATATATATATATATATATATATATATATATATATATATATATATATATTAAGAAATGGAAAACATTTTCCGTGTTTGCATACTGTTATATAAACACGAGTGGAAGTTTGGGAGAACGAGAAATCATAGTGGGAACACGAGCCCGTAGGGCGAGTAGGGCGATTTCGAGTTCTCCCAAACTTCCACGAGTGTTTATATAACGTATGGGAACACGGATAAAAATGTTTTCTATTTCTTTTATAAAATAACCCGTAGAAAGCAAATAAAATGTACAAATATATTTTTTATCAACACGTAAATTCTCCTTACTGCGTATGATGGCGCCGTGATGTCTAATTGATGGCGTACGATGGCTAATTGATAGCGTATGATGGCTAATTGATGGCGTATGTATGCTGGCTAATTGATGGCGTATGATGGCTAATTGATGGCGTATGATGGCTAATTGATGGCGTATGATTGCTAATAGATGGCGTATGATGGCTAATTGATGGCGTATCTCGATGGCGTAATCCATCCATGTTATATAGCCTGATATAAACACGGTAACTGACCAATCACAGCGTGCGTAAGCCACGACTTATTTTATAAATATATATATATGTATGTATATATATATATATATATATATATATATATATATATATATATATATATATATATATATATATATATATATATATATATATATATATATATATATATATATATATATATGTATATATATATATATATATATATATATATATACGAAAGTATACAATGTGCCCTACCGGCTATCACCATATGGCTTTATGGTAACTGTGGACTTGGGACCCACTATGTACGGCTACACATTGTTGGATTGCATTGTGGAGTCACCAGAGTGCTCAAACTGCGAGCAGTGAGCAATGCATAATGCTAACAGTAAACGTCTCATTGAGAGAGACTCTCCGCCCAATCCATGAGAGTGCTCAAACCACATGAGCGGTGAGCGTAATATATACGAAAGTATACAATGTGCCCTACCGGCTATCACCATATGGCTTTATGGTAACTGTGGACTTGGGACCCACTATGTACGGCTACACATTGTTGGATTGCATTGTGGAGTCACCAGAGTGCTCAAACTGCGAGCAGTGAGCAATGCATAATGCTAACAGTAAACGTCTCATTGAGAGAGACTCTCCGCCCAATCCATGAGAGTGCTCAAACCACATGAGCGGTGAGCGTAATATATACGAAAGTATACAATGTGCCCTACCGGCTATCACCATATGGCTTTATGGTAACTGTGGACTTGGGACCCACTATGTACGGCTACACATTGTTGGATTGCATTGTGGAGTCACCAGAGTGCTCAAACTGCGAGCAGTGAGCAATGCATAATGCTAACAGTAAACGTCTCATTGAGAGAGACTCTCCGCCCAATCCATGAGAGTGCTCAAACCACATGAGCGGTGAGCGTAATATATACGAAAGTATACAATGTGCCCTACCGGCTATCACCATATGGCTTTATGGTAACTGTGGACTTGGGACCCACTATGTACGGCTACACATTGTTGGATTGCATTGTGGAGTCACCAGAGTGCTCAAACTGCGAGCAGTGAGCAATGCATAATGCTAACAGTAAACGTCTCATTGAGAGAGACTCTCCGCCCAATCCATGAGAGTGCTCAAACCACATGAGCGGTGAGCGTAATATATACGAAAGTATACAATGTGCCCTACCGGCTATCACCATATGGCTTTATGGTAACTGTGGACTTGGGACCCACTATGTACGGCTACACATTGTTGGATTGCATTGTGGAGTCACCAGAGTGCTCAAACTGCGAGCAGTGAGCAATGCATAATGCTAACAGTAAACGTCTCATTGAGAGAGACTCTCCGCCCAATCCATGAGAGTGCTCAAACCACATGAGCGGTGAGCGTAATATATACGAAAGTATACAATGTGCCCTACCGGCTATCACCATATGGCTTTATGGTAACTGTGGACTTGGGACCCACTATGTACGGCTACACATTGTTGGATTGCATTGTGGAGTCACCAGAGTGCTCAAACTGCGAGCAGTGAGCAATGCATAATGCTAACAGTAAACGTCTCATTGAGAGAGACTCTCCGCCCAATCCATGAGAGTGCTCAAACCACATGAGCGGTGAGCGTAATATATACGAAAGTATACAATGTGCCCTACCGGCTATCACCATATGGCTTTATGGTAACTGTGGACTTGGGACCCACTATGTACGGCTACACATTGTTGGATTGCATTGTGGAGTCACCAGAGTGCTCAAACTGCGAGCAGTGAGCAATGCATAATGCTAACAGTAAACGTCTGCTAACAGCATAATGCTAACAGTAAACATATATATATATATATATATATATATATATATATATATATATATATATATATATATATATATATATATATATTTATTAAACTTTGCCTTTCGTGATTACAATAATATGTCAATACATTCATACAAATTGGAAGGCTAGGAAAACCGCAACCGCTGAAGTCCAATTACTGCGGATCCATTACTATATTTTGAATGACTAGGTACAACAAACTGAACATGCAGGAAAAAGAAATGAGTAGAATGAAAAGAAAACAGAAACAAGTATACAATACAAGTAATCAAACAGACAGACAAACAATCAGACAAGCAAATAAACAATCAGACAAGCAAATAAACAAACAAGCAACTAATCAAACAGACAATTACACAAAGAAACAGTCTGAAAAATCACGCGAAGACTAAGGACACGAGTGTAGTTTAAAAACAACAAGAAGGGAGTACCAATAGACTGCGAGCCGAAGTACACTTGACACAGACTGTCTTCCATGTACATGTGTCCTCAGCGTTGAATGTTGAGCGAGTCATAGTAATTTTTTAGAATTATGTGCATCAAATATGCCGCGCGAATATGCACCGAGGTTTGGGGATTTTAGATATTTGGAATCTCTTAAGAAGAATTATAAAATATCTTGTCGTGCTAATATTTACTCCTGCTAAAGTGATTTGCTATTCACAGAAAATGGGCGCTTTCTCGATATATATGAACAAACCGAAATTCAAATAATCGCTAATCCTAACCCTAATCCTAAGTATCTTCCTAACCCTCCAACCTCGATTCCCTTGATAGTTAATGTGAGTGACTGCTGACCAACAAGATTTCATGCTCATCCTCGATCATCGCCCGGGTTATAGCAAATCCCGCAAAACCGAGCATTTGTTTTTGTTTATCGTACCGGAATAACACATTGACGTGGGGGGAGGGGAAGGAACGTTTAATTTGGGCACAAATTGCGCAATAAAAAGAAAGTAGGTAATTAACGTTGCATGTTTTGCGTTGTCCACAATATTTTGTCCAGGATTGTAGCAAATAAGGTGGTTTGCAAATAAGCTTAGCCGCTGCGTTCTGTACCCGTTGTAATTTAGCTCGTTGATATTGTAGTAATCCAAACAGTAGACTTGCAATAATCCAGTCGTGTGGTAATAAATGCAAGAACCAGAATCTCCGCTGCGTCACGAGATGCAGGTATTTTCTAATTCTTTTCTAATGGTGTGCAGATGATAATGAGTGGTAACGCAATCTCCCGGCACAATGAATGGTCTAGATAAAATATGAGAGGCCGATCTTTATCTGAATATATATATGTTATTTACCGGCTGGGAGGTCCGGATAGACTAATGTTTGCCCGAGGTCTTAAAAACGGCCCGGCCGAGGGACGTTTTTGAGACCGAGGGAAAATATTTCTCTATCCGGACCGACCAAAAACGGTAAATAACATATTTATTTTTTTATTATACAAGGTAAAAGACTTGAGTTACTTTAGTTCGGTAAAACTGCATTATTTGGATAAGGAAAGAAAAGCAAACCAAAATACTTTAGTTTTTGTATAATATAGTTATTTCCAGCTTAGTTGAATCAAATTCTGTATTAGTTTTCCATTTTCCAGTTAGTAATGAAGGAAAAATCACGATACAAATTTTTGGCATTTAGGATTCCGTGCAACCGTGGTCAAAATATCGTAAAATTCCGCCCGCTGCTGCAGCCAATCAGGTTGCACAGGAAAGGCTAGGATTCCGCCCTCTCACGATACAAAAATTTATGAATATCTTTATCTGAATATTTTATGTACTATTTAAAACACGAGTAGCAGTGTTTTATCAGGTATAAAATCCCGAGGCGCAGTCGCGGGTGTTTTGAATAGCTTAAAATACTCATTAATATCATAGACGTTTTGACCAATCGAGATGGAGAAAATATGAAAGTTTAGTTCATCTGGGACTCGAGACAATAAAAGTGAATTTTTGTTGACGTGAAATCAGTTTAGTCCTTCAAGTGCTCGAAAGTGAATAACAACATGCCTCCAAAGCGGCGGTTCAGGCCACCGAAGTATGAACAAGAAGAAAAAGATTTTAAAGAGATATTGAAAGAGTGTATCCCTAAGTCTACACGAATCTGTACAAAGTGGGCTTTCAAACTCTTTTCCGAATGGCAAATTGAACGAGTGAACAAAGATCCATGTATAGAGCAACGCTCGTTTAAAATTGACATCGATAAAGTGCAGACATTGGATACGAATATCGCCAATATGAGTGCCGAGACCTTAAACTTTTGGCTGACAAAATTTGTTCAAGAAGTGGTAAAGGTTAACGGAGAGAGGTATCCGGGGAGAAGTTTGTACATGATTGCTGCGGGTCTTCAACGGCATTTAGGTGAAAGTGGAAGCGCTATTCGACTGCTAAATCAAGACGAAGCAAGGTTAGTTAAAAGCGAGTATTTTAAAATGTCTTGCATTTTGTGGCTTAATAGGATCTCGTATCTTTAATTTTTGCAAATAATTTGTGTGTAAATACTACCGTTGTGTTCCTGAGTTAAAATAAAATATTGGTGTGTTTTCGTTTGATTTGATATGAAATGCAATTGAACATGAAAGATTATATAATGCCACATGTGCCATTATATAATGCTTCATGTTCATTTGCATGCCATTGTTCTTCTATTGTACCCCACTATTTCCCTGGGTGTGATTTCAAATAAGTCCTCCTAAGAGGACTGGCCCTCCTAAGAGGACTGGCCCTCCTAAGAGGACTGGCCCTCCCAAGAGGACTTGCCCTCCCAAGAGGACTTGCCCTTTTAAGAGGTCTGGCATTCCTAAAAGGACTGGCCCTCCTACGTGGCCTGGCCTTCCTGAGAGGCCTGACCATCCTAAGAGGCCTAGACCGTCTTCTAGTCGTAAAACGTCTGGTGAAGTTGGACTTCTTATGCATACTTATTATTTGCCTATATATGAAGAAAATCATTGGTTTCGAAAATACCCTTGAAAATTCAATGTTTTTTGAAAAATCTCTTTCGAAAATTTGAAATTTCTGGATTTACGTGTTTTCATTGAATGTGTTAACTGTAGTAGATCACAAAGATTACAAAGATCACAAAAACGAAAATGATGTTTGTCTTATTGAAATGGACTTTTATTAAAATAATTAGGAATGATAATTTAGAATTATTTCTTTTTTAGAAAATCATGAAATTAGAAATACTAAATTAATTTGGCATCGCTATTTCGATGTAATGATGTTATTATAAGTGTCACGAAGTGTCGTAATGTGCAAAGTTTCAAGTGATTAATTAGTTGAATAATCTCAAGATATATACATGATTTTCTAAAAATGTAGAACTTGACGTCATATAAATATCTCAAGAACGACACGAGATATGAAAGAAGTCTAAATTACTATTCCTAATCATTTTAATTTTCGTTTCATAATTTCTAGAAATACGTATACGCAACAACCCCTCGCCCGCTTGCTTGCTGTTTGAAACTTTTATAGCGTAGTTGCTCTTCTTTTAGTTCTAAATTACTTGAATTAGATAATAGCCCATTCATTTGCCAAACTGAATACATTTTCAGTTGTCGCTTTATACAGGGTGACCACACCTTAAAAATAGGACACCCTCCTGGAAATAAAATCGGGATCGCGCTCTGATTGGTCAATCAAAATCCTATACGTATTCGGATTGGTCAAGAGCTCGATCCAGTCCCAAACACATTAAAAAAAATATTACTACTGCTATTACTAGCTTATAAGTAGATCACAAAGATTATATATAAAGATCACAAATAACGAAAATTATGTTTGTCTTATTTAAATGGACTCCAAAAATTATTAGGAATGGTAATTTAGAGTTCTTTCATATCTCACGTCGTTCCTGAGATATTTAGACTTGTGTGATATGCAAATGAATATAAGCTATGACGTCAAGATGTTTCTACATTTTTAGAAAATCGAGAAATTAGAAATAGTAAATTAATTTGGGATCGCTATTCCGATGTAATGATATTAGGTGTCACAAAGTGTCGTACTGAGCAAAGTTTCAAGTGAATTAGTTGAATAATCTCAAGATATACTTGATTTTCTAAAATAAATGTAGAACTTGACGTCATATGCAAATGGCATATCACAAGTATAAATATCTCAAGAACGACACGAGATATGAAAGAAGTCTAAATTACCATTCCTAATCATTCTAATTTTCGTTTCATAGACACTTTTCATTTCACAGGCACCTTGGGGATTTTACATATTTGTAATGTTTGGGTCTTCCTGAGTAAAATCATAATATATCGTGCCAGCCGAAAATTTCATCTTCATGGACTTTTTTTACAATCCACTTTAAAATGAAATTCAAAAAACAAGTGAATATATATTAAAGTTGAATTCACCATATGTATACTTTGTATGCTTTCTATTTATGTTCTGGTTCTCCTTGCATGTATACCAGTTATATTATTTTTATGTGTGTTAACTACTAGTGTTCGTTTTGATTATATATTTTTTTTATTTTTTAAGTAAGCCATCCAGCTCTGACAATTTTTGTAGTAATTTATTAATCACAATTGCCACTTGCATACTGTTCTATCCATTTATATAGGAGTTATTACAGGTTATAACCTGCAGCAGTTATTGTAATTCCTGTTATTTACTACCTTTTCCGATTGTATACTTCTGTGTGATAATAAAAATGTTCAGTGCTCAGGTCGGATCGAATCTTTGACACAAGAAATGAAACGAGGCCCGGCCTATGGCAATATAATGAATTAAAAAAATAAGTAATTATAAAAAGTTGAACTTGATATATGCAGGGATACAAACATACAAAACATTTCATACATTTCAAAACATACAAACATACATTTCAGAGATACAAACATACGAAAATCGCAAGAACGCAACGAATTGCAAAATTATATAGGTTTTGTTATTTTAATATAGAAAAACTCGCGTATATGCGAATGCCGTATATAAACGTATAGAATAATTACCTCAGCTCAATGGCAATTAAGTAGTATACCTCGGTAAACAAAATCCACCTGTTCGATGCCCATTTCGTAAATATATCTCTCGGGACTAATTCTTCAATATGTCAGAAGGTTAACATCATGCTATGTCACAAGCATAAGTGATCACGAAATCATCGATTATAATAATGCATGCACCGAACATAGAAGAAAAATTAAGCACCGACTATCAACTGAGTGAACATATCACTAATCAATAATAATGATATTCTATAACTTAGAATGGTCATGGCTTTCATGCATATCGCTAATTATATATTCAATATGTTTTACTTTCCATATATTTCAAGTAGTACATTTCAATGCTTCTTGAAGCAGAATCCGTGAGAATGTATTTTATGTATTCATGCACTTTTAACGTTTTATTTTGATGATAAACGTGCAGATATCTCTCCTTTTCTATATACAAACCGTTTAAATAAATTATTTATAGTCGTAAGGTGGTCATTTGTTTTTTACAATTATACTAATCGTGTTAATCTGATTATCAGGCCTTTATTTTTGTCTTCAGCTGGAAACCAGGCGGGGCGTACAATGTCGAAAGAGATACGTCAAATGTATTTGTATTTTCTCCTTCTATCATCTGAATGGATTTTCGGACAACACAATATGGTGTGCAAGAAACCGAGAGAATTTCGGTTGATTCAGAGAGGTCAGTGATATGTTATATAGTGAGTGTGGGAGAGCTTGGAGTAGACACACGATACATGGACGATCGTCAAGCTCGTGTCCTCAGAAAAATGATTCTGAGTCCCGTACAGGAATCGAACCTGTAACCTTCTGGTTGCCGGCGAGACTCTCCAACCATTGAGCTACCGAGACTCAGATGGCGAACGAAGGTTACAATGATGTACCGTTTTGACTGATTGATATAATTATATGTATACTGCCTATATATGCGGCACTCTGATACTGCCAAAGGTCCAAAATGCGGCAGTCACTATATATCAGTAATGCTCAGTAATGCTCAGCTCCGGATTAGAATAATCATCTCTGTCGTGGAATTGTTATTTATTACTAAGTATTACTGGTATCTTTATTAAGCATGCATTTCTAGTAAGCATTACTGATATATAGCGACGGCCACATATAGACAGTAGTTTAGTTTATTAGATTTATCACTTTTAGGTGAACGGAATACCCCGACAGGCTAAAAGCACAATTATAGGGGTTCCAAGGGGCTACGATTTAAGGTCGTTATCCGAGAAGTACATATATAATCAATCGAACCAGAACATTGTAACCTTCGCTCTCCATCTGAGCCTCGGTATATATATATATATATATATATATATATATTTATATATATATATATATATATATATATATATATATATATATATATATATGTAGATTGAAGTATATATATATATATATTTATATATAAATACCGTGTAAGTTGACTAACGTTTCGAGGGAAGGCCTATATATAACGTATATACATGCACTATATATATATATATATATATATATATATATATATATATATATAACGAAAAGAAACAACATTTGAGATAAGATGTAGTAAAACCACTCGTAAATTGCACTAACGTTAATTCGCTTTATTGTAAGCTCTTCATGTGCGTGTATATAATGAGTGGTTGGGTGTCTAATTACATGTATATTAATTCTCTTACGTCATTACTTGTTATGAAACGATTTTTTTTCATTTACTTGTTACGAAACGATTTTACCATATATATATATATATATATATATATATATATATATATATATATATATATATATATATATATATATATATATATATATATATATATATATATATATATATATATATATATATATATATATATGGTAAAATCGTTTCGTAATATATATATATATACATATATATATATATATATATATGTATATATGTATGTATGTATGTATGTATGTGTGTATGTATGTATGTATGTATGTATATGTATGTATATATATGTATGTACGCTCCTTCACTTCGGTGTTGTTGAGCGCTCTGTGAAGTAGCGTGGGTGTCCTTTAGCAATGATGCAACGCTCGCTACCATTGTGGCAGTTTGAGCGCTCTGGCCCCATGCGCACTTCACGCTATCTGGATGTTCTGATCGCCGGTGCTAAGTGTATAATAGTCCAGCCAGACTCATCCAGATTGTTCCAAGCTACACTGATGAGCTGTGGTACAGCGAAACACGTGTCTGTAGATTGAACTATATATATAAATTATATATATATATATATATATATATATATATATATATATATATATATATATATATATATATATATATATATATATATATATATATATATATATATATATATATATATATATATATATATATATATATATATATATATATATAGTAGTATAGAGAGTGGGGCTACGAGCTCACTTTGACACATTCGATGTTGAACGCGAATATAAGTACCAAAACATCACCAAATTTACACCAAATCCCAAACCCTCAAAAACTCGATGTCGTTTCGGTAATTCTAGATTTATAACATGCATCAAATAAGACCACAAACCCGATTTATACGCTAATAATATGACATTTCAATATTTTTACATGTTTTTAAAAAAATAAAAAGTGTCGTTTCAAAAAAAGTAGAGTGTGGGACCCCAAGCGTTTTTCACATATCTGGAAAAATAGAAAATGACGAAGCGACACTTTCTATTTTTAGAGAAAAATGTGGGGCACGAGCTCAGGCATTTTCACACAACACATTCAATGTTGAACGCGAATATAAATACCAAAACATCGCCAAATTTACGCCAAATTCGATGTCGTTTCGGTAATTCTAAATTTATAACATGCATCAAATAAGACCACAAACCCGATTTATACGCTAATAATGTGACATTTCAATATTTTTACATGTTTTTAAAAAATAGAAAGTGTCGTTTCACATTTTTCGCATATTTAAAAAAAGAAAGTGTCGTTTCAACATTTTCACGTATTTAAAAAATAGAAAGTGTCGTTTCAACATTTTCGCATTTTTGTTCAACAAACTACAACTACTCAATTCACGCGCGAAAAAAAAGCCACCAGATTTTCAAGTCTAGTGGTGATGTTTATCCAAATGGATAGCAAAATGGTGCTCTTTTGATTGGCTAACAACATTGACTAGCAAATAGCCAACTATTTTACGAACTAGTCCGTTTGCTCACTACAATGTTTTTGCGGCCATACGCGTAGGAGTCGACACCGTTTTCTAAAAGGTACCGTTTATCATCAAAACAGGATAACGACACTTTATTAATTTCATAGCTACCAATCTGATGTTTGACACTTCTAATGGTCTTCATTGTGTGTCGCAATTGTTTCTGCTCAAGTAACACACTTTTGTAATCTTCGTGTCTGATCACTTTTTTAATTATATTTTTTCTAATACCTTTAGCGGTTTTCCCGCCACCTCCACCCTCTTTCAAATAGCTGTACATTTTACTGCGCAACCCAACGAACTCAACAATTGGCGTCCCAGCGCACTCGTCCTTCATCTTCCCAATGACTTTCTTATTCTCTTTAAAAAAGAATGGGCTGTCTGCGGGGTAGTCGCTATTGTCAAACTTTTCGCACTCCATCATAAAGTCGGAATAAACGTCGTCAGTTTTGATCGAGTACAACAGACTGTCAGTATCAGTGAAGTGCAATCTGCAGGTGTCGCTAGAGTACTTTTTCATGATGTAATTATAGTGAAAATCGTACATCAGCGTTTTGCTCAAGTCTAGTATGCACATACCCACATATGCAGGTCGATTTAGTGTCAGCGTTTCTTTAACTTTATGGACAGCGACTAAGTCCTCGCTAAATATTTTGCAAGACACGAACGTCGGCTTCGAGACGAGCTTTTCTAATTTCTGCGCAGTGGTCACTAACCTTACGTCCACGCGCTTCCTCAAATTTTCCATCGTTTTTCCGAACACACTGTTGTTCATCAACTTGAAGAAATCCTTCTCAAAAGCGTTCTTAGCCGCAGTTCTTTTGACTGTGTTAAAGTCAATGTACTTGCCTAACCACTTGGACTGGTCAAACTGCAGGACCCTGTGAATCTTATTGATTTTTAACCCAAGATCCATGTACAACTGCAGGTTTCCGTAGTGACACACATACTTTTTTTTGTCCATCAAATTAGTCACCAACTTCTTCACACCACCAACACTCACGTTAAACTTATTTTTTATTTTTGTGCAGTACCCCGACAACATGTCGACAGTTATCTCCATCTTCTCAGGAGCCAGCGGGTAATCGTTATGCAGGTCGTGCAAATGGTCTGGATACTCCAAGTCGACTTCAAGCAGTAAGCCCTTTTTACTATCGTTGTGATAGTCACGTAGATTAACCTTTTCTATTTCTTTCTCAGTCAACCACTTGAAGCCACCCGTAGGTAAACTTTGACTCATTGCCCATCCATACAAATTGTTGGCATCAAGGTACATTAAATACTTCGACTCTTGCGCTTTGTCATACCCTTCCATGTATTTATTATTCGCCACACCATGTCTGTTGCATATGTAGCTCACACCACCACGCATACCTAATTCTACGAACTGGAACATGTCAATGTCGGACAATATAATTCGAGTTCTACACCAGTCATCTTTAACATGGCATCCCAAGCCAATCCAGGCGATGTGAAATAATGGCAAGGGTCTAATTTATACTCGCGATGACATGTCTTTCTAAAGTTCTCAAAAACGTCAGCGAGCAAGAGCACATCGCTTTTCAAATACAGGTCGTGATACCCACCCATACTCTCAACGTCGAAGTAGTCCCACACATCGATGGCGCGCTCGTACATTTCTTCCGTAATGTGCTCATCATTCAGAATGCTGTAGAAGTCTTTTTTGGAGGGTAGCTCGCGCTCATCGAATTTTTCAAAGGAGTCCATATAATCATAGGGATAGACCCCCTTTCTTGTCATAAGTGCCAACCCCTCGTCGCGAAACACTTCTGACGTGTATTTGAAAGAGTCCCTTGGTAGGTTCTTCACCAAGTTGTCTAGACCACTACTCATGAACGACTGAAAGCTGTCCAAGAACACCAAGTTTTTTCCAAGCATGAACGCCATGTACTTCTCCATGTTGTTCGGTATCACGTTAATGTCTTGACCAAACTTGCCAATCTCCTGCATGATGAAATGACTATCGTAGCCACGTAAGTTATGAAAGATCACAGGGATTTTGTCAGTCAACTTAAAGTTCACATTACAATCGCGATGTGCGGACCCTCTGTACTTGCCTGACACGTGACAGTGGTCTCTCACTCTAACGTCAGCGCCGGTGTACTCAACACTACAAATATGGCAACTTTTAGCCTCGTCAAAGTTCTTCTTATCGGCATCAGTCAGTATCATTTCTTTGTTAAAGTGACTCTCAGATGTCTCTTTACAATACTCAACAATTTCTAACATCTCCCCAATGAACTTGTTGACTGCATTTTCACCGCGATACACTTTTACTGGCTTACTGTACTCGTCGTCGTAGCAACAAACTAATTTGTACCCATAACCACAGTCAACGTGCCTCTGGTAAGCATTTGTGTAGCTACACTCGCTTGATGGTGTTGCCGCATGCACCTTCTGTGTGATAGCCTCGAAGTCTGCGTACACCACAAATGGTACGTTTAGCTGTCTACTAAAATTCTCGTATTTCACTTTCGTACCTTTTTGTGGCATTTTAATAGCTTGCTTCCCATTGATGACCAAACACACTTCCACATGGCGTTCAAGCACGTCCGCTCGACTAAAACACTGCAAACAATACCTACAAAAGTGTTTTCTAGCCTTGTGCTCTGTCTGGCGGTACATGAACTTGTTGAAGTCGCGAATGTACACATAATGCTTGTTGCCCACGTCGTTAGTTATCAACAATAGGTCCATATGGTCAGGGTACACCTCCTTAGAAACGTACACAGGGAAAGACTGCTTATTTTCATACCCAAAAACATTTATGCTAATATCGTTAGCCTTTTCGATCTTGTTGTAATCTTTGAGTGCGACTGGGAAGTCAATTCCGTCATAATTCAACTCGCTGACATGGCTGGCGTACTTTGACTTTCTATCAGAGTTTTTTCCAACGGGAAACTTCTGTGCTAGGTGACACCATCTAAAGCACTCGTTGTCACCATCGTTATTCACGTTTATCAAACCCTTCTTACTATTACGCAGCTCCTTCGGCAACGTAATGTAGCTACTCCCGTGCAAAGGTCTGTAAATAGCGATATTGACGTAGTGTGCGTCTATTTTGTCGATAGTCCATCCAGACCCCTCAGATAACCACCCAGCTATCCGCGTTAAAATCTGTTCCGACCCACGACTGGCAACATCCTCAATATCACGCTCGTTAATGACGACAAACGTTCCGCTGTTAAAGTAGGCAGTTTTATATGTGGTCTTATCGAGCTCTAAAGCTTTCTCAAAAGTGACCTTAACTGTCTCTGCCACTTTCATCCCATTGGTCTCGCCTAGCTCACGTCTCAAAAGGTTGATGACAGCGCTTCTACTACCATTCACCTGATTGATGTCTCTGTCGTTAACCACCTCGACTCCATAGGACCTTGTGAACCCTCTCAGCGCTCGATCCAACAGCCGTGGGTCTTCCTGATCTCTAACAAGACGGTTACGCACCCGACTACCAACGTTAACTCGCCTATTTGTCAGCGGGTTAAGAGTACTAGCGCTTGTCGTGTCGCTAAAAACACCGTCTCTAACAAGTTGGTTGTAGACTCGCCCACGAACATTGACTGCTCTACCTGTTAGCGGATTTACAACGGCTGCACCAGTTCTAGCGACGTCACCCATGGCTTCTATATACTACACTTGTTTTTTTCCCTAAACCACTCGTCGTAATAATTATCACCACTTTCGCACCATCCCAGCTTTGGGTACACCACCCCAAACAGATTGTCGTCAAACTTCTCTTTAACCTTTCCATCTTTAAGGTCTGACACCTTGAGTGTCTCGACTCGTCTTCTATGGCACAACCTAATAATGTAGTATCCGTATCTGCTGACGTTTCTACCCTTTATCAAATTACACGAGTACAATGCGTTGACAACTTTCAAGAAGTCTTCTTTTATCAACTCAAGGTGCTCACCCTTAACAACGTTCCGTAGTCTCCTCCCCATCCACCAAGACCGTTTGTGAACGCTTTTTGGTCGTGTGAGTCTCATGTCACTATAACTCTGAACGTAACCCCATTCGATGTCGCCACACTTTGGACACACGTACCCACCGCAGTCACTTACGTTTTTCACAACGTCGCAATCCGAGCAGTAGTAAAACCTGGAGATGCCTCCACACTCAATTTGCGCCTCATTTACGATCTCATCAATTGTCAAGCCATAACTCATCTGCCTCATAAGTTTGTCCATCGCTTATACTACTCCAACATATTTTTTTTCACCGAACTAGTACCCACACCGCTATTCCACTACCCAAACCTAGCGCGCCAACAAACAATAATTGATATTCCTTCATTTCCGCACTCGGTTGGTAGTAATCCGCAATCTTCGGACTCTCAGTGAACACTCGTCCGCTGTACCGTATGGTCATTACGCTTCTAAGTTCTTCCAACGCATGGTTTGTGTCGTTGATGTCAGCATTAGCGTCAGAGAGCCGTTGTCGTAAACGCTGGATCTTATCTTTCTTGGCGACCTCATTCTCATACCACACTTCTTTCGCACTGGCTAACTGTTCCAACGCATGGTTGTGTCTTTTCATCTCAGCTTCATAGCCTGAGTGATTAAACTTTGAAAACATAAAGCCAGCGCCTGCAAAAGCCACTGCATTGAAAATCCCTCCAGCCACAACACTCGCCATTAACTTACGTTGATTTGAATGGATCTGTCGGTATCCACTTTTTCGATTGCGCCCATTTTACTAGCAGCGTTCCTGCACCAACAGCCGCAGCAAGTTTCACCGTGCCTCTCACTGTCTCTGGTGTCCCTAGTGGCTCTCCCAAAGCTTTTTTAGAAATCATGCTCACTATCACAGCGCCAGTCGTAACAAGAAGCGCGTCGTACAATTCGTTCATAAGTTCTTTTCGATCGATCGCAGCCATATACATTGTCGTGTGTTTTGTTCAAGAATCAAATGTGTCTAACGCTGGACGACGAGTTTTATGACTCTCTGACGCAGGTGCTGGTGCAGTACTCACAGGTTCTTTTTCACTGCTAATTGTGTACCATAGCGAAGCACCAGCAATGATAACACCAAGTGTTCCAACAATGTAACCATAGCTCCACTCACTACCCTGTTCTTCGTTGACTATCATTTCACGCATTTTCTTTTCTTTCGCGGCTTTCGATATCTCAGCCAACTTTTTACCAGCAGCGACGCGTTTTGGGTCCTTTACCTTAACACTTTTCACATCAGCTGTGATCTTAGCGTCGACAGCCGTCTGTGAGTCTTCGACCATCTAATACACTATCACGTGTTATCTTACTCACAGTTGACCTCACAGGTATCTCACAGATGACCTCACAGGTATCTCACAGTTCCAGACCAAACGCACCAAAAAAAAGAGGGGCTTTTTTCTGGGAGTATAACATAATGACTCAAGACCGAGAGGTTAGCGAAGAAGTTATTGACCGCTTGCTGAGAACGGCCTTTGTCAGTGTGTCTACCCCACGAGTCGACAACGGACCCAACGTCTTAAACGAGTACTTTTCAATATACAATCTGCTCGACCTCAGACGTGAAGAGGTGTTAATAAAACAGCCTATCCCCCAGGTCGACTGTGCGAGGCATCTTCACGACACTTGGATCGATCTTCAAGAAGATAGAGCCAAGGAGACTGCTGATAGATTAGCTAGCATAATCCCTGTGTGGTGTTACTCATCATTCAAGTACCTTATGTTAGCAAGCGATGTCTACTTGAACAACCCTAGTGGGTCCAACGGTACGTTACTCGGTAACTTCCTCCAAGTGTTCTTAGTGACCCTTATATGGAAACCATGCCCAACCAAAGCCAAAGCGTGGCTAGATCTCGCCGCGAACCGCGACGTCCACGTTTGCAAGGTTGGGTGTAAGGAAATACTAGGTGTGGACGATATCAGGGACCACGTACTCTCGCCCGCTCACAGACACTTCGCGAGAGACGAAAACGTGTACACCTGTCACCCATGCGGTGTGGTCACCAACGACCCACTGCATCGCTTGAGACATGAGAGCTCGAGGTCTCATCTTAAAAACTTAGAGCTTCAGCGGATATTCAACATGGAACGACGGTTTCCACCACAATAAAAAAATATTTCTCTGGGGGTATAATAACCATGAGAAAAGTTGGTAAACTAGAAATCGTGATTGGTCCCATGTTCGCGGGAAAAACGACAGAGACTCTCCGCAGGTTAATCACGTTAAGTAAATCAGGGCTCAAAGTCCTCTACATGAACAACACAGGCGACACTAGGCGAACTGACCACGCGTTCTCCACACATCGTCAGACCATTGTTGTTGGATCAGACAGTTTACCTGCGAAGTTAATCACCAACCTTCCGAGTTCTTCCAAACTAACTGGCTACGACGTCATCGGAATTGATGAGGGCCATTGGTACTCTGGGTTACTCCCAATTATTCGCGAGTACATTAAAGCCAACATTCACGTCATTATTTGTGGTCTCATAACAACAGAGCATTTAAAAAGACTTGGTGAGCTTGACACACTCTTCCCAGTAGCGGACGACATCACATTTCTAAAAGCGTATTGCGCCGTTTGTCGCGACACTTACGGAACAACTGTTGAAGCGCCATTCAATTGGAGATACAACCCAGGACCATCATTCGTTGGTGGTGCTGAGCAATATCGCGCAGTGTGCAGACGTCATCATCCTTCCACACAAAATTAAGGGTGTTCTCGGATACCCCACTTTTTTTAAATTTATACATTGGTCACATGAAGCGTCCAATGTACCGTAGAAACATTTTTTCACACACGTAAAATTAGTCGCGCGCCACACAGTGATGTCTCTCGTGGTTACTTAACGCTGCTTTATTTTTAAGTTTACGAAAACACTGGGAACATTGAAACCCGATGTCAAAGAAATATTTTATTACTGCAGTAATAGCGTCGTCGTACGAGTCGCACAACAATGTTAGATAACCAGCGGACTTATATCTGAGTAGCAGAGAGTCTTGCTCTTTGGATGTCTTGCCCGTGCCACCTGGATTCTTGAACTCAATCACGAGTCCGCTGTGCTGTCGGTTTGCGTTGGCAATAATCAAGTCAGGCGTTCCACGTTGGTAACCTTTTTTCCACGAGTTTATTCTTTTACTCGAAGTGTCTTGATTCTCACCACAAGCGGCTATCAAAATAGCTTCTGGATAATATTTCCTAAGAAAACCAACAACTTTCGTGTGAAGATCGAACTCGGTGATCATTTTAAACTGGTTGTGTTTGAGACCGACGTCAGCTAAACTTTTTTTAACGCTTGGTAAAACTTCTGAGTGCACCCACCTTCCAAAGTGTTTCGCACGCTCCATTTTACTCGAGAACGTTAGTGAGTAGACCCCAAGTTCGTTGATAAACGAGGCTTGTTCCATCTTCATTCTACAGTCAGGTTCGACGTGGTCGTGAACCGCATCTTTTGGTCGAGCATAACCTAGAGCGCTCGCGACTTCTTTCGCTTTGAACCATATTTCACCGTTGTGATTAACCGTCGTGATTTGATGACCATCGAAATCGAATAATCGAAGTATTGCGGAAGTCATCACTATATTATAGTCTCCTACAAAAAAAACTACTCGATGTGGGCGCTACGCCTTTTATAGATCTGGTTTGTTGTGTACCAACGCATCACATGTGTTTTATTAGTCCTCAGTTTTCTACGTCGTCTGAAAAAGTTTCTAATGTTACGAACCAGTTTTCTAAGCCAACCCATTATAACTTAGGTCACGTCTCCCACCACTCCCACAGTGTCTGACTCTGGTAACATAATAGGTTCGCCGTAAGTCTTTTTAGACCTCATACCAATCTCAGCGTGGAGCTCGAGAGTAACGTCACCGCGACCAAATGATCCACCAGCTTTGAACATGTGGTCAGTCGTTTTATTTATCTTATATATTTCGTGAGGTCTCGAGATACATGCTCCCATTTACTTTACACCATATTCCTTCATCATTTTTCCACCCATGATTATGATGTCTCGGTTCGTCATGTAACCACTCACAATTTTCATGCCGTAGAATTCTATCAACGATGGGTACGCATAAGGTGCGAGTGGTATTCTTGGTCGATGTATTCCAAAAATCGTTCCATAGGGTGTGCCTATCTTTTTCATATTTGCTACGAAGTCTGAATCGGTTGACTTAACGTTGTTGACCCTGACGTGCGAATTGCTCATTTGCCAATGTATTGATATCATATGCATTTTACTTATGTCAACGCTACTCGGAATAGTGCATATGCTCTCCATTGCTGGGATGCTACCACCATACGCGAGTCCATTAGTCATACCAGTCTTGTACCCTATGAACTTATCCCACTGACCGTCGTCGTTTGATATAATTGTCTCCCAATTTGACCCTGTGGCTCTCATAGGTAACCGCACCACAACAAAAATGGAGAGATCGCACCATTGCATACTGGGGCAATTAAAATGAAGGCCTGACTCAAGTGGGAGTGGTGTTAACACAGGTGATAGAAAATTTTGACCTGCACTGTTAATACCAATAATAGGGCCATAGGTTAGGTTGTTTTGCACTAATTTACTTGTTTCACCAATGGCTTTCACTTTGTTTGAACCATTGGTGTGAAATTCCACGTTTTTCAAGGCGTGTGTGCTAACGTTGAAGTCGAGCACAACATTATAGGACTGACTCTTGAGGAAACCTGATAGTAGTTGCTCTAGAGTTCTTTTATTGGTAGCATCTGAGTCATCGACTGGGTCTGCTACGTTTTTTATCGCTGAGCCTTGCATGTCTATGGGCCCAGACATCCTTCCACCGGTCGCACTTAACTTGGGATCTTCGTCCAGATGCCTTTTCGTTCTCTTTAGTATTTTATCGTGAGGGTCGTCAGACTCATACCCATAGTTTAGACTCATTACTACTTCAAGGTGTATTTGGTTAGTAGATAGCCAGAGACTGCTGAGAACCCTAACACTATCGCCAACGTTGTCGTGTCTGACTCGCTTGTGGTGGTGGCCACTGTTTTTTTCACAGGAAGTGGTGTCACATTTTCTTGGTAAACTTTTTTAGCCACCACATTTTCTTGGTGAACTTTTTTAGCCGCAAGACTCGCTGGCGTTACTAAGTTAGTCACCACATTTTCTTGGTGGACTTTTTTAGCCGCAATCGTTGGTGTTGTTGCGTTCAAGCGAGTGTTCACTCCAAATCTCATGGACTCTGTAGCAATCTTTAATAAGTTGTTGTACCCAGCGATTTTATTCTTGAGGATCACCACATTACTTGGCATTAACCATGTACTTGGCGACACTGCGAGATTTTGGACAACGTTGGTGTCTCTAATTGATTTATTCATGTTGAGAATCCATGTCGACACGTCATAGTTGATAACACTGTCAGAAAACAACTTGCGGAATTCTTGTTGGGTCTCTAGACTTCCTGCAGAACCACCAACGACTGATACACGTGTTCTCGCTTGCGCACCAAGTGTGGAGTACACAAAGGCTTCTATGCTCTGATTTAGATATTGCAACCCAATGTTGGTAAAGCCATCTGACAATCGCGCGACGTATCGTTTATAATCATTATGGATGTCGTTGAGTGTGTAGACTCTGGATTCGCCTAAAGTGCCATCGCTCAGGACTTTATTCTGGTAGTAATGTTTTCTGGGAATCTTGGAAATCTTACCATACAATTCGGAAGCGTTGAATTCTCTACTTATTGATTTCATGGTCTCACCACCTTCCATTCTTCTGAGAAGTCTTCTAATGGTGAAGTACAAATGAAATCTCATCACACTTGTGACCACAGGGTGGACTTCTTGTGACACTGATAAATGTTGCAACGACACTCCACAACAGAAACTAGCACAATACGTCGCAAACACAACGCGGTAGTAAGATTCGTTGTCATCCCACTCTGATTTTGTCTTTGATGTGGTGATTTGTAAGACTGGTAGCTTTGACATGAAGTAGCTATTTTGGTTAACAAAAACTTTGAAATTATTCACTGGATAATTCAACACATTTTCTGTTGGATAACCATCCCAAAGTCCCCAGTGGTTCTTATGACCTTTTGGTAGTGGTTGGATAGTTCCACCACCTTGCCATATTATTGGGAACTTACTATTGTGTAGCCACTTCCACATGTTTTTATCGTTTTTGAAGGTTGTGCTGGTTATGTCTGTGCTGAGGATGTCGTTGTTTCTGAAATACACGTCGACACTTATGATTTTACCATCTTGCGAAATATTTGGATTGAACTCGAATTTGTTTAGAGTAGCGTGAGGATACTTTTTGATGAGGTCTGCCTTTGCATCGTGTGTAGCCTTTGATGTGTTAGCCATCGCACGTTTGTAGTACTTTCCATAGTAGTCGTGAAGGGCTTTCTGCATATAATATACTGTATGTTATACATAATGCGAAAGTTGACGGTACTCATTGAAGGTGTGGAAAAAGTTGTGTCCTTTGACAACGCAATAACGATCGTGAGTGACAACCCATACATTATGGTCAAGACAGCTACCGTGTTTTGGGACTACGACAACGTACTGGCGAACACAATCGACTTTTCCTTCAGTGGCTCTAGTGGTCTCATACAACACTCACTACCTCAAGGACACTATAACTTCAACGCGTTGGTTGAGTACATAAGGCTCCAGATCCCCAACATGGGGTCAACTCTTGAAGTAGAGAAAACCCCACCTGGTGGGTGTAGAGTAAAGACTGCGATCCCGTTTAGATTGCTGAGGGTTGGACCTCTTCTTGGCTTTGCGGAAAACACATTAATCCTAAGTGGGAAGAGGTGGCACGTCAGCCCAAACAAGGTTGATATGTACAGAGGTCTGAAGTACATAGAGATCTCATGTGACATTGTTAACCCTGAGAGCAATGTGGGTATTGATGGAAAGCGTAGCAATGTGATCGCAACGTTGCTAATACCCACCGAACAGTCGTTGAAGGGGTCAGTGCAACGCCATGTAGACATCGAATCCAAGGTGGGTGTTAAAAAAGGTGTTTACTCAAGTGTGACGTTTCGCGTCAAACCAAATAACGGTGATAATAAAATTGGCGCGGTGCTATTGGAACTGTATATTGTGTGAATTATATGGAGCTTGGTGTGGAAACAGAACAAGGGTTGAGAGACATCTATTATAGCCCCAAGACAGGGTACACTAGCGCAGAGAGGTTGTATCAAAGTGCATTGGGAGACGGATTGAAAGTAACTAGAAAAACAGTGAAAGAATGGTTGACCGCGCAGGACACTTACACTAGGTACAAACCCATTGTGAGAAGACATAAGTTCCGTGCGACTTTTGTTGGGTTTCTTGGTGAAGAGCTCCAAATGGATCTAGTGGACATGAGTAAGTACTCAAAACAGAATGGTGGGTATTATTGGATATTGACAGGTATTGAAATATTGAGTAGATACGCTTTTGGAATTGCAGTTTATAGAAAAGACACTAAGAGCATGACTAAGGCTGTTGGAAAATTGTTGAATGACTTTAAAGATCGGTTTGGAGCCACACCTAAGTTAGCGCAATTTGATGATGGACTTGAATTCTACAACGTTGGTGTGAAAAGTTTGCTGAAAAAACGCGACGTTGAATATTTCAGCACAAAAAGTGATAAAAAGGCTGCCGTTGTTGAGCGTTTTAACAGAAGTCTCAAGAGCATTATGTGGAAATACTTTTATGCCCGTGGAACGTACAAGTGGGTTGACGTTCTTGACCAGTTTGTGAGCAATTACAATGGCAATGTGAACCGAAGCATTATGATGAAACCGAAGGATGTCAATAAGTCAAATGAGGGCGAAGTTTGGACCACTTTATTTGGTCACCAATTTGCAGACAACCTATTGCCAAAGTTTAGAGTTGGTCAATCGGTGAGAATTAGTAAATACAAGAGTGTGTTCACAAAGGGCTATGAAGCCAACTTCACTGAAGAGCTGTTTAAAGTGGTAAAGGTTATTCGTGGTGACCCTAATGTGTACGAAATTGAGGATCACACCGGCGAGCAGATTATTGGTAAATTTTACGAACAGGAATTATCGCTGGTCAATAAGAAACATGGTGACGACGTGTACAGAGTTGAAAAGGTGTTGAAAAGAAAGAAAGTCAGAGGGAAGAAGATGGCGCTGGTCAAATGGTTGGGTTACGAGAGCAAACATAATTCGTGGATACCAGAAAGCGATATTCAAAATGTGAGCTAATGTAATATGGCTGAAGGTGGGGGAGATTTCGACGAGATCGAGATGGAGAACCGCAATGAGTACAAAGGCGTTGATAGTGAGCTATTAGAAGAGGAGCTCGCCGAGAATGAAGAGCATCTCAAAGAAGAAGACAACATTGAGTACGGTTCGAGAGGGATGCCGAGTGACGTTCTTGTTAATTATAACAACTATCGCGACGACAATAAAAAGATAAGAGGCGAGCTAGCGAGAAGGCGAGGTGAGCAAAAAGAGACGTCGTTTATTGACGATGGTAAGACGACGACTGTAGAAGCCCACACAGCACCAACAGAGGGCTCCAAAAGAGGTTTAGACGACATGTTTGAAGACATACCAAACACGAAGAGACTTAGACCAACCATAAAGTCATCAATAACGAGGGACAAAAAAGACTTCTTCAAAAGTGCTCTAAGATTAGACATTAGATTGAGAGATGGACAGAGCTCAAAGGAACTCATTGATGAGTCAACCATAACTCTTGATAAGAAGGGTAAGCAAAGCGGTGTTGTGTTTGGAGGTGAAAAAGTTATCGTCTCAAGGAACCAAGGTAAGACGTTTCAGTATAGTAACGCAAAAGACGCCGCTAAAGCCGTTAAAGAGTTCAAGCTACTCGTCAAGCAAGCTGGAGAGGAACACGAAAACACGTCAAGTGGTGTGGTTGACGCACAGTTGAGGTCTGAGGACATAGTACCAACAGAAGATTTAACAGACGCTATAGTCTCTATCGCTAGTGATAGGGTTGAAGACGAAGTAGAGTCACGAGAGAGTGAGCTAAACGGTGGTGCGATGGTCGCTACTGAAGAGGAAATAAGAGAGCTTGCAGGCGTATTGAATCCAAAGGGTCCAAACGATGTGAAGATACAGGCTTTAGAAACCATGGCTGGTAGCTACCGCTTGAAAGCTCTAAATGAGACTGACCCAGTGAGAGAACGATGGTATAAAAACATTAGTGAGACAGCTGAGTTGAAAGCGGATAGCATACGACTTCAGGACGGTCTCAAACCAGAACACGAAGAAGCTAATAAAATTATCGCTGATGAGGTCAGAAACAACGACTTGTCTAGGCTAGAGAGATTCAAGAAGTGGGCTAAAGAAAATGTAGTTGGGTTGAGTGCTGTAGCAATTTCAATGGCTGGGATTATAACAACTATTATTATCGCTGGGAGGTCCGCTGTTATGAAAGGCGCTAAAGCCACAAAGTCGTTCGCACAGGCTGTTAAGAACGCGATAATGAAGATGGGTCCATGGGCTGTTGGATTGGCTAACTTAGTTTATAATGCGTTGGCGTTGGGTGCGAAGGGTCTCGCATGGTTGGCTCAAAATCTATGGGTACTCGCGGTGGTACTTGCGTGGTTTGTATATGATTATTACAAGCTAAAACGGTAGTGATATAAAACATATGTAAAGTATATGAACGTCACGTCAGCAGAGTTGAGCCCCGGTTTTAGACGAGCGACCATGGGTGTCATAAAAGGGGTGAGAACGCAACACGTAATCACGTTGAACCCTAATAAAGTCAGTCCTGGTGAGGAACTCTACATTGACATACCGAAGCTTAAGGTTAGCAGCTGTTTGGTGCCTGGATCGTTGGGTCTAGTGTTCGACTTTAAAAACGCGAATGATAAAAGTTGGTTCTTGAATAATGTGAGTAAGTTGTTGGTTGAGAAGCTTGTTGTGAGACTAGCTGGGGAAACTGTGTACGACAACAATGGGGAAAATTACACTGGTGTTTATCGTGACCTTTGGGAAAGTGTTACTGCGCGAGACCAAATGATCGACTACGGCATTGGTGGTGAGAACTTGAGAAAGTTAATTTCTAAGGATGACAGTGGCGCGACAAGTGGGAACGTTGCTAAAGTTAGTGACGCGTTGATGTTTGGTGTGATTGGAACGAAACAGCGGATTAAGCTTGGTAAAATCATGAATGACCACGGGTTGTACGCTCCTTTTAGCATGAACAACAACTTGCAGTATGTGATCACACTTCCGAAGGCCACAGACATCATGGTGGCGCAATCCAATGAAAGTGTAGGCGGATACACTCTGGAGAACCTCGAGCTTGAGTATGAGACGATTGATAACCAGGAGCTCGCTGACGAAATAGCGTCAGGCTATGCAAGTGGTCGTAGTTTGTCGTATGAGCACGTTACGTTGATGAAAACCACTGAATGGGACAAAGGCACGACCATTGTGAATGAAAACATTAATCTTCCAAGAAATTGTGTTGCTATTCACGAATAAGGTGCGAGCAGACAGCGAGGAGTTTCTTTTCCCAAATATTGAGAGTGTTAGAGTCACAATTGAAGGTGTGCCAAATAGTGTGTACTCACAAGGCATCCCAAAGTCGAAGTTCTATGCAGAAGCGAAACGATTGTTTGGGTTGAGTGAAGAACACGCTCAGTTCATGACCATGCAGAAGTTCTATAAAGATGGTTTTGCGTTGGTCATCGACTTGAGGAGCGTCCAAGATAATTACAACGTCGCCACTGATAAAAAAATTGTGAACACACAATCTGGCGTGCTTCTTGAGATCACTAAGAAAGCGACGACTGCGAACGTTATGTGCAGGGTGTTTGTGATGAGTGACGGACTGGTCAACTTCATGAACAATGGGTTGCAGTCAATCCAGTATTAAATCAAACGTGAGTTAATGGAGACTCCGTTTAATATGTTAATCGTTGGTATGACAGCTTGTGGTAAGACGCATTATTTGCTGGAAACACTGGAATCTGAGTATCGTGGTAAATTTGACTACATTGTGTTGATTTGCCCTACTTTCGAGTGGAACAAAGCGTATCAAGATTGGAAATATGTACGTGACCCTGACGTGTTAGCGATAGACCGCACACAGGACAATGTCGACGCTGTTCTCAAGTGTGTAACAAACATTTTTAAAGGCACTAACACTCTGATTGTGTTGGACGACTGTGCAAGTTCTCAAGATGTCAAGAATAGGACTAGTCAATTGGTCAAGTTGGCTTTTAGTGCGCGACATTTTATGTTGAGCGTTATTGTCATCACACAACAATTGACGTCAATCGCGAAACCGTATAGAGAAAACATTAGTAAGCTCGTTTGCTTTTACTGTCCGAGCAGAAGTGATATGAAGGTTGTTATTGACGATTACCTTGGGCACATTAGTAAAGAGGAAGCGTCGGCGATTGTGACCGCATTAAAAAATCATAAGTACGCTAGACTCGAAATCTCACTGCGCTATCCATACAGTCACGAAGTTGTTATTCCGCAATAAAATATGGGTATAAGTAATAGCGTGATGGTGAAACGCAAAAGTGAAGAAAACCCCACGATTGAGGAATTAGTTGAGGAGACTGATGGTACTTCGACTGTGGAAGACAACATTGACGTTAGGAGAGCCGAACTTGTTAGATTGTCTGGTGATGGTGTGGTAAGCCAATCTGAAGCGTATATTAAAAAAGCGTCTGCAAAGGTTATCGACAAGATATGGCGCCAATACGAGTTGAAGAGAATAGAAATCGCAAACGCTATGATCACCGATTTGTTAATCAGCAAATTCGCTAGCCTACTGGACGGGTTGAACGCTATTGAGAACTCTGACGAACTAAATGACGAGCTGCAAAAAGACCCGTTATTAAAGAAAGACGTTGAGAGCATTGTTGCGGTTGTGACACCGTACGTACCTTTCTTGGGCTTGTTGTCGGGAGGAATTATAACGTCGAAATATGTGTACGATCACCACTTCAAGAAAGAAACGGTAGACGACGCTGAGAGTAGTGAGCGAGTGGACTAATCTACACACTAACGGGTGGCTATTTGTAATCTCGCAAAACAAACGCTAAAAGGCAGCAAAACGGGCGACTACTTTGAGATCTGCCATTGAGGGAGAGACAATCCGACCACACCCACAGTCAATTCACTATCATTTTAGAGTGTTTAAGCAAATAAATAAACATGACGGGTGGCTATTTCGCTATCCATTTGGATAAACATCACCACTAGACTTGAAAATCTGGTGGTTTTTTTTCGCGCATGAATTGAGACAACAGTAGTTGTAGTTTGTTGAACAAAAATGCGAAAATGTTGAAACGACACTCTCTATTTTTTAAACACGTGAAAATGTTGAAACGACACTTTTTTTTTTTAAATATGCGAAAAATGTGAAACGACACTTTCTATTTTTTAAAAACATGTGAAAATATTGAAATGTCACATTATTAGCGTATAAATCGGGTTTGTGGTCTTATTTGATGTATGTTATAAATTTAGAATTACCGAAACGACATCGAATTTTTGGGGGTTTGGCGTAAATTTGGCGATGTTTTGGTATTTATATTCGCGTTCAACATCGAATGTGTTGTGTGAAAATGTCTGAGCTCGTGCCCCACACTTTTCTCTAAAAATAGAAAGTGTCGCTTCGTCATTTTCTATTTTTCCAGATATGTGAAAAACGCTTGGGGTCCCACACTCTACTTTTTTTGAAACGACACTTTTTATTTTTTTAAAAACATGTAAAAATATTGAAATGTCATATTATTAGCGTATAAATCGGGTTTGTGGTCTTATTTGATGCATGTTATAAATCTAGAATTACCGAAACGACATCGAGTTTTTGGGGGTTTGGGATTTGGTGTAAATTTGGTGATGTTTTGGTACTTTTCATAATATTCGCGTTCAACATCGAATGTGTCAAAGTGAGCTCGTAGCCCCACTCTCTATACTACTATATATATATATATATATATATATATATATATAGGTGATATTTGGCATTTCACTCGATCAAACCACATTTCACTCGATGAAATGCCAAATATTACCTATAATATACCCAGAATCTTATCCCGGCATTACCACCATATATACAGAACTCGTGACTAGGCTCTCGGCAACGGCTTCCGTTACCAGCTCAGTGGTCAGAGCGCTGCACTAGCAATCGCAGGGTCGCGGGTTCAATTCCTACCGGAAGGCCTTGAAGTTGCATTTTTCGCAACTGGTCCCGGTTTGGTCTTAAAATGTATGTATTCCAACACTCGAAATTTTCCTTCACCATAAATCCTTTCAACATGTAGTTTGATCGAGTGAAATGCCAAATATTACCTATAATATACCCAGAATCTTATCCCGGCATTACCACCATATATACAGAACTCGTGACTAGGCTCTCGGCAACGGCTTCCGTTACCAGCTCAGTGGTCAGAGCACTGCACTAGCAATCGCAGGGTCGCGGGTTCAATTCCTACCGGAAGGCCTTGAAGTTGCATTTTTCGCAACTGGTCCCGGTTTGGTCTTAAAATGTATGTATTCCAACACTCGAAATTTTCCTTCACCATAAATCCTTTCAACATGTAGTTTGATCGAGTGAAATGCCAAATATTACCTATAATATACCCAGAATCTTATCCCGGCATTACCACCATATATACAGAACTCGTGACTAGGCTCTCGGCAACGGCTTCCGTAGCTCAGTGGTCAGAGCGCTGCACTAGCAATCGCAGGGTCGCGGATTCAATTCCTACCGGAAGGCCTTGAAGTTGCATTTTTCGCAACTGGTCCCGGTTTGGTCTTAAAATGTATGTATTCCAACACTCGAAATTTTCCTTCACCATAAATCCTTTCAACATGTAGTTTGATCGAGTGAAATGCCAAATATTACCTATATATATATATATATATATATATATATATATATATATATGGTTTTTGATGTCCCACATTTGTGTGGCATCAAGGGTGACTGTAAATAGCAGTTACCTTCATCCCTCATCAGCACTACACTGATGAGGCCCAAAAGGCCGAAACAGTACCGTCTGTATAGTTATATATATATATAATATATATATATATATATATATATATATATATATATATATATATATATATATATATATATATATATATATATATATATATATATATATATATATATATATATATATATATATATATATATATATATATATATATATATATATATATATATATAAGTGCGTGTTCGATCATGAGCGTTGCGACCTGAGCTCGTTCAACGATGATCTTTGCGTGTTCGATCATGAGCGTTGCGACCTGAGCTCGTTCAACGATGATCTTTGCGTGTTCGATCATGAGCGTTTGCGACCTGAGCTCGTTCAACGATGATCTTTCGTGTTCGATCATGAGCGTTGCGACCTGAGCTCGTTCAAACGATGATCTTTGCGTGTTCAATCATGAGCGTTGCGACCTGAGCTCGTTCAACGATGATCTTTCGTGTTCGATCATGAGCGTTGCGACCTGAGCTCGTTCAACGATGATCTTTGCGTGTTCAATCATGAGCGTTGCGACCTGAGCTCGTTCAACGATGATCTTTGCGTGTTCGATCATGAGCGTTGCGACCTGAGCTCGTTCAACGATGATCTTTGCGTGTTCGATCATGAGCGTTGCGACCTGAGCTCGTTCAACGATGATCTTTGCGTGTTCGATCATGAGCGTTGCGACCTGAGCTCGTTCAAACGATGATCTTTGCGTGTTCAATCATGAGCGTTGCGACCTGAGCTCGTTCAACGATGATCTTTCGTGTTCGATCATGAGCGTTGCGACCTGAGCTCGTTCAACGATGATCTTTGCGTGTTCAATCATGAGCGTTGCGACCTGAGCTCGTTCAACGATGATCTTTCGTGTTCGATCATGAGCGTTGCGACCTGAGCTCGTTCAACGATGATCTTTGCGTGTTCAATCATGAGCGTTGCGACCTGAGCTCGTTCAACGATGATCTTTGCGTGTTCGATCATGAGCGTTGCGACCTGAGCTCGTTCAACGATGATCTTTGCGTGTTCAATCATGAGCGTTGCGACCTGAGCTCGTTCAACGATGATCTTTCCGTGTTCGATCATGAGCGTTGCGACCTGAGCTCGTTCAACGATGATCTTTTCGTGTTCGATCATGAGCGTTGCGACCTGAGCTCGTTCAACGATGATCTTTGCGTGTTCAACCATGAGCGTTGCGATCTGAGCTCGTTTCCACGATAGTCGCGTATTTGCGTACTCACACGATGGTCGCGTAATTTGCGTACTCACACGATGGTCGCGTAATTTGCGTGTTCAATCATAAGCGTTGCGTAATTTGCGTGTTCAACCATGAGCGTTGCAATATAAAGCTTTTAAGGAAATCCTTTAAAAAATCTTTAATTATTTATTATTTTTTTTGCAATATAAGCGCGTGTGCATGCCAACGAACAAACACTAGCTGCCCAGAGATAACATTTTATTTTATTGTTATTATATTCATATCGTAGAATAGGGGAGATGGCATCCCGTGCAGTAGATAAATTCCCGTGCAGTCGGTTGCCCAGGACGCCACCGATTCCTAACGCGTTAGCCTCGACGCTACGTTATCTAATAATATTCGATGGAGTTTTGATGTATAGTTGATAGGCATTACTCTCCCATCGTCCGAGTGTCTTAATCAGGTGATCTGGTATTCCATTCTGTGCTGCAGTTGTCGCCGCTCCAATCCGGAAAGGTACCCGCCAAACCTGCACGGATAGCGGTTGCTTGCAGCCATTTTGATAAGGTGGGACGTGTTAGGCCACGACTAGAGGTCAACCGAAATGGATTTTGCTTGCCGATCCGATGGCCGATGTTTCTTTTACAACATCGGCCGATGTCCGATCCGATGTTTTTAGAGATTACTGCATGGGGCCGTTTGTCCCAGATTAATCGCTATATCCGGTTATGGTTATGTAAACAAACTAAATAAAAAATACGCTGTTTTGGTCGTTTGTAATTTTGCGTGTTTTTTGTTGACTTGTTATTTGGCAACTGATAAAAGGAGAATGCCTAGTTTTATCAGTCCATGTTTTACAACATGCCGTATTTGCCCAACTATTCGCGTACTATTCGCACTATTCGTCGACTATTCGCCGACTATTCGCACTATTCGTCGACTATTCGCACTATTCTCCTTTTATCAATTGCCGCCAAAAATGTTGCATTTTCACAAGTCGCTCTCTGAAATTTCCGGTCTGACTTTCGTCAATCGCACCTTATCTTTCTAAATAAACAGGTTCACACAATTCCCAGCAGGAGAAGGAAATTAAGTCATGCAGTCTTTTAGTTTTTGTCTTTTTATAAATGACAAAATTTAGAAACTTAACATCGGCAAAAACATCGGCCACGGAGTGATATTTTACCGATCCGATGATTTGCCGATGTTGCAAAATATCGGCAAAATCCGATGTCCGATCCGATGATCGGTTGACCTCTAGCCACGACCGTCTTGATGGATAAAGAGGGGACCTGGCGTGTTTCCCCGACGATGAAGATAGTCCAACACCGCGCGCACCGCACAAATTGTTGATCCAGAGGTAGCTATGCGGAGTGAGAATCCTTTCCGAAATTGATCAGTTTTTGAAGCCTTGATGTTCACCAACATGTACTTTGGGGACTTCGTCCGATCAACCTGTATGTCGTCTACGCTGAGGTGCAGGTCATGGTTATACGATGTGCTTGATGAGATTGTAAATTCGCCCGATCTTAGGAAAACGAAAAAGCCAAGGCAACAGGCCGCCCAAAACATCGAGTCATCGTAGCGTGTCAACAACAATTGCTGTTCCAGTTTTCGAAGTACGGAGATAGTTACGGGGCGTCGGTCGCGTTTTTCGCTGCCTTGCATACGTTTGATGCCTCTGAGAACGCGTTCGAGGCGCAGGCGATTGTCTAATGGGTTTGGAAATCCTTGCTCCACATGAAGCGATCGAACACCCGCCATGTAGACTTTGATCGAGTTTGCCTTCATCGAGTCCGCAAGATAAGCAGCGAATAACATAAGTGTCCGTTCGGAGGCCGGGCACGGAAAACCAGATAGTGCGAGTTGCTTGGTTTGATAGCAGAATGCGATGAACCGTCGTTGAGCAGTGGTGTAAGTGCGTCTCGTGGATGCGGCTATGCCATTTGCCATGAGGTTCATGGCGCGTTGTTCGAGTACTTCGATGTCAATCGGGTGAGTAGCTGTGGCGGGATGACTGTTGGTGACGGAGACGCTGTTGGGACCAGGCGAAAAAATTCCTGTAACCGAAATCGAGATAAAGCGTCAGCGATTGCGTTCTTCTTTCCCGGGATATGCACGGCGCTAACTATAAAATTGTATCGGGCAGTAATCAGAAACAGGAATCGAATTAAATGCATAATATTTGGGTTCTTAGATGTGCTAGTCCGTATCATTGCCACGACGCTTTCGTTGTCACACCGGAACTGCACGCGTTTTTGTTGCCATTTTGAACCCCCATAACGCACACGCCAGTACGATCGGGTAGAGTTCTTTGTATGCGATACACATGGGTTCCTGGGCTGGCGACCATCGTCCGTTAAACCATTCGTTGTGAAGGTCGCAACGCTCATGATTGAACACGCAAAGATCATCGTTGAACGAGCTCAGGTCGCAACGCTCATGATCGAACACGCAAAGATCATCGTTGAACGAGCTCAGGTCGCAACGCT
The DNA here is from genome assembly GCA_035772405.1 of Chrysogorgia sp. JL179-B06. Classification (NCBI taxonomy): domain Eukaryota; kingdom Metazoa; phylum Cnidaria; class Anthozoa; order Scleralcyonacea; family Chrysogorgiidae; genus Chrysogorgia; species Chrysogorgia sp. JL179-B06. Next base: position 2,475,341 of record JAYKKM010000375.1, read on the forward strand.
CATGATTGAACACGCAAAGATCATCGTTGAACGAGCTCAGGTCGCAACGCTCATGATCGAACACGCAAGATCATCGTTGAACGAGCTCAGGTCGCAACGATCATGATTGAACACGCAAAGATCATCGTTGAACGAGCTCAGGTCGCAACGCTCATGATCGAACACGCAAAGATCATCGTTGAACGAGCTCAGGTCGCAACGCTCATGATCGAACACGCAAGATCATCGTTGAACGAGCTCAGGTCGCAACGCTCATGATTAAACACGCAAAGATCATCGTTGAACGAGCTCAGGTCGCAACGATCATGGTTGAATACGCAAATTACGTGACCATCGTTGAACGAGCTCAGGTCGCAACGCTCATGGTTGAACACGAAAAGACCATCGTTGAACGAGCTCAGGTCGCAACGCTCATGGTTGAACACGCAAATTACGCGACCATCGTTGAACGAGCTCAAGTCGTTGCGCTCATGGTTGAACAAGCAAATTACGCGACCTTCGTGGAAACGAGCTCAGGTCGCAACGCTCATGGTTGAATACGCAAATTACGTGACCATCATGTAAATGAGCTCACGTCGCAATTCTCATGGTTGAACACGCATATACGCAAGTAGCGAATCCGGTTGGGTAACATCGCCAATAAGTCGTCCAGAGAATTACGGAATTATTTAGAGATACTTGGAAGCTGAGATCTCAAACCAGTGATCTCTCAGTTTGGTAAGCGGATCAGGATCAGTAGGACCAATCAATCTGATCCTATTCCAAGCATCACGGAACCAATCAAACAGGAGCCAATCGGACCACCTGTTACCCAACCAACCAAACAAGGTAAGTTAAAAGTATAAATATTGGTAAAACTCCGACAAACAGATTTAGTCGAGGTATGGTTTAAATGAGGTTAGTTATAACCAAGGTTAAACCAAAGGAGACGTGCTACGATGCATACGCCCCAGGATATCGATGACGCACAAGATTGACATTCGAATGCAACGCAACCGTCATCTGCAAGGTCATAGTCATGGCGGATGGACGTGTCTTATCTCGCTCCGCGAACAATCAACAAATTGACCAACAGTTTAATCTTGAATGCATGACTCTTAAGAAAGAGAAATACAGAGATAATCTTCACTATGGCTCTGATGGAAAGATTAAGTGGTTAGGGCAATTTGATGAACTAAAACAGTTCGTCAAATATATTTTGAAAGACGAAGCTGAAGGAAAATGGAAATCTCCCGGTGGTCAAGTTAAGTCTTTTCGTACTAATAACATCACTATTACATGGTACTCGCATAAAAAGACGTTGATGTTTCAAGGTCAATCTGGTGTTGCTTTAAAGGAACAAATTATTAATTTGCTCAAGACAGAAGAAGCCGTGCCAAACGACAATGATGGCGACAGTGCTCTCAGTCTAGAAGAACCCAAACCAGACGACAATAGCCACATAGTTCTAAAAGAAGCAGTCCTGGACGACAATAGCGGCCATATTACTCTAGAAAAAACCGGGTCAGAACAAAATAGACTATTCCCTTCGACAAATATCTATTTAGAAGAAGCCGTGCCAGAAGTCAATAGCATGCATATTGTTTCCGAAGCCAAAGACTCGAGTGCCGGCAAAGATCATACAATGTCTTCATTAAATCCGAGTCATACCACTCAGCATCAAGATGGCAAAAACGAATGTTCTGATTGTAGACGTCTGTCTACTGAAATGGCTGAGGTCAAGTTTGATATCGAAGTTCTAAGAGTAACGATGAATAAATATTTATATTCATCTAAACCTAACGCAGGGACAGCGACTACAGTGAAAGAAGACATCGGCACACAAACTTCTGCCGACGCTGAAAAAATGTTGAGATCGGCTGACGAACAGAATAACGAAATAAACAATCTCAAGGACATTGTCAATTCCTTAATTGATGAAATTACGAAAGTTAAATACGAACGCGATTCCCTACAATTGGCTTTAAAGATAATCATAAATGAGAAAGATGTAAATTTGAATAACCATGCATGTGTGACCACGGAACAAATATCTCCAGAGATTTGGGAAAAACCCAAGAATGCAATTAAAAATAAAAACTTGTCCAATGATAATGAGGAAGAAAACGTTTCTGAATATCAAAAGCAAAATAGATTTGCCGTTTTAGAAGTAGAAGACATCGATTCAACGAAAGAAATTACGCAACCCTGCCAGCGAACTGATAAAGATGAAGAGCCTGGTGCTGAAGACGAATGTACAATAACAAGTACAGCCTCAAGTACAAGAAACGCATTCAATGATCAGATTGCTAGCTATAGATCAACACACAAGTCTAGACACGAAAGGGTATTATTGGTAGGAGACTCTATGACTAAACATATCCAGACAAATAAAATCGAAAGGGCTTATCGTGGAAAGGCTGATTGCCAATCCTATGGTGGAGCGACAGTGAATGACTTGAAGAATAAGATTAAAACGAAGAAACTCGACAGCAATGGATATAACACAATAGTTGTACACGTCGGTACAAATGACTTGGTAAATGAAGATGCCGCAACCGTATCAAACAGATTGGAAAGCCTTATCCAAGACTTAAAGCCCCACTCAAACACAATAGCGATATCTAGTGTGATTGAGCGGGATGACGGGAAAGTACCAGAGGGTAGAATTTCGACATTCAACAAGCTTAACAAAGAACTGTGCACTAAACTAGATGTACATTTCATTGACAACCAGAACATACATAAATCCCATTTGAATGGCTCGAAACTGCATCTAAACAGTACTGGTGACAAAATTCTTGGGAAAAACTTGTGTACATATCTTAGATCAATAAGACAAAACATTAACACAAGATTTTCTCACTGTCATGAAACAAATTTTCAGAAGAGATTTACAAACCATGCCCCACTCCAAACCCAGGGTATGAGAGGAGAGCAAGTCAGCGATTGGAAAAGATATCTCAAATATGTACACCACGCAACGACATCGAAATAGAAGATGTCAACACCACAGTAAGGGATAAAACTTCTGAACGAACTGAATCAACTGATGAAGTAAATTTTAACTATAATCCTAATAGTGATGTTGACGGTAAGTGTATTCCTACTGTTGATTATGGCACCCCACCCATAAATTTGACCCCTAATGGCACATGTGATGAAAGTAAATTGAGTTATACAGAATCAGAGAACAGCTCTGCCCACGTATTAAGTTTAAAAAAATTAAAAGGTTTTAGGCTTGCCCATCTTAATATAGCTTCTGTACCAAAACATATTGATGAGTTGAAAATACTAATTAAAAGCAACCCAGTAGATGTACTTAGTATAAATGAAACCAGACTTGACCATACAATTAATAATGATGAGGTAAACCTTCCTGGCTATGAATTATTCAGGAAAGATAGAACCAGAAACGGTGGTGGTGTTGCACTTTATGTTAGAAGTGTATTTAATGTAAAAAACAAAACAGAACTAACTCCTGTTGATCTGGAGGCTGTGTTTGTTGAAATTATCAAACCAAAATCTAAGATTATACAAATTATTACTGTTTACCGACCACCAAATTCTGGACCTGAATGTTTGGATAGCCTAGAGTGTTTTCTTAATGAGATAGATAATGATAACAAAGAAATCCTTCTAACTGGAGATCTGAACTGCGATCTATCCTTAAATGTTCGACATTCCCATACTAATAAATTAATTGACGTTTTAAATATTCATCAGATGGATCAAGTGATCACCGAATCTACTAGAATTACATGTAACCATGAGTCTTTAATTGACATCATAGCTACAAATAGACCAGAAAAACTATTAAATTCTGGAGTTTTGCATGTTGGAATTAGTGATCACAGTCTTATTTATGCATGTTTTAAAATAGCGGTACCCAAAGAAAACCCAAAGCTTGTTGAAAGTAGAAGTTTTAAAAATTACAATCAAGAAAATTTTAAAAGAGATTTATACATTGCTCTTAATAAATGCGATTGGCATTCTGGTGATCCTAATACGCTATGGGATTTCTTTAAAGGCACCTTTGTTTTAATTTCTGAAATGCATGCTCCCTTGAGAACACGTAAGGTAAGAAGTGAATACGCACCCTGGATTACTCCAACAATAACTAATGAAATGAACCACCGTGATTATTTGAAAAGAAAAGTTGTTGCCTCTAAAAGTGATAGCCATCACATAGCATATAAAAAACAACGAAACCGTGTCAACAATTTAATTAGAACAGCCAAAAGGAAATTTTGTTTGGACACTATAGATAGCAACAGAAACAACCCAAAGGAAATGTGGAAGAACATCAATTTAGTGTTGGGTCGTCATGGTCGTTCCTCTAAAACAACTTTGATATCTTCAATTAAAATAAATAACACTACATTTACAAGCGATGTAGAAATTGCTGAAACTTTAAACACCTACTTTAATGAAGTAGGTGAAAGTCTTTCCAATAACTTAGATGAAAATAACAGAGTATTTTCGGATTATGTAACACCAATTCACAATGAATTTAAATTTTCAATTATAACTAACAATCTCCTGGAAAAGCACCTTAAAGAACTGAAACCAAGTAAGGCAGCTGGTCTTGATAGAATACCAGCAAGATTGTTACAAGATTCATCCTATGTAACAGTCCCATTCCTAACTAACATTTTTAATGTTTCGATTGCTCAAGGTGTTTTTCCAGATGATTTGAAACAAGCACGAATCTCACCGATTTTCAAATCCGGTGACAAAGAAGATTGCGGCAATTATCGTCCAATCTCAGTTATATCAGTTGTTTCTAAATTATTTGAGAAACTGGTCTGTAATCAACTAAATTCATACCTGATGCAGAATGATGTTCTGGCACATTGCCAATCAGGGTTTCGTAGAGGTCACTCTACTGCCACGTCATTATTAAATACAACAGACACTTGGTTGGTTAATATTGATCGTGGTCTGATCAATGGTGTCTTATTTCTTGATTTAAAAAAAGCTTTTGATACCGTCGACCACAACATTCTTATAAAAAAATTAGAGTTGTACGGTATTAAAGGCATCGAGTTACAATGGTTCACTTCGTATCTAAGTAAACGTGGTCAAGTCTGTAAGGTGGGAAGTAAACTGTCTTCTAAGAAATATATGAAGACTGGTGTGCCTCAGGGGTCAAATTTGGGTCCATTGTTATTTTTAATCTATATAAATGATCTACCGAATTGTTTGAGGAACTCCACTCCAGCTTTATTTGCTGATGATACAAATATTACAGTAACCGGTACTTCAGAATGTGACATCGAAGTAAAGCTAAACCAAGAACTAGATTATCTACACGACTGGCTGTTAGCAAATAAACTTTCATTAAACATCAAAAAAACCGAATATATGATCATTGGTTCCAGGCAACGACTTTCGCGAATCAAAAGTGACCCACATGTTGTTATAAATAACGAAACAATTAAACGAGTAGATAACACCAAAACTCTTGGTGTTTTTATTGACGAGAAAATTACCTGGAAAAACCATATTGATCATGTTTCAAAGAAAATATCTAAGGGAATAGGAGTTTTGCGCAGAGCCAAGAATTTTATTAGTAAAGAAAGTCTAGAAAGACTATATAAAGCGTTAGTGCTTCCCCATTTTGACTATTGCTCCCTTGTTTGGGACAATTGTTCAAATGAGTTAAAAGAACGTCTTCAAAAGTTACAAAACAAAGCAGGTCGAGTAATCACTGGTGACAGTTATTACTCGTCTGCAACAGAAACCCTAACCAAATTAGGTTGGGTTACTCTTCAGTGTAGGAGAGACGAACAGCTGCTATCATTGGTAGATAAGTGCGTGAGTGGAAGTTCAAATTTAAGTCACTTAGTTAAATTGTCGGATCGTGATTGTTACGACTTAAGGAGTAATAATAATAAGTTATATTTACCAAAACCAAATACTAATGCCCTAAAAAGAACATTTGGGTATAGAGGTGCCATAATGTGGAATACCCTACCTTAAAATTTGTTTACACATATTGAAACTTTTAGCTCTTTAAATAATTAATTTTAATTGTAAATAACATAGCAAATTTTTAAGACATGTACATGTATTTTATATCTAATTTTTTTATCATATATTAATTACATGTAAGTTAACACGGCCCCATGAAAAACAATCCTTTTTGGATTGATGCGGTTACCGTGTATAAAGATTTTTAAATAAATAAATAAATAAATAGCAGTCGAAGTTATTGTCACGCAATAAACGCAAACGACGCAGTGCACAGTAATCAACGCGGAGAAATACGCACCCACCATCCCACCTCTTTAACAAGATTTAATTACTCCATCAGTTCCACAACTGATGTTTGAAGGGTACAGGTAAGGTCCGATTGGTAAGCGGAACAGGATCAGTAGGACCAATCAATCTGATCCTATTCCAAGCATCACGGAACCAATCAAACAGGAGCCAATCGGACCACCTGTGGTATATATATATATATATTTAACAAATAGATTCCATTTTGCCGTTGTCTGTTCAGATATAGATGCACAGATGACGTCAGAACGTGGTAAGAACAAAAAAGTGGCCCACGAGACGATAGTCGAGTGGGTCACTGATGTTCTTACCACGTTCTGACGTCCTCTGTGCATCTGTAACTGAACAGACAACGGCAAAATGGAATCTATTTGTTTTATACAATAAATATTTAAAACAAACCATTCAAAAGGCTTATTAGCTCTCCTTCACTTCGGTGTTGTTGAGCACTCTGTGAAGTTGGTGTAATAATGCAACGCTCTGAAGATGTCATGATGTATACAACGAAACGTTATAAGATGTGTTACTAAATATATACACTGCTGTAGTGAATGTGGGAGAGTTTGCAGGATCGGAGTAGACATACGATACATGCACCATCGTCAAGCTCGTACAGGTTATCCATGACGATCGTCCATGTATCGAAACGTTAGATCTTATGAAACTTTATTAATATGTCTTTTCTTCATGTTTTTGATTACTCCTATTAGACACCGTCGTAGCAGATCATGTCATCGCCACTTTTGTGACCATATCGCACGGTGAATGTGCTTTACACTGCGCTGAAAATCCACATTGCAAATCATACAATTACCAGCTCGAGGGAAAGGAAATAAATAAATTATGTGAGCTAAACAACATCACGCTGGAAGCCTGTCCTCTCAAGAAAATGCGAAAAAGAGGAAATTCCTATTACCATGAGATAAACATTCAACCCAGCTTACAGGTATGCAATGGTCAAGTCTATAATTGCATTATATATGATGTATAACTAAAACAACGATTTAAAATGCCTATTCAACGAAATTTTCAAGTTGGAGAAAATGGTAATAAAGTAAAGTTTGAGATTACTGCTTTCGATTGTGAAAGTTTCAGAGCGAATAATTAAGGAAAGTATGTTCGTTTAGCGTTTGAAAAACTGGCTTTTGGTCCTAAAAGTTGAGAATTGTTATCGAACAGACTGTTCTAAACACCCTTTAGAAAACTAAATTCTCGTGGGAAAGTGTGCACAAGGGTGTGTAAAATGTATTCATAACGAGTTATTTGTTTTGAAATATACATGGTCGAAGCCGTATCCAACTTAGTCGTCTTAATTAAGAATGATTTTCGACAACTAAAACATGTTCGTGAATAGTTCATTTATGAACTTCGAAGTTTCTAACCACAAAATGAACGACAAAATCCCAGTTTAGACAGTTTAGAAAGCAATCAAAATTTGGGGTCTATAATCAGATACTCCAGGAGGAGAATATTTCTTGCCAAAATGGCATAGATTTTAAACAACGTGATCGGAACGGCTGTCGTGGTGGAGTATCTGATGAACATTTGTATGTGAAACCGCTGATACATCGCTGACTCGGCCTCCCTCAACATTCGTGGAAGAGTTATACCCAATGATCTCTAAATAAAGACTGGATTGAGCTTTCTATTGTATCTGATGAGCTGATTTTGAAGCCTGCATATTTGCATAATGTAAATTAACGAGAGATCATTAGAAACTCCGAGTTTGAAAGCAAATCAAACTGTGACGCTAGCAAAATAGGTTTAGTGTCTGGCCAATATAGTTTTTTGTCAACATTAAATGCATAAAATCTTCAACCTAATTTGACGTCTCATATCAGGCTTCTCTCACTGGATAATCAGAGCCAACGGCGGCCATTGCTAAGGGACCACAGTCGCTACAGTAAATGTGTAGGTAGGCGATGAATCGTTTTACCCAGTAATTTGAAAAATGTTTTCTGGTCCTCTTTATAGTAATATTATTTTATTTTGTCGATGGTAAGAACACATAAACCATCAAAAAACCTCATAGGATTCTCAGTTGGTCCCTTAGTAATGGCGGACTTCCGGCTTCATTTTCAGAACAATAGTTGCTCGATCCAGTCTTTATTTAGAGATCAGTGGTTATACCCATTTTAATGATGTCTCAATTTTTAGGGGGGAAAGCACAATCTTCAAACGCTAAATAAACATACTTCCATTTAATTGTTAAATGGAATCTAATTCATAGTGAACAATGGTGGTTCACGGTGAGAGTTGGGTCCGTACCTTTGTACGGATTTTAGCTCTTATATCTATCTTTGAACCATATACCAACTCCAAAATTCATTTTGGACTAGACAAGCCGTCGTGTTTTAAAGGAAACCTGCAATCCTGGCTTTCTCGAAGTGATTTTGGCCGGATTTATTATGTAACCCTGACGATTCAATTCAACCGTATCAACGCTCAGTCTGACAAGAATATTACGTCTCCAGTGTTTAAGACTACAAAACATGGTCTTATATCTCTAGCTTCGCCTGGAAAGTTATCCTGGATAGATATTACTATATACATGGATGTACAACGGAATCCTGGACCAGTGAGTAAGGAAAACTGTATTCAAGCTGATAAACCTTCATTGTGTAATACCAAGTCTATTGCGATAATTAAATATTCAAGAATTGAATTTTTGAATCTAAGACCAAACGCTTTTCTGTCACCGGAATTGTTATCAAACCTCAAAGCTAATGATATTTAAACTCCATTCTAGCTTTATCGAGACCGAGACCAATTCCGGTGATAGTCTCTACACAAAAATCAAGAAGACATAATATGGCTTATAAACATCATGCAGGACGCCTGACTGAACACAGAAATATTCAGAATCTTATTCCTGTCAAATGTATCGCCTCAAAGCCACGATCTAATATTAAATTTGGTACTTGGAATGCCCATGCAATGAATAAGAAGTCGGGATCTATATGCGATTTGATCATATCTAAACACCTAGATGTCTTAACAATTACAGAAACTTGGCTTACTGGTAACTCCGATCATAATAATACTATCGCGGAAATCTTGAATACTTTAAAGGACTTTGAATTTCACAATGTGCCTAGACTTAATAGAACAGGTGGAGGAGTAGGTGTTCTCTTACGCAAAGGCTTTACGATACAGAGAAAGAACTGTATTCCGTTTACATCTATGGAATATTTTAGATTTAGATATCAGCTATGGTACATCGATGATTAGATTGGTTACTATTTATAGACCACCTCGTTCGAAGAAAAACCGCTCAAGTCCAACTACTTTCCTCAATGACTTCTCAACTCTCCTTGAAACACTCATACTCGCTCCTGGCTATCTCCTTAACAAGCGGATGCTTCTGCTAATGCCTTTAAGGACCTATTAGAATCTGCAGGTCTAAAACAACACGTAACTGCCCCCACTCACCGCAGCGGAATACTCTAGACTTAATTATCGATCGGCAGGAAGACTCCATATTGTCATCGTTTTCAACTATAACTGATCTTCCGTCTGATCACTATGTTGTGCTATGTTCTGTGGCGTTAGCTAAGCCTACTGCCTCAAAGTCACAGTATAAACAACGCCGCCTTAAGGACATAGACATGGATGCCTTTAAAGCTGACATAACAAACTCACCTCTGCTAGGAGAACACAGCGACTTAGATCCAAACAAACTTGCTGATCTCTACAATTCAGTACTACGAAAGACGATTGACAAACATGCACCAGAGATATCTCGATCTATTACACTTCGCCCACACGCACCTTGGTTTACTTCTGAGTTACGTGATTTAAAGCGCGAAAAACGACGGTGTGAACGTATCTACAGAGCTACAGGTTTGGAGATACACAAACAAATTTACCGTGACCAATGTCGGCAATATACTGCACTACTCGATCAATGCAAGACTCGATATTATAAATCTAAAATCGAGAATGCTGACCAGTGTCAACTTTTTCGCCTTATTGATGGAATGTTTAAGGTTAAACAAGTCCCTCTCCTTCCTTCCCATACATCAGTTCAAGAACTAACTGAGAAGTTTAGTACGCACTTCACAGATAAAATTGCAAATTTGAGACAAAATATGCCTATCTGTCAAGCTCCAAGTCCTTCTAAGGCTACTATATCGCCCAATATCTGTTCGTTTGCTGAATTTAACGAAGTTACAACTAAAACAATACGAGAAATGATTGAAAGATCACCTTCTAAGTCGTGCTCCTCTGACCCTATTCCTACTCGAACATTGAAATCCTGTTTGGAAGAACTGGTACCCATAATAACATCGTTAATAAATTCGTCATTACAGAATGGTGTCTTTCCCGATACTTTCAAAGAAGGACGATTGCTTCCGAAAATTAAGAATAATTCACTGGACAAAGAAGTCTTTTCTAATTTCCGTCCAATCACAAATCTTACATTTGTATCGAAAATTTTGGAAAGAACAGCTGCCTACCAATCAAGCCACCATCTGATAACGAACGGACTTTATCCGAAGTTACAAGCAGCTTACCAGAAGTTTCATAGTACAGAGACTGCCCTTGTTCGAGTTTATAATGATATTCTTAGAGCCATTGCGGCATTTGATACTATTGACCATGACATTCTCATCAGCAGACTACGTACGCAGTTCGGCTTCACTGGTACAGTTCTTAAATGGTACGAGTCTTATGTTCGAGGTCGCTCCCAGAAAGTCGTGATTGGACCTACTGAATCAAAACCCTTCCCTCTATTTTCTGGTGTCGCTCAAGGATCAGTCCTCGGCCCGCTGCTGTTTATCCTCTATTTTGCCCCTCTTGAAGATGTCATTATATCGCATTGCCTCGATTGCATGATATACGCTGATGACTCACAACTTTACATCACAGTGAATCCAGATAACAGACATTCTGCTATAGTTAATCTTGAACAATGTATCGTTGACATTCAGGCCTTTTTCCTAGACAACAAACTTAGCTGTAACCCTACCAAAACCGAAATTGTACATTTCTATTCTAGGTTCTCATCAAATACTTCTATAGCTGGCATTAATATAAGTCAGTGTTTAATACCTATCAGTAAGGAAGCACGAAATCTCGGAGTAATCTTCGACAAACATCTCACTATGTCTAGCCATGTTAATGGTATTTGTCGCTCTGCTTCACTAGCTCTCAGAAATATTGGAAGAGTTAGAAAATATCTCGATCAGTCTAGTACAGAACGTCTAGTCCATGCCTTCATAACATCAAAATTAGATTATTGCAATAGCTTATTGTATGGACTACCAGAGAAAGAGATAGGTAAATTACAACGCCTACAGAACTCAGCAGCTAGATTAGTGATTAAATCAAAGATTAGGGACCATATAACTCCTACCCTACGTAACCTATACATTGGCTCCCTGTAAAACATAGAATAATATTTAAAGTTTTACTGACTGCTTTCAAGATTCTTAACGGTTGCGCTCCATCATATCTAATTAATCTGTTAGAACCTTATGTTCCTAGTCGTTCTTTACGTTCTAGTACACAAAGTCTACTAGTTGTCCCTAAATCGTACACCACTACATATGGTGACAGGGCATTCTCTATAGCTGTGCCTAAACTATATAATGGAATAGCCTTCCAGAAAGTATAAGAAGTACTAGTTGTATAAACTCATTTAAATCTATGATTAAGACCTACCTTTTTAATGATGCTTTTTTATAGCTATTCTATACTTATGTACTTAATTCTTATCCTCATTTATACATTCTATAATTATTTTATACTTATGTAGATTTTTATCCTGTATATTGTATTATATTATGATTGTAAGTAAGCTATACATACTAGTTTTTAGATTTATCAAATCATTGTAAACGCATTGAGGCGTAGCTAAATGCGTATATTAAGAACTGTAATTATTATTATTATTATTATTACTAAAACTTTCACAGTCGAAAGAAGCGATACCAAGCATTACTTCAATGTTATTATTTCCAACTTGGAAATTTCGTTGCATAGGCAGAGACACGCAATGTAACTTAAGCCTGGTTCACATAAAATCGGTAAGCTGTCGCAGACAGTCGGCGACAGTCGCAAACAAGCGCCGATTTTTTATGTGAACACGAAGGCAGATGGTTGCCGACTGGCTGCGACTGATCGGCGTTCGATCGGGAAAGTTGAACTTGGTTCAACTTTCCAGATCGGACGCAGACTATCGCAGACAGTCGGCGACAGTCTATAAATTATAGCCCACAATACACCACAGGAACGCGGCGAGATAGCAAAGCAAAATGGAGAACGATGGAAGGGATAGTGACGAATTACACATGTCGTGTGTGTGCGAATTCAGGTGTTTATATGACAAACGGCTAAAATATTATATGGACCAGAGAAAGAAGATGAATGCGTGGAAGGAGAACAGCGAAAGGGTTGGAATGCCAGTAGAAAATTATACAAAACGATACAACAATATTCGCACCCAATTTGCCAAATACTTAAAATCTTTAAATCCTCATACTGGTTCAGGCAGGGACACTTTGGTTTTAAAACCAGAGTATGAACATTTACTGTTCCGACCTTCCCAATTTTATGTGAACATGCCGTCGGCGACGGATCGGCGGCTTTGTCTGCGACTGTCACCGACTGTCTGTCTATGACGGGTTAGGACTAGAGTTTTATTTGGGTTATGGTTAGGGTTTTCGTTCTTGTAAAGCTTCTGAATCCCGAGAAAATAACCTTGATGTGTGGCTATGACGTAGTTTAAATTTTTTAGCTTTCGCTAAATTGGATATAACTACTTCATACCTTTTGTAAGAGATAACCATGGATGAATCGTGCATTATTAAGCTTGTTAGCTGCTTTAATGCCGACGAATGCTGACATGTACAACTCTGAAGAGCATTGAATATTTCTCAATTATTCAGGTCAACAAAGTAGACAAAGGCAATGGAACAAAGACCACAAAAATTATCATATCTAAACACCCAGAAATTCTGGGTGTCATGTGACCAGACGGGCCATTTTCGCCGACCTTCCACCATGGCATTCAGCTGACTCAACGCTTTCTACCCAATACATATTTAATGTATGAGATTGCAATTCTTGCGTAATAACCAGTGCATGTTCCGGGCGCTCATGGGTTAACAAATCACTGATGGACATCCTACAACTATAGATTTGTGTATATTGCATTTGCCTACAATGTCTTTCAACAAGCCACTAGCCTAAGTAGCGCGAATTAACGCCTAGCGGGCGTCTTGTTTATATATGATATGTGGTGATCGCATTAATCGGAGCATAATGCGAGCTTTTCTACGAGGCGATGCCGCGGATCACCCTATAATTACTACAGGTGTATACCTTAAAGAGTGAGTGTCAGGGTAGTGCTTTGCGCGCTTGTGTTTTTGTTTTCATACGAATTGATTGCAGTACATCGCATCGTTAGAACTATAATTTGCATGTGAACTCTAGATTTATTTGGAAATGTTGAAATTGGAGTCCGATCCTGACTTCGGGGCGTTATGAAGTTAATGTTCAAGACGATTTGAACAGTTGCGGTTCGCTTGTTTGTGAACCACTGCGGGCCGCGCGCAACGCCGGTTTCTGACGAACAAGCTGGCCGGATGGCTTTAGTTCCTGGATCTTTGCAAATTCAAATGAACAAAACATCAGAAGAAACAAAATATATTTGTTCACTAGTCACTCATCAAACACTTCCATTCGCAAACTTATTCGCGCTGTTTTAGCAGCATAACCCGGCCTTCCACGCTTCGGAGGCGAAGCGCTCGTAGCAGCTTCTATGGATCGAAAACATTACTATAGTAAATGATCAATTTTACGAAAAATATCACAATAACTGATCACTGCAGGTATATTTACTTCTTAGAAAACTTGAAAATGGATAATTTATAGGAAGGATTGATCAAATATCGACGGATTCGTTTGTGAACTGAAATAGGCGTCCCATAAAATGGCCACCAAGAAGAAAACAAGCGCGCAAATTAAAGCACTACCCTGTTTTTAGGAAAAACATTCTGTTTTTAGGAAAAAATAAGGTCTTACGTATCTCAGCCGGGCAGAGGATTCTTTGACTTTAGGAAGCAGATCAAAGAGAGATGATCAATCTTTTTCTGAATATTAAAAATTTCAAAGCCTGACTTCTCTATGTAAAATTTTGTAAAAGGATAGCTCAAGATTATGTGGTCTTCTCTGTCATTGATAATTCTTTATAGTTAATTCAGCTTGTATTCATTCTATTTATTTGTTGGCAATACAATTTAAAACCACGAGGGTTATCTTCAAGGACATAACCGTTATCAAATATTTACCATACACCATTCCTTTTATTAACTAGCTTTATGGATCAAAGGAAAACCCAGGAAAATCATGTTTGGATATTGAGCAATGCCAAGATAAAGATGGCGAATATTGGATATTATCTCAACAAAATGGAACACTAAACGTTTTTTGTTACATGAACACCAAAGACGGTAAAAATGTTTTTTTAACACAGGCAGATATTTAACAATTATTTGATGAGGCTGAGCATGATATCAAGAATTATCCAGACCGAGATCAATGTTATCTGCCGACCGGATAACATTGACCAGTAGCGAAGTTGGCCATAGCAACTGGTCATGTTAAAGTGCCCCTAACCTCAACATTTTTTATTGTCTTATTTGGAAGAACTTTTAAAATGATGAAGTAACTTCTTTTAAAGATTTTCACTTCTTCGCTTTCTTTTTGAGATATATCAGTTTGTTTTATATGCAAATATCTGGAATTTCGTCATTATGTCGTCATTATGCATGTCATAATGAGTTATCAGAGAATGTTATATATCTTTGCGTTCATCAAATAAAAACACTAAAGTGTGAGTAACACGTATGTGCGCGTTTCTCCCACAACACTAAACTTCTTGATTTTAAAGGATTTCGTTCGAGAATGAAAGAGATATACACATTTCTCCAATAAGTCATTATGCATGTGTGACGAAATTCCATACATTTGCATATCAAACTAATTGATAAAAAGAAAGCAAAGAAATGAAAATCTTCAATAGAAGTTACTTTGTCATTTTAAAAGTTCTTCCAAATAAGACAATAAAACATTTTGAAGTTATGGGCAAATTTTGAAACGATTTACATATTCAGATCTTATATATTGTTTTCAAAATATGCATATGTTTATAAATTAGCATAGCATGACGGGCCATGACCAGTTGCTACGACCAGCTTCGCCACTGACATTGACAGAGGTCTGGATAAATCTTGATTTCATGTTTATACATGCATGGCATCAAGTCCAATCTAATATTTGTTTTATTATACAATTATAAAAGTAGAAGCCTTTAAGCCGGTTTCCATATCGTTCTAATTGCTGTAATTCATGAGTCGTCGACGCAATTTTCCCTTTCGTAAACGGTCGTTACCATCTCATCTCTCATAGAATGTTGGGTAAGCGGAGTAAAATTCCTCGTGGTTCCAAGGTTCCCGCATACTTTATTTCGCGGCTCCTCGTGTTCTTTCATAATATTTCTATCTAAAAAGCGAACAAGCATCTATATGGCGAGTTCTTGGGAAAAAACCCATGAAATAGTGTGTAAGTTGTCTAACGTTTCGAGCGGCCCTTCGTCAGAGAGTGAACGTAAGGTGAAATAATAACTGAGTGATTATTTCGAATTCACTTTATGTTTTACTCTCTGACGAAGGGCCTTCGCTCCAAACGTTAGGGCTTACACGCTATTTCGGCAGTACACCAACCTTTTTATACATTTTGATTTGTATTTCTACACCCTACGCAGCACAACACGTTTTATCATTTATTTAATACGAATGTTCTATGACAAATGCAGAAAATCCTTAACTGTATTAATGGTTATACAGTATATTACGGTGGTCCATATATGCAATGCGCATATAATAGTTTCAGTCGACAAATATATTTTGTCAGTCCACAAATATATTTTGAAACCTCGCAGCATACGGGACGTTGTTGCGATTGATATTTCGAAATCCTGAATAACATCGTTTGCCTTTTGGAAAGTATCTACATATACGTTGTGACTATCGATCACAAAATCGAAAAATCGAATTTACTCCAGGATTGAGAGTTTGCCATGTATAATTTCTTCTGCTTGAACGCTCTTCTCCTGTAGGCTGTATACTAAATAAGTAGTATAGTAAGTAGGGCTGCGAGCCCAATCGACTTCAAACGTGAATATAAACACCAAAACATCACCAAATTTGCCAAATCACGATTCGACAAATTTGACGATGTTTTGGTGTTTATATTCACGTTTGAAGTCGAATAAGCTCGCAGCCCTACTTACTATACTACTACAGCGATCGTTAGTCAATCTAGACACCCTTCGCACGTTTTCTACTAAATTGATGTCAAACACACGCGAGACTAGCGAAACAATACCAAGTTTATGCTAAATTTGACACCATTTCGGCCACATTTAAAAAATAGAAAGTGTCGTTTCAAAATTCTCACAAATTACATTTAGGAAAAAATAGAAAGTGTCATTTCAACATTTTCGCGTGTTAAAAAAATAAAATGTGGTACGAGCCCACTCTCACATATTAAAAAATAGAGAGTGTCATTTCAACATTTTCACAAATTTGTCGAATCGCATTTAAAAAATAGTCGTTTCAACATTTTCACAAATTTGTCAAATCACATTTTAAAAATAATCGTTCCAACATTTTCACAAATTTGTCAAATCACATTTAAAAAATAGAAAGTGTCGTTTCAACATTTTCACAAATTTGTCAAATCACATTTAAAAAAATAGTCGTTTAAACATTTTTACAAATTTATGTGTCGTAAAAGTGTCTCACGCGTGATAAAATTGCCACCTGTTATGCAAATTAGGTTATTGCCACCTGTTAATAATAGATTAGTCCGTTTGTTCACTATTTTCAGCGTTTGTTGCCTCTCACTTCAATGTTTTTGTGACCATACGCGTAGGAGTCAATGCCATTTTCTAAAAGGTATCGTTTGTCATCAAAACAGGATAGCGACACTTTATTAATTTCGTAGCTACCGAGCTGATGTTTGACACTTCTAATGGTCTTCATTGTGTGTCGCAACTGTTTCTGCTCGAGTAACACGCTTTTGTAATCTTCGTGTCTGATTACCTTTTTAATTATATTTTTTCTAATACCTTTAGCGGTTTTCCCGCCACCTCCACCCTCTTTCAAATAGCTGTACATTTTACTGCGCAACCCGACGAACTCGACAATTGGCGTTCCAGCGCACTCGTCCTTCATCTTCCCAATAACTTTCTTATTCTCTCTAAAAAAGAATGGGCTGTCTGCAGGGTAGTCGCTATTGTCAAACTTTTCGCACTCCATCATAAAGTCGGAATAAACGTCGTCAGTTTTGATTGAGTACAACAGACTGTCAGTGTCAGTGAAGTGCAATCTACAGGTGTCGCTAGAGTACTTTTTCATAATATAATTGTAGTGAAAATTGTACATCAGCGTTTTACTCAAGTCTAGTATGCACATACCCACATATGCAGGTCTATTTAGTGTCAACGTTTCTTTAACTTTGTGGACAGCGACTAAGTTCTCGCTAAATACTTTGCAAGACACAAACGTCGGCTTCGAGACAAGCTTTTTAAATTTCTCCGCAGTGGTCACTAATCTTACGTCCACACGCTTCCTCAAGTTTTCCATCGTTTTTCCGAACACACTGTTGTTCATCAACTTGAAGAAGTCCTTCTCAAAAGCGTTCTTAGCCGCAGTTCTCTTGACTGTGTTAAAGTCGATGTACTTGCCCAACCACTTGGACTGGTCAAACTGCAGGACCCTGTGAATCTTATTGATTTTTAATCCAAGATCCATGTACAACTGCAGATTTCCGTAGTGACACACATACTTTTTTTTGTCCATCAAATTAGTCACCAACTTCTTCACACCACCAACACTCACGTTAAACTTATTTTTTATTTTTGTGCAGTACTCCGACAACATGTCAACAGTTATCTCCATCTTCTCAGGAGCCAGCGGGTAATCGTTGTGTAGGTCATGCAAATGGGCTGGATACTCCAAGTCGACCTCGAGCAGTAAACCTTTTTTGCTATTGTTATGATAGTCGTGCAGATTAACTTTTTCTATTTCTTTCTCAGTCAACCACTTGAAGCCGCCCGTGGGTAGACTTCGACTCATCGCCCACCCATACAAGTTGTTGGCGTCAAGGTACATCAAATACTTCGACTCTTGCTCTTTGTCATACCCTTCCATATACTTATTATTCGCCACGCCATGTCTGTTGCATATGTAGCTCACACCACCACGCATACCTAGTTCTACGAACTGGAACATGTCGATGATGTCCACTCCAGTCATCTTTAGCATGGCATCCCAAGCCAATCCAGGCGACGTGAAATAGTGACACGGGTCTAATTTATACTCGCGATGGCATGTCTTTCTAAAGTTCTCAAAAACGTCGGCAAGCAAGAGCACATCACTTTTCAAATACAGGTCGTGATACCCACCCATACTTTCAACGTCGAAGTAGTCCCACACATCGATGGCGCGTTCATGCATTTCTTCCGTAATATGCTCGTCATTCAGAATGCTGTAGAAGTCCTTTTTGGAGGGTAGCTCACGTTCATCGAATTTATCAAAGGAGTCCATATAATCATAGGGGTAGACTCCCTTTCTTGTCATGAGTGCCAACCCCTCGTCGTGAAACACTTCTGATGTGTATTTGAAAGCGTCCCTTGGTAGGTTCTTCACCAAGTTGTCTAGACCACTACTCATGAACTGAAAGCTGTCCAAGAACACCAAGTTTTTTCCAAGCATGAACGCCATGTACTTCTCCATGTTGTTCGGTATCACGTTTATGTCTTGACCAAACTTGCCAATCTCCTGCATGATGAAATGGCTATCGTAGCCACGTAAGTTATGAAAGATCACAGGAATTTTATCAGTCAACTTAAAGTTCACATTACACTCACGATGCGCAGACCCTCTGTACTTACCTGACACGTGACAGTGGTCTCTCACTCTAACGTCAGCACCAGTGTACTCAACACTGCAAATATGACAACTCTTAGCCTCGTCAAAGTTCTTCTTATCGGCGTCAGTCAGTATCATTTCTTTGTTAAAGTGACTCTCAGATGTCTCTTTACAATATTCGACAATTTCTAACATCTCCCCAATGAACTTGTTGACTGCGTTTTCACCGCGGTACACTTTTACTGGCTTACTGTACTCATTGTCATAGCAACAAACCAGTTTATACCCATAGCCGCAGTCAACGTGCCTCTGATAAGCGTTTGTGTAGCTACACTCGCTTGACAGCTTTGTTGTGTGCACCTTCTGTGTGATAGCCTCGAAGTCTGCGTACACCACAAATGGTACGTTTAGCTGTCTACTAAAGTTCTCGTATTTCACTTTCGTACCTTTTTGTGGCATTTTAATAGCTTGCTTCCCATTGATGACCAAACATACTTCCACATGGCGTTCAAGCACGTCCTCTCGGGTAAAACACTGCAAACAATACCTACAAAAGTGCTTTCTCGCCTTATACTTTGTCTGACGGTACATGAATTTGTTAAAATCGCGAATGTACACATAATGCTTGTTGCCCGCGTCGTTAGTTATCAACAATAGGTCCATATGGTCAGGATACGCCTCCTTAGAAACGTACACAGGGAATGGCTGCAAATTTTCATACCCAAAAACATTTATGCTAATATCGTTTGCCTTTTCGATCTTGTTGTAGTCTTTGAGTGTGACTGGGAAGTCAATTCCGTCATAGTCCAGCTCACCGACATGCCTAGCGTACTTCGACGTTCTATCAGAGTGTTTTCCAACAGGAAACTTATGCGCAAGGTGGCACCATCTAAAGCACTCGTTGTCATCATCGTTATTTACGTTTATCAGACCCTTCATACTATTGCGCAACTCCTTTGGCAGCGCAATGTAGCTACTCCCATGCAAAGGTCTGTAAATAGCGATATTGACGTAGTGTGCATCTATTTTGTCGATAGTCCATCCAGACCCCTCAGATAACCACCCAGCTATCCGCGTCAAAATCTGTTCCGACCCACGATTGGCGACACCCTCGATGTCATGCTCGTTGATGACGACGAACGTTTCGCTGTTAAAGTAGGCAGTTTTGTACGTGGTCTTATTGAGTTCTAAAACTTTCTCAAAAGTGACCTTGACTGTCTCCACCACTTTCATTCCGTTGGTCTCACCTAGTTCACGTCTCAAAAGGTTAGTGACAGCGCTTCTACTACCATTTACCTGATTGACGTCTCTGTCGTCAATTACCTCGACTCCATAAGACCTTGTGAACCCTCTCAGCGCTCGATCCAACAGATGTGTTGACGGTGCGAGGTCTTCGACTACAGGTTGTCCCTCTTGATCTCTAAAGAAGCCGTGAACGTTGGTCGCTTCATCTGTTAGTGAATTGACAACGGCTGCACTCGTCTTATGCGCCCGTCTTTTTGTCAGTGGGTTTTTCACAGTCCGACTCATTGGCTTCTATATACTACACTTGTTTTTTTCCTAAACCACTCGTCGTAATAATTG
This sequence comes from Chrysogorgia sp. JL179-B06, assembly GCA_035772405.1. NCBI lineage: Eukaryota > Metazoa > Cnidaria > Anthozoa > Scleralcyonacea > Chrysogorgiidae > Chrysogorgia > Chrysogorgia sp. JL179-B06. The sequence goes on from JAYKKM010000375.1 coordinate 2,496,133, forward strand.
TCGCCACTTTCGCACCATCCCAGCTTTAGGTACACCACCCCAAACAAATTGTCGTCAAACTTCTCTTTCACCTTCCCGTCTTTGAGGTCTGACACCTTCTTGAGTGTCTCGACTCGTCTTCTATGACACAACCTAATAATGTAGTATCCATATCTGCTGACATTTCTACCCTTGATCAAATTGCACGAGTGCAGCACATTGACAACTTTCAGGAAGTCCTCTTTTATCAACTCAAGGTGCTCACCCTTCACAACGTTCCGTAGTCTCCTCCCCATCCACCAAGACCGTTTGTGAACGCTTTTTAATCGCGTGAGTCTCATGTCGCTGTAACTCTGAGTGTAACCCCATTCGATGTCGCCACACTTTGGACACGCGTACCCACCGCAGTCACTTACGTTTTTCACAACGTCGCAATCCGAGCAGTAGTAAATTCTGAAGGTGTCTCCACACTCAGTTTGCGTCTCGCTCGCGATCTCGTCAATTGTCAAGCCATAACTCATCTGCCTCATAAGTTTGTCCATCGCTTATACTACTCCAACATTTTTTTATTGAGTTAGCACCCACACTACTATTCCACTACCCAAGCCTAGCGCACCAACAAACAATAATTGGTAGTCCTTCATTTCCGCACTTGGTTGGTAGTAATCCGCAACCTTCGGGAGGTCAGTGAACACTCGTCCGCTGTACCGTATGGTCATTACGCTTCTAAGTTCTTCCAACGCGTGGTTTGTGTCGTTGATGTCAGCATTAGCATCAGAGAGCCGTTGTCGTAAACGCTGGATCTTATCTTTCTTAGCGACCTCATTCTCATACCACACTTCTTTCGCACTGGCTAACTGTTCCAACGCATGGTTGTGCCTTTTCATCTCAGCTTCGTAGCCTGAATGATTAAACTTTGAAAACATAAAGCCAGCGCCTGCAAAAGCCACTGCGTTAAAAATCCCTCCAGCCACAACACTCACCATTAACTTACGTTGATTTGAATGGATCTGTCGGTACCCACTTTTTCGATTGCATCCATTTTACTAACAACGTTCCTGCACCAACAGCTGCAGCAAGTTTCACTGTGCCTTTCACAGTCTCTGGTGTTCCCAATGGTTCCCCCAAAGCCTTTTTCGAAATCATACTCACTGCCACAGCACCAGTCGTGACAAGTAGCGCATCGTACAATTCGTTCATAAGTTCTTTTCGATCGATCGCAGCCATATATACATTGTCGTGTGTTTTGTTCAAGAATCAAATGTGTCTAACGCTGGACGACGAGTTTTATGACTTTCTGACGCAGGTGCTGGTGCAGTACTCGCAGGTTCTTTTTCGCTGCTAATTGTGTACCATAGCGAAGCAGCGGCAATGATAACACCAAGTGTTCCAACAATGTAACCATAGCTCCACTCACTACCCTGTTCTTCGTTAACTATCATTTCGCGCATTTTTTTTTCTTTCGCAGCTTTCGATATCTCAGCCAACTTTTTACCAGCAGCGACGCGCTTTGGGTCCTTTACCTTAACACTCTTCACATCAGCTGTGATCTTAGCGTCGACAGCCGTCTGTGAGTCCTCAACCATCTAATACATTATCACGTGTTATCTTACTCACAGTTGACCTCACAGGTGTCTCACAGTTGACCTCACAGGTATCTCACAGTTCCAGACCAAACGCACTAAAAAATTAGGGTTTTTTCTGAGAGTATAACATAATGACTCGAGCCCGAGAGGTTAGCGAAGAAGATATTGCCAACATGCTTAGAACGGCCTTTACCAGTGTGTCTACCCCACAAGACGCCCCTGGACCCAAGGTCTTAAACGAGTACTTCTCAATATGCTCACCGCTCCTCGACCTCAACCCTGACGGAGAGTTGCCAAAACGGTTTGGCTCTCAGGTCAACCGCACTAGGCATCTTCTCGACGCTTGGATCGATCTTCGGGAGGAAAGAGCCAACGAGCTTGCTGATAGATTAGCTAGCATAATCCCTGTGTGGTGTTACTCATCATTCAAATACCTTATGTTAGCGAGCGATGTCTACTTGAGCGACCCTCGTAAGTCCAACGCTACATTACTCGGTAACTTCCTCCAAGTGTTCTTAGCGACCCTTATGTGGAAACCATGCCCAACCAAAGCCAAAGCGTGGCTAGAGCTCGCCGCAAACCGCGACGTTCACGTTTGCAGGGTGGGGTGTAATGAGATACTGGGTTCGGACGATATCAGGGACCACGTACTCTCGCCCGCCCACAGACACTTTGTGAGAGACGAAAACGTGTACACCTGTCACCCATGCGGTGTGGTCACCAACGACCCACTGCATCGCTTAAGACATGAGAGCTCGAGGTCCCACCTTAAAAACTTAGAGCTCCAGCGGATATTCAACATGGAACGACGGTTTCCACCACAATAAAAAAATATTTCTCTGAGGGTATAGTAACCATGAAGAAAGTTGGTAAACTAGAAATCGTGATTGGTCCCATGTTTGCAGGAAAAACAACAGAGACTCTCCGCAGGTTAATCACGTTAAGTAAATCAGGGCTTAGAGTCCTTTACATGAACAACGCAGGCGACACCAGACGAACTGACCACGCGTTCTCCACACATCGTCAGACCATTGTTGTTGGATCAGACAGTTTACCTGCGAAGTTAATCACCAACCTCCCAAGCTCTTCCGAGATAGCTGACTATGACGCCATCGGCATTGATGAGGGCCATTGGTACTCTGATCTACTCCCAATTATTCGCGAATATGTCAAAGCTGGCATTCACGTCATTATTTGTGGTCTCATAGCGACAGAGCGTTTAAAAAGACTTGGTGAACTCGACACGCTCTTCCCAATGGCAGACGACATCACATTTCTAAAAGCGTATTGCGCCGTTTGTCGCGACACTCACGGAACAACTGTTGAAGCGCCATTCAATTGGAGATACAACCCAGGACCATCATTCGTTGGTGGTGCTGAGCAATATCGCGCAGTGTGCAGACGTCATCATCCTTCCACACAAAATTAAGGGTGTTCTCGGATACCCCACTTTTTTAAATTTAGACATTGGTCACATGAAGCGTCCAATGTCTCATAGAAACATTTTTTCACACAGTGGTCAGAAGGTTTGTGAAATAAAGAGAGAAAGTTTCGCAGATATTTTTCACCAAGTTAAAAACGTCTTTAAAAAATGCTAGAGCAGTTGTCACTTCAAGCGTCGTCTCAACAACGAGAACGAGCGCTAACTCGACTCATTACTCACTGTCTAAAAAGTCTCTTTACAATAGCGTCTCTCATGGTTACTCAACGCTGATTTATTTTTAAATTTACGAAAACACTGAGAGCACTGAAACCCAACGTCAAAGAGATATTTTATTACCGTGGTAATAGCGTCGTCGTACGAGTCGCACAAGAGTGTTAGATAACCAGCGGATTTATATCTGAGCAACAGAGACTCCTGCTCTTTGGACGTCTTGCCTGTACCACCTGGATTCTTGAACTCAATCACGAGTCCGCTATGCTGTCGGTTTGCATTGGCGATAATCAAGTCAGGCGTTCCACGTTGGTAACCTTTTTTCCACGAATTTATTCTTTTACTCGAAGTGTCTTGATTCTCACCACAAGCGGCTATCAAAATAGCTTCTGGATAATATTTCCTAAGAAAACCAACAACTTTCGTATGAAGGTCGAACTCGGTGATCATTTTAAACTGATTGTGTTTGAGACCGACGTCAGCTAAACCCTTTCTAACGCTTGGCAAGACTTCTGAGTGCACCCACCTTCCAAAGTGTTTCGCGCGTTCCATTTTACTCGAGAACACCAACGAGTAGACCCCAAGCTCGTTGATAAACGAGGCCTGCTCTATCTTCATTTTACAATCAGGTTCGACGTGGTCGTTGACTGCATCTTTTGGTCGAGCGTAACCTAGAGCGCTTGCGACTTCTCTTGCTTTGAACCATATGTCACCGTTGTGATTAGCCATCGTGATTTGGTGACCATCGAATAATTGCACTGAGTTGGTTGCCATTACTATAGCCTAGCAAAAAACTACTCGACATAGGTGTCAGGTTTTTTATAGATCTGGTTTGTTGTGTACCAATGCAGCAGGTGTGTTTTATTAGTCTTCAGTTTTCTACGTCGTCTGAAAAAGTTTCTAATGTTACGAACCAGTTTTCTAAGCCAACCCATTACATAACTTAAGTCACGTCTCCTACCACTCCCACAGTGTCTGATTCTGGTAACATAATAGGTTTGCCGTAAGTCTTTTTAGACCTCATGCCAATCTCAGCGTGGAGCTCGAGAGTCACGTCACCGCGGCCAAACGATCCACCAGCTTTGAACATGTGATCAGTCGTCTTATTTATTTTATATATTTCATGAGGTCTCGAAATACATGCTCCCATTTACTTTATACCATATTCCTTCATCATTTCTCCACCCATGATTATGATGTCTCGGTTTGTCATGTAACCACTCACAATTTTCACACCGTAGAACTCTATCAACGATGGGTATGCATAGGGTGCGAGAGGTATTCTTGGTCGATGTATTCCAAAAATTGTTCCATAAGGTGTGCCTATCTTTCCCATATTCGCTACGAAGTCTGAATCGGCTGACTTGATGTTGTTGACTCTGACGTGTGAATTGCTCATTTGCCAGTGTATTGATATCATATGCATTTTACTTATGTCAACGCCACTTGGAATAGTGCATATGCTCTCCATCGCTGGGATGCTACCACCATACGCGAGTCCATTAGTCATACCAGTCTTGTACCCTATGAACTTATCCCACTGACCGTCGTCGTTTGATATAATTGTCTCCCAATTTGATCCAGCGGTGCGAGTAGGTAACCTCACTACAACAAAAATAGAGAGATCACACCATTGCATACTCGGACAATTAAAATGGAGACCTGACTCAAGTGGGAGTGGTGTTAACACAGGGGATAGAAAACTTTGGCTTACACTGCTGATGCCAACAATAGGACCATAGGTTGGGTTGTTTTGCACTAATTTACTTGTTTCACCAATGGCTTTCACTTTGTTTGAACCATTGGTGTGAAATTCCACGTTTCTCAAGGCGTGTGTGCTGACGTCGAAGTCGAGCACGACACTATATGACTGACTCTTGAGGTAGCCTGATAGCAATTGCTCTAGAGTTCTTTTGTTTGTGGCATCTGAGTCATCGACTGGGTCTGCTACGTTTTTTATCGCTGAGCCTTGCATGTCTATTATTCCAGACATCCTTCCACCGGTCGCACTTAACTTAGGATCTTCGTCCAGATGCCTTTTCGTTCTCTTTAGTATTTTATCGTGAGGGTCGTCAGACTCATACCCATAGTTTAGACTCATTACTACCTGAAGGTGTATTTGGTTAGTAGATAGCCAGAGACCGCTGAGAACCCTAAGATTATCGCCAGCGTTGTCGTGTCTGACTCACTTGAGGTGGTAGTCTGCGCAATTTGATTGGTCACTGTTTTCTTCACGGGTGGTGCTACTCCCAAGTTAGCCACCACGTTTTCTTGGTGGACTTTTTTAGCCACTGTTTTCTTCACGGGTGGTGCTACTAAGTTAGTCACCACATTTTCTTGGTGGACTTTTTTAGCCGCAGTCGTCGGTGTTGTTGCGTTCAAGTGAGTGTTCACTCCAAATCTCATGGACTCTGTGGCAATCTTTAATAAGTTGTTGTACCCAGCGATTTTATTCTTGAGAATCACCACGTTACTTGGCATTAACCACGTACTTGGCGACACTGCGAGATTTTGGACAACGTTGGTGTCTCTAATCGATTTATTCATGTTGAGAATCCATGTCGATACGTCGTAGTTGATAACACTGTCAGAAAACAACTTGCGGAATTCTTGTTGGGTCTCTAGACTTCCTGCAGAACCACCAACGACTGATACACGTGTTCTCGCTTGCGCACCAAGTGTGGAGTACACAAAGGACTCTATGCTCTGATTTAGATATTGCAGTCCAATGTTGGTGAAGCCGTCTGACAATCGCGCGACATATCGTTTGTAATCGTTATGGACGTCGTTGAGTGTGAAGACTCTGGACTCACCTGTTGTGCCATCGCTCAGGACTTTATTCTGGTAGTAGTGCCTTCTGGGAATCTTGGAAATCTTACCATACAATTCAGAAGCGTTGAATTCTCTACTTATTGATTTCATGGTCTCACCACCCTCCATTCTTCTCAGAAGTCTTCTAATGGTGAAGTACAAATGAAATCTCATCACACTTGTGACCACGGGGTGAACTTCTTGTGACACTGATAAATGTTGCAGTGACACCCCACAACAGAAACTAGCACAATACGTCGCAAACACAACGCGATAGTAAGATTCGCTGTCATCCCACTCTGATTTTGTCTTTGACGTGGTGACTCGCAAGACTGGTAGCTTTGACATGAAGTAGCTATTTTGGTTAACAAAAACTTTAAAGTTATTCACTGGATAATTCAACACATTTTCTGTTGGATAACCATCCCAAAGCCCCCAGTGGTTCTTATGACCTTTTGGTAGTGGTTGGATAGTCCCACCACCTTGCCATATTATTGGGAACTTACTATTGTGTAGCCACTTCCACATGCTTTTATCATTTTTGAAGGTTGTGCTGGTTATGTCCGTGCTGAGGATGTCGTTGTTTCTGAAATATATGTCGACACTCACGATCTTACCATCTTGCAAAATATTTGGATAGAACTCAAATTTGCTTAAAGTGGCGTGAGGGTACTTTTTGATGAGGTCTGCCTTTGCGTCGTGTGCAGCCTTCGATGTGTTAGCCATCGCACGTTTGTAGTACTTTCCATAGTAATCACGAAGGGCTTTCTGCATATAATATACCATATGTTATACATAATGCGAAAGTTGACGGTATTCATTGAAGGCGCAGAAAAAGTTGTGTCCTTTGACAACAGTGTGATGATCGTGAGTGACAACCCATACATTATGGTTAAGACAGCCACTGTGTTTTGGGACTATCATAACACAACAAATGACGACAAGATTACGATCATCGAGGAGGATGGCTCTGTGGGCGGCACTCTTAGAGAAATTAAAGTGGGTGAAGGGTACTTCAGCTTCGACGCATTGGTCAAAGTTTTAAAACATGAGTCTGAGAAGTATAATACGAATCTTGAGATAGAGAAAATAGCGCCCACAGGCAAATGCAGGGTTAGGGCTAATAACATAACTCTCATAGAGGAAGCCATTGGGTTTCTACTTGGTTTCGGGAATATGGGGACGATTTTTAGTGACGAACCGTGGTACGTCAGCCCAAACGAGGTTGATATGTACAGAGGTCTGAAGTACATAGAGATCTCATGTGATATTGTTGACTCTGATAGCAACGTGGGTATTGATGGGAAGCGCAGCAATGTGATCACAACGCTACCAATACCCACTGAGCAGTCTTTGAAGGGGTCAGTGCAACGTCATGTAGACATCGAGTCAAAGGTGAGTATTAAAAAAGGTGTTTACTCAAGTGTAACATTTCGTGTCAAACCAAATAACGGCGATCTTAAAATTGGTGCAGTGCTATTGGAATTGTATATTGTGTAGCCACTTCCACGTGTTTTTATCATTTTTGAAGGTTGCGTCAGTTATGTCATTGTTTCTGAAATATATGTCGACACCCATGATTTTACCATCTTGCGAAATATTTGGATTGAACTCGAATTCACTTAAAGTAGCGTGGGGGTACTTTTTGACGTGCTCACCATCGCACGTTTGTAGTACTTTCCATAGTACTCACGAAGGGCTTTCTGCATAAAACACACCATATGTTATACATAATGCGAAAGTTAACGGTACTCATTGAAGGCGTAGAAAAAGTTGTGTCCTTTGACAACGCAATAATGATCACGCACGATAACCCATGCATTATGGTCAAGACAGCCACTGTGTTTTGGGACTACCATAACACAACAAATGACTCCTATATTCGGACCTTAGTGACTATTAGACCAAAGGTGCAAACTTATATAACTACTATGGTGGGTGAGGGGCACTTTAGCTTCGACACGCTAGTCAAAACCTTGAAGCTAGATCTTAGCGAGCATGGGGTGAATCTCGAGATAGAGAAACTGTCACCCACAGGCAAATGCAGGGCCCGGGCTGATAGTGTAGTTTTCTTTTATACCCTCGGGCCTCTACTTGGTTTCGTGGGAAATGTGTCGATCCCGGGTGACTCGCAGTGGCACGTCAGCCCAAACGAGGTCGACATGTACAGAGGTCTGAAGTACATAGAAGTCTCGTGTGATATTGTTGACTCTGAGAACAATGTAGGCGTTGATGGGAAGCGTAGCAATGTGATCACAACGTTGCCGATACCCACTGAGCAGTCTTTGAAGGGGTCAGTACAACGTCATGTAGACATCGAGTCAAAGGTGGGTATTAAAAAAGGTGTTTACTCAAGTATGACGTTTCGTGTCAAACCAAATAACGGCGATACTAAAATTGGCGCGGTGCTATTGGAACTGTATATTGTGTGAGTTATATGGAGCTTGGTGTGGAGACAGACCAAGGGTTGAGAGACATTTACTATAATCCTAAGACGGGGTTCAGTGGTGCAGAGAGGTTGTATCAAAGTGCATTGGGAGACGGATTGAAAGTAACTAGAAAAACAGTGAAAGAATGGTTGACAGCGCAGGACACTTACACTAGGTACAAACCTATTGTGAGAAAACATAAGTTCCGTGCGACCTTTGTTGGATTTCTTGGTGAAGAGCTCCAAATGGACTTAGTGGACATGAGTAAGTATTCAAAACAGAATGGTGGTTATTATTGGATATTGACAGGTATTGAAATATTGAGTAGATACGCTTTTGGTATTGCAGTTTATAGAAAAGACACTAAGAACATGACTAAGGCTGTTGGAAAATTGTTGGTTGACTTTGAAGATCGGTTTGGAGCCACACCTAAGTTAGCGCAATTCGATGATGGACTTGAGTTCTACAACGTTGGTGTGAAAAGTTTGCTGAAAAAACATGGTGTTGAATATTTCAGCACTAAGAGCGATAAAAAGGCCGCTGTTGTTGAGCGTTTTAATAGAAGTCTCAAGAGTATTATGTGGAAATACTTTTATACTCATGGAACGTACAAGTGGATTGACGCTTTGGATAAATTTGTAAGCAATTACAATAGCAATGTGAATCGAAGTATTATGATGAAGCCAAAGGATGTCGATAAGTCAAATGAGGGTGAAGTTTGGACCACTTTGTTTGGTCACCAATTTGCGGACGACCCATTGCCGAAGTTTAGAGTTGGTGAGTCAGTGAGAATTAGTAAATACAAGAGCGTGTTCACAAAGGGCTATGAAGCCAACTTCACTGAAGAGCTGTTTAAAGTGGTAAAGGTTATTCGTGGTGATCCGAATGTGTACGAAATTGAGGATCACACCGGCGAACAGATTATTGGTAAATTTTACGAACAGGAATTATCGCTGGTCAATAAGAAACATGGTGACGATGTGTACAGAGTTGAAAAGGTGTTGAAAAGAAAGAAAGTCGGAGGGAAGAAGATGGCGCTGGTCAAATGGTTGGGTTATGAGAGCAAACATAATTCGTGGATACCAGAAAGCGATATGCAAAATGTGAGCTAGTGTAATATGGCTGAAGGTGGGGAGGATCTCGACGACTTTGAGATGAAAAACCTCGACGAGTACAAAAACATGAGTGATGAGCGACTAGAAGAGGAGCTCGCTAATACTAAGGAGCAGCTCAAAGACATAGACACTAATTACTCTGTAAAAAACACGTCGATGAGCGTCCGTGTTAATTACGACGTCTATCAAGACTATGCGAAAAAGATAGCGAGTGAGCTAGACGCGAGGCGAGGTGGGCAAAAAGAGATGCCATTTATCGACACTGATGATGGTAAGACGGTGACAATAAGGGGAACCAACACAGAAGTCCCAACAGCAGAGTTTGTTGAGCAGGAGTCATATGGCGACGTCAATGACGTAAGTTTCAGTCTAGCTTTTAAAGAGGAGGAGGAAATTAAGAAAAGACTGGGTGAGCTAAAAGCATCCAACAAAGAGATAACAGAAAACAATGTAAAAAGAATCAAGCTAATAAATAGGAAAATACGCAAATTAAGCAAAAAGGGACTCGGTCGTGACGACGCGTCAAGGGAAATAGCCAACAGGTCGTGGGTTACGGACTCGGGGGCTATTCTTTTCAAACCGATAAACAAAGATGGTAAATATGGAAAGCCTAAACGAATTCTAATACCTGGGAAAAAAGGCTTGATCTACAGTAAAGACGCGAGTAGTAAAAACGCGATTGAGCAGTTCAAACAGTTAGTTAGTCAAATCCCTAAGAATGCAGAAACAACAGTTGCCACAACAGAAGTGGCCCCAGACGACTTCCCAGTAATTGAGACAAAAGTGGTCTATGACGACATACCTGGGCTAACACCAGACGAAAACCGCGAGCTGAATGGTGTGCTCAACCCAAGCGATAGCGTGTTGCGTGAATCGAGAGTAGGTGATGACGGCGCACTGCAAGCACAGGCAGACTATTTTCAAAAGGCGATAGACGAATCGAACAAGAGATTGGCGGAGCTTGATAGAAAAGCTGAGCAAAGTGGTCTTACGAGTGACGAAGAGCGAGAGTACGCCAGTTTGTTTGAAAGAGTGAGAGGACTCGAGCAGGCTAGAGACAGAACCCTAGGACAGCGCGAGCTTGAAGAAGTCAGAGAGCAACAAGAAGTCGACATTGACAGATTGCAGAGATTCAAGGAATGGGCTAAAGAAAATATGGTTGGGTTGAGCGCTGTAGCAATTTCAGCGGCTGGAATTATAACAACTATCATTATCGCTGGGAGATCTGCTGTTATGAGAGGCGCTATGGCTACAAAGTCATTCGCACAGGCTGTTAAGAACGCAATCACGAAGATGGGTCCATGGACTGTTGGGCTGGCTAATTTAGTTTACAGTATGTTGACGTTGGGTGCAAAGGGTCTCGCTTGGTTGGCTCAAAATCTCTGGGTACTCGCAGTGGTACTTGCGTGGTTCGCTTATGATTATTACAAGCTAAAACGGTAGCGATAAAACATATGTAAAGGTATATGAACGTCACGTCAGCAGAGTTGAGCCCTGGTTTTAGACGAGCGACCATGGGCGTCATAAAAGGGGTGAGAACACAACATGTGATCACGTTGAACCCTAATAAAGTCAGCCCTGGTGAGGAACTTTACATTGATATACCGAAGCTTAAGGTTAGAAGCTGTTTGGTGCCTGGATCGTTGGGTCTAGTGTTCGACTTTAAGAATGCAAACGCCAAAAGCTGGTTCTTGAATAATGTTAGCAAGTTGTTGGTTGAGAAACTTGTTGTGAGACTAGCTGGGGAAACTGTGTATGACAACAATGGGGAAAATTACACTGGTGTTTATCGCGACCTTTGGGAAAGTGCTACCGCGCGAGACCAAATGATTGACTATGGTGTTGGTGGTGAGAACTTGAGAAAGTTAATTTCTAAGGATGACAGTGGTGCGACGAGTGGGAACGTTGCTAAAGTTAGTGACGCGTTGATGTTTGGTGTGATTGGGACGAAACTGCGGATTAAGCTTGGTAAGATTATGAATGACCACGGGTTGTACGCTCCTTTTAGCATGAACAACAACTTGCAGTATGTGATCACACTTCCGAAGGCCGCAGACATCATGGTGGCGCAATCCGGTAGCGCTGTGGGTGGATACACTCTGGAGAACCTTGAGCTTGAGTACGAGACGATCGACAATCAGGAGCTTGCTGACGAAATAGCGTCGGGCTATGCAAGTGGTCGTAGTTTGTCATATGAGCACGTCACGTTGATGAAAACCACCGAATGGGACAAAGGCACAACCATTGTGAACGAAAACATTAATCTTCCAAGAAAAAGCATGAAGGCAATTGCGTTGCTATTCACGAATAAGGTGCGAACAGACAGTGAGGAGTTTCTTTATCCAAATATTGAGAGTGTTAGAGTCACAATTGAAGGTGTACCGAATAGCGTGTACTCACAAGGCATCCCAAAGTCGAAGTTCTACGCAGAAGCGAAACGATTGTTTGGGTTGGGTGAAGAACACGCTCAGTTCATGACCATACAGAAGTTCTATAAAGATGGCTTTGCGCTAGTCATCGACTTGAGGAGTGTTCAAGATAATCGCAATGTCGCCACTGGCAAGAACATTGTAAACACACAATCCGGTGTGCTTCTTGAGATCACTAAAAAAGCGACGACCGCAAATGTCATGTGCAGGGTGTTTGTGATAAGTGATGGGTTGGTCAACTTTATGAACAATGGGTTGCAATCAATCCAGTATTAAATCAAACGCAATTTAATGGAGACTCCGTTTAATGCGCTAATTGTTGGTATGACAGCTTGTGGTAAGACGCATTATTTGCTGGAAACATTGGAATCTGAGTACTTTAGCAAATTTGACTACATTGTGTTGATTTGTCCTACTTTTGAGTGGAACAAAGCGTATCAAGATTGGAAATATGTGCGCGACCCCGACGTGTTAGCGATAGACTGCACACAGGACAATGTCGACGCTGTTCTCAAGTGTGTAACAAATGTTTTTAAAGGCACTAACACTCTGATCGTGTTGGATGACTGTGCGAGTTCTCAAGATGTCAAGAATAGGACTAGTCAGTTGGTCAACTTAGCTTTTAGTGCGCGACATTTTATGTTGAGCGTTATTGTCATCACACAACAACTGACGTCGATCGCAAAACCGTATAGAGAAAACATTAGTAAGCTCATTTGCTTCTACTGCCCGAGCAGGAGTGATATGAAGGTCGTTATTGACGATTATCTTGGAAACATTAGCAAAGAGGAAGCGTCGGCGATTGCGACTGCATTAAAAAATAATAAGTACGCTAGACTAGAAATCTCACTGCGCTACCCATACAGTCACGAAGTTGTTATTCCGCAATAAAATATGGGTATAAGTAATAGCGTGATGGTAAAACGCAAAAGTGAGGAAAATCCTACGATTGAGGAATTAGTTGAGGAGACTGATGACACCTCAACTGTGGAAGACAATATTGACGTTAGGAGATCTGAACTTATTAGACTGTCTGGTGATGGTGTGGTGAGTCAGTCCGAAGCGTACATTAAAAAAGCGTCCGCAAAAGTTATTGATAAGATATGGCACCAATACGAGTTGAAGAGAATGGAGATCGCAAACGCTTTCCTCACCGACTTGCTAATCAGCAAATTCGCCAGCTTACTGGATGGGTTGAACGCTATTGAGAACCCTGAGGAACTAAATGACGAGTTGCAAAAAGATCCGTTACTAAAGAAAGACGTCGAAAGCATTGTCGCGATTGTGACACCATACGTGCCTTTCTTGGGCTTGCTGTCGGGAGGAATCACAACGTCGAAGTATGTGTACGATCACCATTTTAGAAAAGAGGCGACAAACGCTGAAAATAGTGAACAAACGGACTAATCTATTATTAACAGGTGGCAATAACCTAATTTGCATAACAGGTGGCAATTTTATCACGCGTGAGACACTTTTACGACACATAAATTTGTAAAAATGTTTAAACGACTATTTTTTTAAATGTGATTTGACAAATTTGTGAAAATGTTGAAACGACACTTTCTATTTTTTAAATGTGATTTGACAAATTTGTGAAAATGTTGGAACGATTATTTTTAAAATGTGATTTGACAAATTTGTGAAAATGTTGAAACGACTATTTTTTAAATGCAATTCGACAAATTTGTGAAAATGTTGAAATTGACACTCTCTATTTTTTAATATGTGAGAGTGGGCTCGTACCACATTTTATTTTTTTAACACGCGAAAATGTTGAAATGACACTTTCTATTTTTTCCTAAATGTAATTTGTGAGAATTTTGAAACGACACTTTCTATTTTTTAAATGTGGCCGAAATGGTGTCAAATTTAGCATAAACTTGGTATTGTTTCGCTAGTCTCGCGTGTGTTTGACATCAATTTAGTAGAAAACGTGCGAAGGGTGTCTAGATTGACTAACGATCGCTGTAGTAGTATAGTAAGTAGGGCTGCGAGCTTATTCGACTTCAAACGTGAATATAAACACCAAAACATCGTCAAATTTGTCGAATCGTGATTTGGCAAATTTGGTGATGTTTTGGTGTTTATATTCACGTTTGAAGTCGATTGGGCTCGCAGCCCTACTTACTATACTACTTAAATACTAAATATTTACATATTTTGAATTTCACGACGAACATGTCACCGCACCAAACAAAGTATGGAATTTTACTCCGCTTACCCAGCGTTCTATGAGAGATGAGATGGTAACGACGCTTCGGGATGGTAACGACCGTTTACGAAAGGGAAAATTGCGTCGGCGACAGAAAAGTTTCACATGATGGTAAATAACTAATCAAGCGCTCCGTTGCCAAGCAGCCACATTGCCAAGTCTTCAGTCTTTCACTTTCCAATCACTTCACATATTCGAAAGTCACTTCGTATTAGGTTATATCCAAGAATAAGTGAAATGGATAGGTTAATAGCGGACGAGCGGTTCGTGGATGTTGTTCGCTAGTACCCAGTTATCTACCAAAGATCGTCGGTTGAATTTCGCGACAAAACATGAAATTAAATTCTTGGCGCCGAGTGGCAGAAGCAATCTCCGATTTAACTGTGCCATTTACGTTCAACGTATTTATGATTTCATGAGAAAATAATTAACAGAAAGAAGTTCAAGACAGTGCGGTCGAATTCAGTCGGAGAAGAACAGCACTCTAACCCAGGTCTACGTTTTACCAACTGCCCGCATGCGCAGTTTCAACATAAATCGGCGATTACTAAACCGCGACGTCCTGAGTACTAGACGGAGAAATCGGTGTCTGAATTACAACAATTACAACTATATGTAATTCAGTCGGCGACTGAGTGGGTGGGGTGGGGTGGGGTGGGGTGGGGCAGTGGGTGCAGCTCAACCGTGTTGTTTAAATATTAATAAACCTAAAACAAAGGATGTGCACGGTGTAAGGTACGGTTCAACATCAAAACGTAGCTCATTATAGTCGCTTTGAAGTTTGCCGAGTTTCCAGACCATATCTAGTCTCGATTGACTATGACTATATGTAGGTCTTGGTTCATTACGTCATCGTTTGTTTGTGTCATAATTAGTGTCAGTCACGAACAACAGTCTTTCTCAAGACTACGACAACCTGGACGATCAACTTCACACATCTAATGATACTCCTAGGTTCAAACCATTTACTTTACATCAATAATTGTCTGTAGGTTTTCAGCCAATCACAATAGAGATTGTATGAGTATTGTATAAAGTATAGGTAATCGTATGATAGCGAGTGCAATTAAGGATTTATACCACGAGTGATATTTGAAAATTGTGCAATTTTCATGGCTCTTTTTTACGGCCATGCAATTTTTACGGCTCGTGCAATTTGGCACAATTTTCAAATATCACGAGCAGTGTAAATCCTCAATTGCACGAGCAAATTCATATGATTACTCATTTATTATATGCATGACAAAATTACGACACGTACGCTTCATCTTCCTCCAAGTCTTTAAAAACGTCTTGTTTCATTAGTTAACAACAAACCTTTTCACTCTTGGTGTTCTTTGCACTCATTTCAAAATATTTACATGGAATTTTTAATTCATAGTGTACCACAAGTCGTTGGAAAAGTGAAAACTTTCCATTGCAGAATAAGCCAGCATTTTGAATTTTATTGTGAAACTTGAATTCCCAGTGTCTTCTCTCTTTTCATTTATTGCACTCGAGTGCAATAAATGATTTTATTGCACAGAGTAATTTTGTCATGTATATAATAAATAGTGGAACAACGAGTCAAACGTCACTATAATTATTGTCTGCATCATGGAAAGAATCAAGCAATTAATGTGTTTAGAATATGTCAAATGGAAGTACTGTTTCGTATAGAACTAAGATAAGAAAAAATATATATATAAAAAAAAAGAAAAAAAAGAAAAAAAGAAATTTCATTATATTTTTTGCAGATCAAATTCTTGTCAATTTGGCTAGAAATAGGCCAACAAATCAAAGTTCAACTAGATTATATTATGGGATTGGTGCAGGAGATTCCAGTCGTGCGGTTGATGGAAACCGAAATAATATATTTAATATCGGATCTTGCACATGCACAGGCGCTAACGTATCACCTTGGTGGAGGGTGGACTTGGATAAACTGGTGAGTGCGGGATTCTAATTCAGACGCGTCGGAACTGTAGACTTTTTGCACGACCTTACCATTCTCCCAACCTCGTTCCCAGGGCATTTTGCCTCCACGGTGGAAGGTCGGCGAAAATGGTCCTGGGATCGGCTGGTTACATGACACCCAGAATTTCTGGGTGTTTAGATATGATAATTTTTGTGGTCTTTGTTCCATTGCCTTTGTCTACTTTGTTGACCTGAATAATTGAGAAATATTCAGAGCTCTTCAGAGTTGTTCATGTCAGCATTCGTCGGCATAAAAGCAGCTAACAAGCTTGTTAATCCACCATACATCCATGGTTATCTCTTATCAAGATATTAAGAAGCATATATCCAATTTAGCGAAAGCTATCACTTCTAATTTGCTGTAAAATTTGAAGACAGCATTCAGATTTAGACATTTGTCTTGACATTGTTTTATGACAAGCCAATCGCATTATAGAATGTACCAGCCGATCCCAGGGCCATTTTCGTCGACCTTCCGCCGTGGAGGCAAAATGCCCTGGGAACGAGGTTGACCATTCTCCGCCTTTATTTATCAAATTTATAATTTATTTTTAAATGTTTTTTTACTTTGCGCGTTTCCACAAGCGCCATCGGTTCGAAACCAATTGGCATTTTTGTTATAATCTAACGCGAGTCCAATATATCATTCCAATTAAGACGAAGAACTTGCCGCTGTGTTTTAAATGCCGCTGAACACATAATATTATGGGGATTACATTTTTTAGTTTAGAAGACTGGATCGAGTACTGAAGCCGGAAGTCCGCCATTACTAAGGATCCTATGAGGTTCTTTGGATTGTGTGCTCATAAAATAAATTTACTATAAAGAGGACCAGAAGACATTTTTCAAATTACTGGGTAAAATGATTCATGGCCTACCTACAGATTTACTGCGACTTTGGTTCCCTTAGTAATGGCCGCCGTTGGCATAATGTAAATTGTACATTATGCAAATATATGCAAGCTTCAAAATCAGCTCATCAGTTCTCATCAGATAGAATAGAAAGCTCAATCCAGTCCTATTTTTGAGATCAGTGGTTTGGCCTGGGTTATTGAATCTGATGGTTATACTGCTTCTCTCAAAATTCAGGAAATAGCGTTTCAGAGCCTTAGAAAATCAAAACATTTTCGGGAAGCATGACCCCCGGACCTTCGTCGCTCGCTCCTGGCCTACCCACTTATATTAAATGCTTCCTACGCGCCTGTTCTTATAATATAATATTTTGAAAATCTGTTTTCTTATTACCTAAAAGCCGTGTTTGTATTCAGTACGCCCCTTTCGCAAATACCTTTGCGGGAACTCTGACACATACGGTGGCCCACAAGTGTCACGGCAAAAACAAATGTTCACGGCAAAATACAATAAACTCACGGCAAAATACAATAAACTCACGGCAAAATACAATAAACTCACGGCAAAATACAATAAACTCACGGCAAAATACAATAAACTCACGGCAAAACAAAATTAACTTCACGGCAAAATACAATAAACTCACGGCAGAACAAAATTAACTTCACGGCAAAACAAAATTAACTTCACGGCAAAATACAATAAACTCACTGCAGAACAAAATTAACTCACGGCGCAAAACAAAGTTAATTTCAGAAAAGTCATTTTCGTGGTCAGCCGTCGACAGCATGATAAGTGGTGGGTATAATAACTATGTAACCATGTATATTGTTAAGCCTCTTTACTCTCCTTAGCCCTCCTTAGCCCTCCTTAGCCATCCTTAGCCCTCCTAAGGCATACTTAGGTATACTTAGGCATACTTAGCCCTCCTTAGGCATACTTAGCCCTCCTTAGGCATACTTAGCCCTCCTTAGGCATACTTAGCCATCCTTAGGCATACTTAGCCATCCTTAGGCATACTTAGCCCTCCTTAGGCATACTTAGCCCTCCTTAGCCCTCCTTAGCCCTCCTTAGGCATACTTAGCCCTCCTTAGGCATACTTAGCCCTCCTTAGGCATACTTAGCCCTCCTTAGGCATACTTAGCCCTCCTTAGGCATACTTAGCCCTCCTTAGGCATACTTAGGTATACTTAGGCATACTTAGGTATACTTAGGCATACTTAGCCCTCCTTAGGCATACTTAGCCCTCCTTAGGCATACTTAGGTATACTTAGGCATACTTAGGTATACTTAGGCATACTTAGCCCTCCTTAGGCATACTTAGCCCTCCTTAGGCATACTTAGCCCTCCTTAGGCATACTTAGCCCTCCTTAGCCCTCCTTAGGCATACTTAGGTATACTTAGGCATACTTAGGTATACTTAGGCATACTTAGCCCTCCTTAGGCATACTTAGCCCTCCTTAGGCATACTTAGCCCTCCTTAGCCCTCCTTAGGCATACTTAGCCCTCCTTAGCCCTCCTTAGGCATACTTAGCCCTCCTTAGCCCTCCTTAGGCATACTTAGGTATACTTAGGCATACTTAGGTATACTTAGGCATACTTAGCCCTCCTTAGACATACTTAGCCCTCCTTAGGCATACTTAGCCCTCCTTAGGCATACTTAGCCCTCCTTAGCCCTCCTTAGGTATACTTAGGCATACTTAGCCCTCCTTAGCCCTCCTTAGGCATACTTAGGTATACTTAGGCATACTTAGGTATACTTAGGCATACTTAGCCCTCCTTAGACATACTTAGCCCTCCTTAGGCATACTTAGCCCTCCTTAGGCATACTTAGCCCTCCTTAGCCCTCCTTAGGTATACTTAGGCATACTTAGCCCTCCTTAGGCATACTTACTGTAGCTCCTTAATTAGCCATCCTTAGCCCTCCTTAGGCATACTTAGCCCTCCTTAGGCATACTTAGCTATCCTTAGCCCTCTTTATGCATACTTAGCCCTCCTTAGGCATACTTAGCCATCCTTAGCCCTCCTTAGCCATCCTTAAGGCTAAGGAGGGCTAAGTATGCCTAAAGAGGGCTAAGGATGGCTAAGTATGGCTAAGGAGGGCTGAGGATGGCTAAGTATGGCTAAGGAGGGCTAAGGATGGCTAAGTATGGCTAAGGAGGGCTAAGGATGGCTAAGGAGGGCTAAGTATGGCTAAGGAGGGCTAAGTATGCCTAAGGAGGGCTAAGTATGCCCAAGGAGGGCTAAGGATGGCTAAGGAGGGCTAAGTATGCCTAAGGAGGGCTAAGTATGCCTAAGGAGGGCTAAGTATGCCTAACGAGGGCTAAGTATGCCAAGGAGGGCTAAGGAGGGCTAAGTATGCCTAAGGAGCGCTAAGTATGCCTAGGCATCCTTAAGGAGGGCTAAGTATGCCTAAGGAGGGCTAGGCATACTTAGCCCTCCTTAGGTATACTTAGCCCTCCTTAGGCATACTTAGTCCTCCTTAGCCATCCTTAGCCCTCCTTAGCCATCCTTAGCCCTCCTTAGCCCTCCTTAGCCATCCTTAGCCCTCCTTAGCCCTCCTTAGCCCTCCTTAGGCATACTTAGCCCTCCTTAGCCATACTTAGCCATCCTCAGCCCTCCTTAGCCATACTTAGCCCTCCTTAGGCATCCTTAAGGAGGGCTAAGTATGCCTAAGGAGGGCTAAGGAAGGCTAAGGAGGGCTAAGTATGCCTAAGGAGGGCTAAGTATGCCTAAGGATGGCTAAGGAGGGCTAAGTATGCCTAAGGAGGGCTAAGGAGAGTAAATATACATGGTTACATAGTTATTATTATATGATACACTATAATGGGGGTCAGATAAAGTACCTACCACTTATCATGCTGTCGACGGCTGACCACGAAAATGACTTTTCTGAAATTAAGTGAGTTAATTTTGTTCTGCCGTGAGTTTATTGTATTTTGCCGTGAAGTTAATTTTGTTTTGCCGTGAAGTTAAGCCTCTTTACTCTCCTTAGCCCTCCTTAGCCCTCCTTAGCCATCCTTAGCCCTCCTAAGGCATACTTAGGTATACTTAGGCATACTTAGCCCTCCTTAGGCATACTTAGCCCTCCTTAGGCATACTTAGCCCTCCTTAGGCATACTTAGCCATCCTTAGGCATACTTAGCCATCCTTAGGCATACTTAGCCCTCCTTAGGCATACTTAGCCCTCCTTAGCCCTCCTTAGCCCTCCTTAGGCATACTTAGCCCTCCTTAGGCATACTTAGCCCTCCTTAGGCATACTTAGCCCTCCTTAGGCATACTTAGCCCTCCTTAGGCATACTTAGCCCTCCTTAGGCATACTTAGGTATACTTAGGCATACTTAGGTATACTTAGGCATACTTAGCCCTCCTTAGGCATACTTAGCCCTCCTTAGGCATACTTAGGTATACTTAGGCATACTTAGGTATACTTAGGCATACTTAGCCCTCCTTAGGCATACTTAGCCCTCCTTAGGCATACTTAGCCCTCCTTAGGCATACTTAGCCCTCCTTAGCCCTCCTTAGGCATACTTAGGTATACTTAGGCATACTTAGGTATACTTAGGCATACTTAGCCCTCCTTAGGCATACTTAGCCCTCCTTAGGCATACTTAGCCCTCCTTAGCCCTCCTTAGGCATACTTAGCCCTCCTTAGCCCTCCTTAGGCATACTTAGCCCTCCTTAGCCCTCCTTAGGCATACTTAGGTATACTTAGGCATACTTAGGTATACTTAGGCATACTTAGCCCTCCTTAGACATACTTAGCCCTCCTTAGGCATACTTAGCCCTCCTTAGGCATACTTAGCCCTCCTTAGCCCTCCTTAGGTATACTTAGGCATACTTAGCCCTCCTTAGCCCTCCTTAGGCATACTTAGGTATACTTAGGCATACTTAGGTATACTTAGGCATACTTAGCCCTCCTTAGACATACTTAGCCCTCCTTAGGCATACTTAGCCCTCCTTAGGCATACTTAGCCCTCCTTAGCCCTCCTTAGGTATACTTAGGCATACTTAGCCCTCCTTAGGCATACTTACTGTAGCTCCTTAATTAGCCATCCTTAGCCCTCCTTAGGCATACTTAGCCCTCCTTAGGCATACTTAGCTATCCTTAGCCCTCTTTATGCATACTTAGCCCTCCTTAGGCATACTTAGCCATCCTTAGCCCTCCTTAGCCATCCTTAAGGCTAAGGAGGGCTAAGTATGCCTAAAGAGGGCTAAGGATGGCTAAGTATGGCTAAGGAGGGCTGAGGATGGCTAAGTATGGCTAAGGAGGGCTAAGGATGGCTAAGTATGGCTAAGGAGGGCTAAGGATGGCTAAGGAGGGCTAAGTATGGCTAAGGAGGGCTAAGTATGCCTAAGGAGGGCTAAGTATGCCTAACGAGGGCTAAGTATGCCAAGGAGGGCTAAGGAGGGCTAAGTATGCCTAAGGAGCGCTAAGTATGCCTAGGCATCCTTAAGGAGGGCTAAGTATGCCTAAGGAGGGCTAGGCATACTTAGCCCTCCTTAGGTATACTTAGCCCTCCTTAGGCATACTTAGTCCTCCTTAGCCATCCTTAGCCCTCCTTAGCCATCCTTAGCCCTCCTTAGCCCTCCTTAGCCATCCTTAGCCCTCCTTAGCCCTCCTTAGCCCTCCTTAGGCATATTTAGCCCTCCTTAGCCATACTTAGCCATCCTCAGCCCTCCTTAGCCATACTTAGCCCTCCTTAGGCATCCTTAAGGAGGGCTAAGTATGCCTAAGGAGGGCTAAGGAAGGCTAAGGAGGGCTAAGTATGCCTAAGGAGGGCTAAGTATGCCTAAGGATGGCTAAGGAGGGCTAAGTATGCCTAAGGAGGGCTAAGGAGAGTAAATATACATGGTTACATAGTTATTATTATATGATACACTATAATGGGGGTCAGATAAAGTACCTACCACTTATCATGCTGTCGACGGCTGACCACGAAAATGACTTTTCTGAAATTAAGTGAGTTAATTTTGTTCTGCCGTGAGTTTATTGTATTTTGCCGTGAAGTTAATTTTGTTTTGCCGTGAAGTTAATTTTGTTTTGCCGTGAGTTTGTTGTATTTTGCCGTGAGTTTATTGTATTTTGCCGTGAGTTTATTGTATTTTGCCGTGAGTTTATTGTATTTTGCCGTGAGTTTATTATTTTGCCGTGAACATTTGTTTTTGCCGTGACACTTGTGGGCCACCGTAGACACACCTATATGTTTTTAAAAACTAAAAAGGCAATCGACCAACTAAAACTCTATAGAATTTATGCTGGCTACAATTAGGCGGGGACACTTTATACCTTCAGAAAACTAACGTCTATAATGTTCTTTGTATTTTGCCGACGGCCTTAAAGTGCCTATGATACGAAAATGAAGTTTGCCTTATCCCAAAGAACACTTCAAATGACAGAGTAACATGTTCTGTAGTTTTTCGTTTCCTTGCTTCGTTCTTGAGATATTTCAGTTGGTATTATATGCAAATGACAATGGTGTGACGTACACATGCATGACTTATCGGAGAAGGTTATATATTTTTGTTATTATCACACAAAATCACTTGAAATTCTACAAGTTCCATGTTTTTGGAAATACTCACGCACATGCTTCATTCAAATTAAATTTGGTTTTATATTAACAAAGATAAATAACCTTCTCCGATAATATAAGTCATTATATGAACGTGAACGTCACACCATTGTCATTTGCATATTATACAAAGTAAAATATCTCAAGAACGAAGCAAGGAAACGAAAAACCCGCGCAAAAGATCTTGGTATGACTTCTAGCATTTCAGTGAAACAATTTTTTCAATTGAGGCAAATCGTTCGATTTTTATGGCCTTTTGAATTTAGCTTTTGATGGCGCGGCGCCGTTGTATTTTTGGCAACCAGGAGCCTGGATCTTGCACGTTTTCTGATGTCTCGCAAGGTAGTCGGTAAAATATCGAAAACAAAACCTGTGTCAACAGACTCAAGTAATCAACAGACTAACCATTCGTCTATTCCTGGGACCTCTCGACTGGTTCGTTTTAATCTTTCGTCGCTACAGCATGAATGGTTGGGTATACACAAATCCCGAGATCATCACTCTTTAATTTCAGATAATTTGGCTTCGTTTGGGCAGGCAAAATGAAAACCTTCGCTCGTAATCTTCAGGCATGAAGTGAGCTGAACATATAGTCGAAGCCTTCGAAGGTTAGAAGACCCGTTTTGCCTTCAGAAAGTCAACCCAGATTCTCTTTCTTTTCTTTGCTAGGTTAATCGTGGTCGAAATACTTATTTTCAACGTTTGACTTTGCCGCTTTGCCCAGCGTGCAAAGAAATTATGTTCTTACCGCATGTTTGTGTTGTATGGAACGTAAATTTGATGCGAGCGCTGATAATAAACCGGAATATTTTTAAATGGTCTTACTAAAGTCACTGGTAAACCGCCATTATCTAGCTCAAACTGGGTCACTGCTCAAGGCTGATTAACAAGCTCGAGAAAGTAGTATAGACGGGTATTCTGTAGTCTGCGAGCAGGCTCTCTGTGGGTTGGGGCGGGCGGCTTGCGGGGGGCGGGCTAGGTATTCTGCAATCTAACATAATATTTTTTGTGATAAGGAATAGTGTGAAGACTTATACCTGAAATTAGACACGATTGATTCATGCAATTGACAGCTACACAACTGTTAACCATCTTTTCACAATCAGCAAACGAACGCAGTATATCAATTGTAGATAAACCGACAATTTATAATGAATGTGCATGTAGGCAGAAAGTTAGCCAGCAGTGTAAGTGCAAATCCGGGATAGCATGCGTCGTGTAAATTGGGCTTATTCAGCTTGAAATTAGTAAAGTTGTAAAGGTAAATATGCTGTGCAAGTTGTCAATACTCAGAAAAACTCTGAGCTCCAGACAGGAATCAAACCTGCTTCTGAATGTTAACCAGACACTTTAACCATTAAGCAATTAGAACTTATATTTCAGGCGTTAGTGGGCTTGCCCTGCCAATGGCTAGCATTAATAAGGTATTGGGTTCAAGTCCTGTCTGAAGCAGGGGTGGCGCCAGAGGGGGGAAGGGGGGCTACAGCCACCGCGTCGGGGAACCTTAGCCCCCCTGTCGGGGGAAAATTAACAATTCGTCGGGGCACGAGCTGGGAGAAAAATGGAAAAAGAGAAGAAAAAAGGAAAAAGAAGAAAAAACAAAAAAGTTCGTCTTTTGTTTTCTTAGAATCGTAAAAGTTTTTTACGCATTAACAAGCGTTTCGCTAAACAACGTCAAAGGTAATCAACTTTCATCTCTGGCACAAATCTATCACCTCTGTGTTGTTTCGCGCGCTCACTGTCATCTAGTTTTTGCGTGAATATTATTGTTAGAGTTAGTTTGGTATACAGTAAGGAAATACTGACTATAAAATCATGATTTTCACTGTTTTTTATTTTAATTTTGTTGTTAAAACTGCCCAAAAATGCAGGAAATAGCGTTTCAGAGGCTTAGAAAATCAAAAATTCCTCGGGGGAGCATGCACCCGGACCCCCTAGAGGAATTACCACTGCTTGTTAGCCTCCCTGTCGGGGATCTTAGCCCCTGCGTCGGGGAATTCCTGGCGCCACCCCTGGTCTGAAGCTCGGAATTTTTCTGAGTACTGACAACTTAAAGGGATATGGCAATAAAAATTATTTTTGTCTTTCTGATTAGCAAATTGCCTTCACAGGGTAATCCAAGTAAACGAAACGACTCTTGTGCAAAACAACATCACTAATTTCTACAAAAGACATTCCTGTTTCGCCGGTTTCGATGGTACACTCGCAGTTGAGGTGACCGTGATGTACTAAGTCTGAGTTGTCTTCTGGACGATCTTTTTTAGTATCCGCGAGAGGTTGGACGAAATGAGAGATTGTTACGATCGGACATGCCTGTATGATGAAATACATCATGGAACTGTCCAAAAACAACTTAGATCCTAACCCTAACTCCCCGCCTAATGATTTTTTAATACTAACCTTAATACTAAGAAAAGGATGGTCCAGAAGACGACTCAGACCTAGTACCTCACGACGACCACTGATCTTTAAATAAAGACTGGATCGAGCAACTAAAGCCGGAAGTCCGCCATTACGAAGGGACCAACTGAAAATCCTATGAGGTTTTTTGATGGTTTATGTGCTCTTACCATCGACAAAATATAATAAAATTACTAAAAAATATAATAAAATTACTATAAAGAGGACCAGAAAACATTTTTCAAATTGCTGGGTAAAACGATTCATCGCCTACCTACAAATTTACTGCGACTTTGGTCCCTTAACAATGGCCGCCATTGGCTCTAATCATCCAGTGAGAGAAGCCTGATATGAGACGTCAAATTAGGTTGAAGATTTTATGCTTTTAATGTTAACGAAGAAACTATATTGGCCAGACACTAAACCTATTTTGCTAGCGTCACAGTTTGATTTGCTTGCAAACTCGGAGCTTCTAATGATCTCTCGTTAATTTACATTATGCAAATATGCAAGCTTCAAAATCAGCTCATCAGATACAATAGAAAGCTCAATTCAGTCTTTATTTAGAGATCAGTGGCCACGACATTCCTGTTTTCGACCATGGTCCGCCATGTTGGATAATTTATCGATATGCGTGTGACGTTACAAGCAGGGTAAAGTGAAAACTTTAGTCAGCCATAATTTCACGTATAGGTCTAAAACTTGATTTTTGTGGTTGTTTTTCTTTCTCAATTGAACAACAATACTTTTAAAAGTATACCACATAAATTCAGGTACCAGAAAGGAAAGTTTCATCACCCTACTGGTGACGTCATGTTAATTAGGTAAGGTATTAAAACAAGATGGCGGATAACAAGATTTTTATTTGTGGAAATTAGTGATGATGTTTTGCAGCAGAGTAGTTTTTTCACTTGGATTACCCTCGTATGACCGTTTGTTTATGAGAAAGATAAAAATAATTTGTATTGCCATATTCATTTAAAACAAAAAAACTTTTACAACTTTATTAACTTCATGCTCCAAATACCTAACTTAACCTTAGTAGCCCAGACACAAATTTCGAGTATGAATAGATATACATAGTTATATTATCATTTTTTTATAATTCATTTATTTACCGCATAAAAATGCATACTGTTAGCCTGTAATTGTTCATATCTTCTTTCATAACATCAATATATTCTATATGACTTGTTTATAGATCATAAAGCTTAATAGCAGTGTTTCAAAATATTCATCAAATACACTGCTACAGCTATATTACCCCCTGCGGTGTTCATCTCGTTTAACCGTCAGATAAACATTGTTATATTACTATTTTTACCGTAAAATATACAGGAAAATCAAATTTACTTTTAGGACTAACTGGCTACTTATTATACCATGTAAGAGGGAAATTTAACACATAAACTTACGATTAGACAGCTTTAAATCACGTTGGAAGTCGACAGGTTTTGCGGAATTTTCCCTCTTACATGGTATATTAAGTAGCCAATTAGCCCTAACAGTAAATTTGATTTTCCTGTATATTTTACGGTAAAAATAGTATAACAATGTTTATCTGACGGTTAAGCGAGATGAACACCGCAGGGGGTAATATAGAGTAGCAGTGTATTTGACGAATATTTTGAAACACTGCTATTAAGCTTTATGATCTATAAACAAGTCATATAGAATATATTGATGTTATGAAAGAAGATTACAATTACAATTACAGGCTAACAGTATGCATTTTTATGCGGTAAATAAATGAATTATAAAAAAATAATAATATAACTATGTATATCTACATGTATTCATACTCGAAATTTGTGTCTGGGCTACCTGTGACTTAACTATCAACATTTGACTGAAAATTGACTTTCACAACACGACTTGATAGTCCATGCCAACAAGTACTTGTGAACACACGGCACACCTCGTCCAAGGTTAAATACCCTAATTAACATCGCACTTCCATCTAATGAGTTCTATATCAGTAATGCTTGGATATATGGCCATATGGGTATATATCAATCGATTAATCGAACCAGTACATCATTGTAACCTTCTCTCTCCACCTGAGTCTCGTTAGCTCAATGGTTAGAGCGTCTCACCGGCAATCAGAAGGTTACCGGTTGATATACCTATCCAGGACTCCGGGAGGGTTTGAGCATGACCATCTTCCATGTTTCGTCAGTTACATTATTGTTACACCATCATCATTATTTGCTTTCATTTAGTATTTCATTCGTGAATTGGTAATTACCAATCGTGGAGATTGCTGCTCTGAGCGACTTTCAAATTTTGAAATAAGAATTGGTCTTTCCCTCGTTAACAATGGAAACTCAAATCCCGCCTGTGGAAGAAACTACTCTTTAAAAGCAGAAACGAAGAAGATCGTCTGTACTCCTCCATTGATTGGAAGATATGTAAACATCATTATGCCAAATGTATCCAGATTCCTCACTCTTTGTGAAGTAGAGGTCTATCCTTAAGTAGACATATTTACGTTTTTGTCTGTTGAAATTAGTAAACTCAAAGTTAAACCTTTCTTAATATCAACCTGAGATGGACCTCCTACATTAGTTTAACTGTTTGACAGATTTCAGGTGATATTGGAAAAATTGACGCACTAAATATTGTGTCGAATATAATAGGCATGCAATCTTAATTGCAACTAGAAAGTAGATCCAGTGGATAATTGTACCAAGAATTTGATTGATTTTTGATCATTATATATATGTATATATATGTTGAATTTAAAAAAGAACAGGTAGACCAAAACGATGATGCTCCTAGCAGAAGGATCCACAAACATGGATGCAGGTTATGCTCTTGGATGATATTATATATGAATTGAAGAGAATGACAAAGAGCAAGAAAACTTCTCACCAGTCCAGATAAATTTTTAAAATATTTCGAACATTCGTTCTTCTTCAGTTAAAATATAAAAATTATATATGGCACAAAGTGCCCTATATATACATAATATATAATAAAAATTTACGTAAATTTACTTAAAAATGATCCTAGTAATAATTAACAAGACATGTATTTAATGCGTTTCTTTGAACGGTATTCGCATCTTTTGTTTAGCGCTAATGGCTGTAAAGTACGCAATTGTGCTGTCCAATAAGCCTCTCTGGCTAATAGAAGTTCTTCAACATTGTCTTCATTTAAAATAGCTTCAATTACTATAAACTCAAAATCCCCTAAGACATGAGGAGTTTTATTAAAATGTGTGGCAACCTCACAGGTATTTTTACCGGTAACCATTGCCGATTTATGATTGCGAAATCGAACTTTAAACTGGTTATTAGTGGATCCCAGATACTGCAATTTGCATTTCTTACAAGAAACTAAATATATCACCCCAGAGGAAGTACAAGAAAGCGCCTGCTTCATCTTATAAAGAGACGCACGTTTCCGTTAGTATTAGATTATAACCCCAGACTTCCAGACATCAGTAAAATTATTAAGAGAAACGTGAATTTATTAGAATCGTCGCCGTTGTTAAGAGATATATTTCCGCCTAAGTCCATCATACCTGCCTATAGGAGAACGAAGAATTTGAAGGATATATTAGCGCCGCCTTCTAAGTTTAGGAAAAAGGCCTACGATACTGGAGATAACTCGGTTAAGTTAGGATGTTTTAAATGTATAAAGACATGTGACCTATGTAAAAATTATTTGGCAGAAGCTGAAAATTTTACCAGTTATGCCACAGGCCGCTTTTACAAGATGAAGCAGGCGCTTTCTTGTACTTCCTCTGGGGTGATATATTTAGTTTCTTGTAAGAAATGCAAATTGCAGTATGTGGGATCCACTAATAACCAGTTTAAAGTTCGATTTCGCAATCATAAATCGGCAATGGTTACCGGTAAAAATACCTGAGGTTGCCATACGTTTTAATAAAACTCCTCATGTCTTAGGGGATTTTGAGTTACAAGTGGGACATTGTAATAGTTTGAAGGCTTAGACACCTCTGAGCAACGAATGCGTAAAAAATAACTTGGATTGCATTCGTATTGAAAACTGCTTTCTCTCTTCTTGATTAACGCAGCACTTGGACCATCTTAATTTCCCAGGTGTATAATTTTTTTTTAAATTACAATAGGTCTCTTTAAGAATGCTAATTCATTTTCTAAGAGTAGCGGTTTTTTTTATACACACTGTATATTAGCTTTATTTATTTTATTTCATCTCGTCGGTTACTCTGATGAAGGGCTCCGGTCGAAACGTCAGTATTTCGTCAGTAAAAATCTTGGCAGTTTACCACCTTTTCACTTTGCTATATTTCCAAAACACTGTCTACGCAGCACTCTGTCTACTCAGTCACTGTGTGACTGCAGGTAAGCCTCGTTTAATTTTAAAATTCTACTTCGTTATTGGCTAAGTCGCTAGGAAGACTTTACAGCAATGTGGGCATGAACAGCAACTGTAACCAAGCAATAACCACAAAATAATCAATTTGTTTAATTAGTATACAAGTAGTCTCACTCAATTTCTCAATAAGTTCTTCCCCAAAGTTATAAGATGATAAATCCATAATAGTCTGCATCCATAATAATCTGCATAGGAACATGCAGTGCCTTCGCTGCTGATGTCACAGCTGATCTGGTACTGCCTGAGCACATAAATGTCTGTATCAACACCAACCTTCTTCATTACACTTTCAACCACCTGCCTATAGTCTTAGAGTATAGTAACTGTTTTTGATCATTCCTGATATAGGCTCTGTTTAGTCTGTTAATTTCAGATAATGTTTAAGACAATTATTTCTCATCCTTTGCAGCTTTGCTCCAACCAGTGGCGAAGCTGGCCGTAGCAACTGGTCATGCTATGCTAATTTATAAACGTCTGCATATTTTGAAAACAATATATTTTGAAAACAATATATTTCTAAAGATCTGAATATGTAAATCGTTTCAAAATTTGCATAGCATGACCAGTTGCTATGGCCAACTTCGCTACTGGCTCCAACATTACGCCATTATTATATTTTGGTAAATGTGTTTATAAATAAGTAGTTTAGTTTTCAGAACGTTCTAAACTTATTACCAATCACCATGGTTAGTGACGTTTTATAAAGCAATATTTAAATAAAGACTATTGTTGGTGACTGGCGTTTCAACGGCCTCTGCGGCGGTCGATCATCTGGAGTCAAGTAACGTCTGGTTCATTATGTCAATATCGTGGCTTGAGGGACATTTAATCACTAATTTCCCGACATGTCGTGGTATTAGTTTGTAATACCATGATTGACGAGGTAAATAATAATTATCTTGACTATTACTTAATGCATTTCTTTGTTGTGTAAAAGAGTATTGTTTGGATATTTGGTCATGCGTGCTAATGAGGGAAAATTTTTACAGTTGGGGGGAAATTAGAGATTAAATTCACGGTGAGAACAATAGAAACCGAGGTGATCATGGTATTATTATCCCTTCGCGGGTTCGTCATACTGAGTAGAAACTAGTGGCCATGTTGCGTACCGCAACGGATCAACTTTGACCACCTTATTTTTCTCAAACCTGTTGTTTGAGACGTCATGTATATATATATATATATAAAATATGTTGTATATATTGTAATGATATGTAATTTATAATGATACATAAGTTTAAGATTGTTTAAGAATTTGTTGTAAGAGCATTGAGACTATTGTATAATGTTCCTAAAACGTCTTTATTATTATTATTATTATTATTATTATTATATTATGTTATGTTATATATATTATGTTACGTTACGTTACGTTACGTTACGTTACGTTACGTACGTTATGGGTTATGTTATGTTATGGGTTATGTTTAAGAAATAGAAAACATTTTCCGTGTTTACATACAGTTATAGAAACACGAGTGGAAGTTTGGGAGAACGAGAAATTAGTGTTTCGCTATTTCGAGTTCTCCCAAACGTTTGTTTCTATAACTGTATGTAAACACGGAAAGATGTTTTCTATTTGTTTTATAAAATAACAATTTTCTAAAATAACAAATAAGTAATGACTCTTTTATTAAAATGATGAAAATATACATTCTCCTTACTCACGCTAGACAACGTCGTCGGCTGCTCAAATGAACATAAACGCTCTTAACTGTGAAGAAAAGCATCCAATCTTCTCGTTTTTCTTCTTGTTGGCTGTCACAGAACATATTCATCGACATTTTAGCTGTTTGTGAGCAAAGGTTCGTCTTGCAGTCCATTTTATAAAAATGGCGGGAAAAATCCATGTTTACATACAGTTGTATAAACATGGCTCTTAGCCAATCAGTGCGCAAGTTTTCGAAATGTTATCCCCTCGCCCGGCGCGAAGCGCCGGCCGAAGGCCTGAGGGCGAGGGTGCTAATATCGACCGGCGTTTAGTCCCTTATCACGCGAGATCCAAGCGGATCCTGATCTCGGATCGGCTTTATAGGTATATATATATATATATATATATATATATATATATATGATCAACCGTCCTCATGCGCGGCATCGGAAAATGTGGCACTGGTAACTAGATACTCAGATTAAATTGAACCGTCACAAGAGACATAGTTTTTTGAGGAAATAGAAATCCGAGTCCGAGTATGTATTTTGACTCGCTAATTCCAAATCTGTTTTCAGAATTGAAAACGGTTATATATTGATCGAGATTATCATAGCCGACCAAGCCCGGACTAATTTCTAAGTACATAAACCATTTTTACGAAGGGTATTCACGTTCTCGTAATATAGTAGACACATATGTTATGTATTTTGACTCGCTAATTCCAAATCTGTTTTCAGAATTGAAAACGGTTATATATTGATCGAGATATTCAACATAATATTCGACGAAGTGACCGGCTAATCATTATTTAGCCGACAAAGCCGACTAACTTTCTAAGTACATAAACCATTTTTACGAAGGGTATTCACGTTCTCGTAATATAGTAGACACATATGTGATGTATTTTGACTCGCTAATTCCAAATCTGTTTTCAGAATTGAAAACGGTTATATATTGATCGAGATATTCAACATAATATTCGACGAAGTGACCGGCTAATCATTATTTAGCCGACAAAACCGACTAACTTTCTAAGTACATAAACCATTTTTACGAAGGGTATTCACGTTCTCGTAATATAGTAGACACATATGTTATGTATTTTGACTCGCTAATTCCAAATCTGTTTTCAGAATTGAAAACGGTTAAATATTGATCGAGATAACGTTCAAAATAATATATGATGAAGTGACCAGTTTATAATCGACTAATTTCTAAGTACATAAACCGTTTTTACGAAGGGTACTCACGTTCTCGTAATATAGTAAACGCGTATGTTATGTATGTTTACTCGCTAATTCCAAATGTGTTTTCAGAGTTTAAATCGGTTAAATATTGGCCGAGATAACGTTCAAACATTTCTTCGACGAAACGGGCTTTTGGAAATTGTGATTTTTTGCAAAACAGAAATAATACACGGCCACGGCGTGCGAGGTCTGGGCACCATGGATGGAGAAATTCCCGTAGGGGGGGGGGGGGGGGGGGTAGAAAAGGCGGGCGAGGGGATTATTGCGAATTCGTATTTCTAGTTTTATAATATGGGTTATATTATGTTATTAAATGTCCCCGAAAGCAGAGGGAGGATTTCCACAAATCTTTCTCAAATCCTCCCGAGGTTTCATGAGGGATATTTAATCACTAATTTCCCGACATGTAATGGTATTAGTTTGTAATAACATGTTTACCAATGAAATATAATTTGTATTGTTTGAAATTCATTGTCAGCCAATGCATGTTCGATTATGCATACTAATGAGAGAAAATTAGAAATTTTCACTGTTAGAGCGAAATTACCGATTATATTATACCTCAACTATAAATTATCCAATCAAAGAGCTAGATTTGTACCACGTGACCAATCAATTTAACCTCGAATTCCCCGCTTTAACCTCGAATCCCCCGCTGATGACGAATACACCAGGTTATTCGAGTTGGAATTCACCGCTCGTACCCAGTACACGCGCGTAAACCAAGACGTTTCCAGACGTTTCAAGACAGCATTCAAGATTGTTTCGGTATATAAGATATCATTTATAGACCCTCCGGGGAATTCGTCGAAACATCCCACGTGGTAATGTCGAATTCCCCTTCAGGTCTATAAATGATAAATATTCCCAGTGAGAACAAACGAATAGGAGATTAGGTTTAAAATAGCCCGAGTGGTTTTAGGCCTAACTACTGTAGAAGGCACTAAGAGACTGCATACCTCCGCCAGCGGGTTATTTATTGAAGACATTTTATAAGGTAAATTTAGCACATATTTAAGGTTGGTCCTTCATGGTGCATATACAATAAAATATTGTTGTTGTTCAATGTACGATCTACACGTCTATAAACTTCTTTTATCTAGAGTGAATAAAATGCTTCGCACTCATTTCTACTCAAATATTATGCAAAATTATATGTTGTTCCTTAATTAGGCCATGACCGCACTTTTGTATAAACCATGGCAATTTCATTCATTTCTTCTATGCGGAGAAGCTTACAGACAGATTTTTATCAATATTTCATCCAATTGTAATCCAAATTGAACCACAGTTTATGACCAAATATGACCATCCCTTCTACAAACTTTCATGGAAATTTGTTCATTAATACTTACTCAATGTAAGTGGTCAGTTGAACCATTTTTATTCGAACTGATGATATGACTAATTAGTACTTTGACAATTTGTTATGCAGTTATGCTTCTTCATAGGATTAGAAGCTATTTTAAATTCCCAGGGGCATAAGATCTTGTGCTTAACAACAATAGGTTAATTTCTAAAGGTTGCGTTTTTTTTATACACCCTGTAGTTTGAAAGCCCTAGACACCTCTGAGCCAATACTAATTAATGTTATGCTGGTTCAGTTTTTTTATACACACTGTAAAACACGTACTGCGAGTTTATTGAGCGGCTTCAAAAACGAAATTCTCTAGGGAGCGTGGATAGTTGTTTGCTAATGTTAACATGTGATGTTAACATAGGATAATTCCCATTGGATGTTTGTATTGCGATTTGTAAGGAAAATTATCATGTTATTTGGAGTTAAGAGTTTATTCAAAGAATGCATAGTTCGTGAGAAGAACATAGGCGTAGGCCATATGGCGTCGAAGCGAACATTTAGGAAGTCCAAAAGTGCCGAAGAAGAGTAGAAACTGGTAGAATGCCGTGCTAGAGTCAACTCGTTCCGTTAATAAATGGTCAATGAAGATGTTATCAGAGTGGCAGGCAACAAGATTAATTAAGAAAGCTTCTGAGGAACAAAGCAGTTCTGTTGTTGAGATTTCACAAATTCAAGACTTGAATGTCAACCTGTGTAACATGACTGGGGTAAGTTATATTGTTTTTCTATAATAACGTGTTCTTGTTATCGCAGGGCGATGTATTTATTTAATTAATCGCATGGGTATGTGGGAAGATGTTTATCTTTAATGTTGTATTTACTTCGTTTATTAGCACTGTTTTTTCAGGAGGGAAAAGTTGGGTTTATGAATGGAATTGACGGTATAGAAAAAGATGGCGACTGGTATATTTAACCACAATTCCTTGCGCGCAGTAAACATTGAACTCGTAGAAATTGGAGAAGATAGAGTTTCAAATATATTAAGTTTGATAAAAATTAAGCTTTTACGTATTTAATTAATGTTTACAAGGTAAACAATGTTTAACTGTTATTACTGGTGATTTAAGGTCGCAAAGCATTCTGGTAAAATGTACAGCCGCCATCTTTTTTGGTATCGTCAATTAAATTGCTCATTATAAATGCACGGTCTTTATGTAAGAGATTAATATAGCTTTATATAGCCTAAATCCCGACGTTCGAGGGCTTTTATCTGACTTATTTCATGATTGAGGAGCTTTTCCAACAAAGTTTTGTCTATTTTTTTCACCTTGGACAAGGATTTTCCTAGATTTTTCTTCATTTCTTATCTAATTAGTATTCATAGGGCTTTATGCTATATAAAGCCCGCGGTACATCGAAGAAAACCGACTCAATCATGAAATATATCTGTATAAAGCACAGGGAAGTCTATAGATAAAGACCGTGCTTAGATATTTACCGTATGATGCTACTTCCAAATTCTGATACATAATGTAAACAATTACATAATCAAGGTGTTAAAGAGGTAGTGTAAATCCTGTATATACAACACCGATTAGCCTTATAAACTCTAAGAATACGCATTCTCTTAGCTGCTTTACGTATTCATTTATCAAATTGCATCTCCCAATTAACCATGCATTAATGGGGTTATCTTGAAGAGTTAGTCCAGTTATATATAGAGGTCCGTGGGTATTCCTACTAATTTCAGCAATGTTCTATATCACATACTCTGGCGGTAGTTTAATTGTGTTAGTCTTAATAATTATTCATGTTCAGGGTCATAAAATTATTTTCAGCATATTAAGAGATGCAGATAGAGATAGACTGCATGTAATATCATTAGCATATATATTTCACACCGGGGTATAATATCATTAACCATAATATAAACCCTCCACATGCAGTTTTTACATTTCTTTATAAACTAACCGGAAGTAAATGAACGAGTACACGCTATCTGATTGGTTACTGAGCTCAAAAACCGTGCATTATAACTCAATAAAGCATAAGCTGACGTGTTCCTCCCGTAGATTTTGTCGTTTTGACGGATTTTAAGTTGTTTAAATCACAAAAGAAAGTCAAAGAATACCTGAATACAAAGCTAATCAAGGTAAAAACACAACAGAATGTTTTAACTGCAACGTTGAGTGCATTTTCATCGCTAAAATCGCCAACGTGTCATCAAAGGCTTCCTAGCAACATGCGTTGCTATGACCTAGCAACGTCTCTTATAACAGGTAAATCTACATTTTTCATGGCTTTATTGTTAATTTAATGGTGTTCTTTTATAGAAGAAATAAAAAACTTTGTCTTGTGTGATTATCGAGTTATAATGGCACTCGAGAAGCTGGTAAAACACTCGGATATCGCCTCGTGTTTTACACGCATCTCTCGTGCCATTATAACTCAATAATCACATGCGACACGTTTTTTATTTCTTTTTTTTATTTCGCCAAACTGATTTGTATTTCTGCACTACCTACGAAGTACAACACTTTTATATCACTCATATAGTTGAAGCCTTCTTTACTTTCTATCTCTGATGAAGGTCCTTCGCTCAAAACGTTAGACCTCCTCCTACACATTATTTCGACAGTACACCAACCTTTTAAAGTATATTCATTTGTATTTCTACACTACATACGAAGTACAACACTTTTATATCACTCATAGTTGAAGCCTTCTTTACTTTCTATCTCTGATGAAGGGCCTTCGCTCTTAACGTTAGACCTCCTCCTACACATTATTTTGGTTTACACCAACCTTTTAAAGTATATTCAATTTCTATTTCTACACTACCTACGAAGTACAACACTTTTATATCACTCATATAGTTGAAGCCTTCTTTACTTTCTATCTCTGATGAAGGGCCTTCACTCAAAACGTTAGACCTCCTCCTACACATTATTTTGGTTTACACCAACCTTTTAAAGTATTCAATTTGTATTTCTACACTATCTACAGTACGTAGTACAACACTTTTATATCACTCACAGTTGAAGCCTTCTTTACTTTCTATCTCTGATGAAGGTCCTTCGCTCAAAACGTTAGACCTCCTCCTACACATTATTTTGGTAGTACACCAACCTTTTAAAGTATATTTAATTTGTATTTCTACACTACCTACGAAGTACAGCACTTTTATATCACTCATAGTTGAAGCCTTCTTTACTTTCTATCTCTGATGAAGGTCCTTCGTCAAAACGTTATAGACCTCCTCCTACACATTATTTCGACAGTAGACCAACCTTTTAAAGTATATTCAATTTGTATTTCTACACTACCTACGAAGTACAGCACTTTTATATCACTCATAGTTGAAGCCTTCTTTACTTTCTATCTCTGATGAAGGGCCTTCGCTCTTAACGTTAGACCTCCTCCTCCACATTATTTCGACAGTACACCAACCTTTGAAAGTATATTCAATTTGTATTTCTACACTACCTACGAAGTACAACACTTTTATATCACTCATAGTTGAAGGCCTTCTTTATTTTCTATCTCTGATGAAGGTCCTTCACTCAAAACGTTAGACCTCCTCCTACACATTATTTCGACAGTACACCAACCTTTGAAAGTATATTCAATTTGTATTTCTACACTACCTACGAAGTACAACACTTTTATATCACTCATAGTTGAAGGCCTTCTTTATTTTCTATCTCTGATGAAGGTCCTTCACTCAAAACGTTAGACCTCCTCCTACACATTATTTCGACAGTACACCAACCTTTGAAAGTATATTCAATTTGTATTTCTACACTACCTACGAAGTACAACACTTTTATATCACTCATAGTTGAAGGCCTTCTTTATTTTCTATCTCTGATGAAGGTCCTTCACTCAAAACGTTAGACCTCCTCCTACACATTATTTCGACAGTACACCAACCTTTGAAAGTATATTCAATTTGTATTTCTACACTACCTACGAAGTACAACACTTTTATATCACTCATAGTTGAAGGCCTTCTTTATTTTCTATCTCTGATGAAGGTCCTTCACTCAAAACGTTAGACCTCCTCCTCCACATTATTTCGACAGTACACCAACCTTTGAAAGTATATTCAATTTGTATTTCTACACTACCTACGTAGCACAACACTTTTATATCACTCATAGTTGAAGCCTTCTTTACTTTCTATCTCTGATGAAGGTCCTTCGCTCAAAACGTTAGACCTCCTCCTCCACATTATTTCGACAGTACACCAACCTTTGAAAGTATATTCAATTTGTATTTCTACACTACCTACGAAGTACAACACTTTTATATCAC
This sequence comes from Chrysogorgia sp. JL179-B06, assembly GCA_035772405.1. Taxonomy (NCBI): domain Eukaryota; kingdom Metazoa; phylum Cnidaria; class Anthozoa; order Scleralcyonacea; family Chrysogorgiidae; genus Chrysogorgia; species Chrysogorgia sp. JL179-B06. The sequence continues at coordinate 2,534,021 of JAYKKM010000375.1, forward strand.
TCATAGTTGAAGGCCTTCTTTATTTTCTATCTCTGATGAAGGTCCTTCACTCAAAACGTTAGACCTCCTCCTCCTCCACATTATTTCGACAGTACACCAACCTTTGAAAGTATATTCAATTTGTATTTCCACACTACCTACGTAGCACAACACTTTTATATCACTCATAGTTGAAGCCTTCTTTACTTTCTATCTCTGATGAAGGTCCTTCGCTCAAAACGTTAGACCTCCTCCTACACACATTATTTCGACAGTACACCAACCTTTGAAAGTATATTCAATTTGTATTTCTACACTACCTACGAAGTACAACACTTTTATATCACTCATAGTTGAAGCCTTCTTTACTTTCTATCTCTGATGAAGGTCCTTCGCTCAAAACGTTAGACCTCCTCCTCCTCCACATTATTTCGGTAGTACACCAACCTTTGAAAGTATATTCAATTTGTATTTCCACACTACCTACGTAGCACAACACTTTTATATCACTCATATAGTTGAAGCCTTCTTTATTTTCTATCTCTGATGAAGGTCCTTCGCTCAAAACGTTAGACCTCCACCTACACATTATTTCGAAAGTACACCAACCTTTTAAAGTATATTCAATTGTATTTCTACACTACCTACGTTGCACAACACTTTTATATCACTCATAGTTGAAGCCTTCTTTACTTTCTATCTCTGATGAAGGGCCTTCGCTCTTACCGTTAGGCCTCCTCCACACTATTTCGACAGTACACCAACCTTTTAGAGTTTTCGATTTGTATTTCTACGTGCATGCTACCTATGCAGCATAAGTATATGCTTTTATAGATAACAATCCATGGATAAGTATAAATAATATAAATGATGATACATGGATGGTCGTCAAGCTCATATCCTCAGCGGAAAAATTATGCTGAGTCCCGTATAGGAATCGAACCTGTAACCTTCTGATTGCCAGTGAGATGCTCTAACCATTGAGCTACCGAGACTCAGATGGAGAGCCAAGGTTAAAATGATGTACTCGTTCGATCACTATTTAACAAATAGGTTACATTTTTCCGTGTGTGTTTACTATAATAGATGCACAGATGACGTCATAGCGTGTTAAGAACAAAAAAGTACGGCACGATCCGCCGGGGCGAGTGCTGTGACTTTTGTTCTTTACACGCTATGACGTGTTCTGTGCATCTATATTACAGTATACACACACACACGGAAAAATGTAATCTATTTGTTTTATACATCAAATACTAAATTTTCCGAACTTTAACATTCTTAAATCGTTAAGTGGGCAGGGCTTTTGAAGAGAGGGAAATTACAGGGTAAAAAATCATCAACAAATGTAAATCATGTTTAATTACGTCATTAGTGATCTATACAAATAACGTGACCTGATTGGTTAACGGAAGAAACACAACAGTTCTGATTGGCTAACACTTCAAGCTGCTAGGTCACGTCTCTGTGACGTCGACTGTGTATCTATACTGTACTAACGCATAGTATTTAGCAAATCAAATTGCTAGAAATACTAAATTTATTTAAATTGTATAAATCTCAGTAATAATTGGATGTGTTAATATATATATACACTTCTGTTACACATCCAAGCATTACTGATATATAACGACTGCCGCGTGAGAAGTGCATACATCAATACCATATTATGATAAAACTTTATTTCAACAGGGTATAAGCCCATTCATCACATGGCTGGTATCCAAAGGGGCCCTGCTTCAATATAATCTACATTACAAGTTTAGAAAATCTTATTTACAGTCTTACTAAAACTAAAGTTAAGATATACTACAATAACATTTCAAAATGATAATATAATGACAATAATAATATTTAAAATTTTTAAACAGCTAAAAAGTAAACTTTAAAGGGAAATGGCAATAAAAATTTTTTTTATCTCATTTGAAAGAACATTAAAAATGATATATGAAGACCTTTTACAGATTTTCCATATCGTTCTTGGTTCTGTAAATATTTCACTGCTTTTTAACAAAGCACATTGAACATTCCGCCATCTTGGATATGCATAACCATCCTTGGATATGCGTGACGTCACAACCAGGGTAGAAATGTTTTTTATATCAGCAATTATCGAGTCATTATAGATGCTAAATCGTAGTTGTTTTGGGTGTTGTATACTTTTAAGTGAACTAGCAATCCATTTGAACGCATTCCACTGATATTTGGGCAATTATTTACAACTTTTAGAATGTTTACCCAGGTTTTGACGTCACTTAATTAGATCTAATTATAAAACAAGATGGCGGATTGCAGATATTTTTGTTCACACATATTTCAAAAATTAAGGAAGTTACGTGGAAATTTTAAAAGGTCTTCATATATTATTTTAAATGTTCTTTCAAATGAGACAAAAAAAATTTTTATTGCCATTTCCCTTTAATAAGTCTTTTAAAAGATGATAGTGACGCAGCAGATTTAACGTTTGCAGGAAGAGTATTGAACTGAACCAGAATATCTAAACGTACGCTTTCCAATAGTAAGTTTTGGCTTGGGTAGGTGAAGATCAAATCTTCTTCTTGTATTATAACTATGAAAACTAGAGTTTCTAATGAAATAATCACTTAAATATTCAGGAACTAGGTTGTGTAAACATTTAAAAATTAGAACGCACTAATGCATCTTACGGTTTGTCTGTAAATCAGACCAATTTAAAATGTTGAGAGCGTCTCTGGAAGAGTCACACCTGATCATTAAACGGGCAACTCGGTTTTGTAACCGCTGTAAGTAGATACTGAATAAATCAACCGAACCAGTATATAATTGTAACCTTCGATCTGCATCTGAGTCTCGCCGGGTAGCTCAATAGTTATAGAATCTCATCGGCAATCAGAAGGTTACAGGTTCATTATATACATTATTTTGGATAAGAAAGGAAAAAATCCAAAATACTGCATATATTAGTTTTTGTAAAATAAAATTATTTCCAGATTAACTGAATCAAATTATGTGTTAATTTTCCTGTTAAAAACAGGAGCAAAATTGCCATAAAATGATTTTAGTATCTAGGATTCCGTGACCGTGGTCAAATATTACAAAATAACGCCAGGTTAGGCACACATTCAAATTGCAAGAAAGCCTTAGATTTTGCCCGCTCACTATTAATAAATATAATACGCCGGTATGTCACATCAGCTCCGACTGTTTTACATTCTATGTCTAATCTTTTGGCGTACAGCAAGCTGGTCTATCAACAATTTTCACACCTCCTTTAACTCCTGCCATAAAATCATTCCACGATTTCACGTTTCCCTGGAGTTTAGACTGGCAGCTAGTGGAAAACTCCTGAATCTCTTTTAAGGTAAGCCTCTTATTCCAGATATTAACCTTGGTTATCTCTCCTTGCACCATGTCATTGGCATCGAACCCTCCACCAACTGTATCTTGTTTTTGACCTAACACCCATGTTCCTTCGCCCAAAATCTTTCCATCAAGCTCGACGTCACCTTGACCTGCTGCTTTGCCATCTTTATAAAGTCTGTAACGTCCGCTCTTGCTTGTCCAGACAAAACAAATTGCGTGCCAGTCCCCATCCTGAGTTGTAACATTGCTTGTAATATATTTCAAAAGTTATGGGAAAAACATTAGTATTTACCTATATTATTCATTCTTAAAATGAATTTACCTATATTATTCATTCTTAAAACTGTAAAGCGCATAGAACAGCAATGAATTTGCGCTATAAAAGCTTTTATATTATTATTATTATTATATAAATTGAAAATAATATATATTGAAGTAAAGTAACCACTCGCTAACAATAGCCGTTCACCTCTGGCTGAAATTTGAATTTCTGGGCACCACTAAATTGAAACATTTTAAGCGAAATATTTTATATAGGTCATATAGTTATTTATTTAAATATTTGATTCGAATGTTATGGTTTTTAGTTTGTGGTATATATAGTTAATGATTATGTAAATCATATTTGCATAATATAATCACCAACAAAATAAAGCTATCTTTAATATTTTCAACTTATTCCAAAATTCACCTTGAATTTCATCTTATAACTTAAGGAATGCAGACTTTTGCATTCCCAGCTTCAATACCGTTCGATGTGGTAAACATTCACTAAGATACTTTGCATGGACCATGAGTCCAATGGACCATGGTCTAAACTAACATTTGAAGTAAGAAATATTGAGTCACTCTGTACTTTTAAGAGTAATATTAGGAAAAGAGATCTCATTGGATCTGAATAATCCTAATTGTCCTTTATGTAGTAATTAGTTATTAAGTAGTGCAAGTGTTGTAATCTAACATTAATAGTATTTTATATTGTAATTATTAATATTTTAGTGTAAGCATTAGCTTTCATTACCATTTAGTGTCCCCGATAACAAGACTTATACTTGTAGTTGGCTATAGATGATGGACACATTAATAAAGTATTAAATGAGATGACACAAATTTTATGATCTTGCATTCTCCTCAGAAAAACGTTAATGATAATCTTAAACTAATGGCCATAGGAAGTGAGCGGAGTGGTTAACTGGGGCTCATTAAACTCCTGAAGCAAGGGACTGATCCCCCCTAAAATGATTCATTTTGTTGTTACTTTTGTTTTTTGACATATATTCAAATATCAGCACCACTATGTCTCAAACTAATTAAAAGGTTATCTGACTCATTTGACGTTAGTTATTTCAGATAACGTATTTGTTGCAATTATTTTTGCTTGATAGCGAGTGCAATATTGTACCACAAGTCGTTCGAAAAGTGAAAACTTTCCATTGCAGAATAAATAGGCCACCATTTTCAAATTTATTGTCAAACATGTTGCCAGTGCCTTCTCTCTTTTCATTTATTGCACTCGAGTGAAATAAATGATTTTATTGCACTCCTCTCAGCCAATCGGAATCCAGTAATTTTGTCATGTATATAATAAAGAATCTAACACCATGTTTTTTATTATACATATGAAATAACTTAAAAACTGGTGTTTATTGCATGCAGCATTCACCATTCAACTCATTGACATTAAACTCGATTAATCTAACAATCCATGGATAAATATAAGTAGGAAAAATGATAAATTATTATGAATATTATCGTCGGTGGTATAGATAGTGATGATGAAGAGGGTGAAGATGATGGTAATACTCTAGTTACCTTGCTGACTTTGAGCCACTTAACGCAAAACTCAATTCATTCATAACTTCTGCTATAAAGAATTCTTTGGGCTGGTCAGTCACTGCATAGGATATGAAAGTCTGTTGTTGTCCTGGCGTTTCCCGTATTTTCACCCAGAGACATACTGTTATTGTCTTCATGACGTCACGCGCGCCCAGAGAAATAGCATAATCGGAGATCGATTTTCTGTTAAATAACATGGATTTTTCGGAACCTATAAGATGAAAGTGATATCAAAAGAACATTATATTAACATTATTTGAGAAATAGAAAACATTTTCCGTGTTACCGAACAGTTATGGAAACACGAGTGGATGTTTGCAGGGAGAACGCCGAGAAATCACCTTCACTGTTTTTAACCAGTGTTTCTATAACTGTATGGGAACACGGCAAATATGTTTTATATTTATATACTGTATATATATATATTATACCTCAACTATAAATTTTCCAATCAAAGAGCTAGATTTGTACCACGTGACCAGTCAATTTAAACTCGAATTCCCCTCTGGGAGGGGTATAATAGTGAATCCCCCTCTGTGGAGGTGTATTCGACTCGGTATCACGCCGAAACCAAATACCACGCTCGAAAACCAAATAAAACAATGGAGGAAAAACAAGACGTTTTTAGACGTTTCAAGATCGCATTCAAGTTTGTTTCGGTATAATATATAATTTATGGACTCTCCGCTCGGGGAATTCGTCCAAATATTACCCCTCGGGATAATATATCATCCCGAGGGGTAATATTTCGTCTAATTACCCTCCCTCCGGTCTATAAATGATAAATATATGTACGGTGCACTGTTTTTGTTGCCGTTGCAATCAAAGGAAATAGAGTGTAAACTGTAGAGGCACAAATAAAAACTATTTAAATACGAAAAGTACGTATGTTATGACGGGTAAGTTATACGGTGAATGAAGATTTGTGTTCAAATTTAAGATGGCATTAAATTTAAGATGGCGTCAAAAGGCAAACACATTTTTGCTTTTTTAAAGCTGTTAATAATCAGTTACAAAGATATTTCAAATATGTTCGAGCATGTTATTCAGGCGTTTATTTTATGTATAGCATGAGTTGTTAGAGTTAATAGTTCAAAAGATATCGTCGTCAGAATATCTCCGAATTAAAACCCGTTTTCGCTTTTTTAAAGCTTGTAGCAATCGGTGACAAAATTATTTTTGTATGTATGTCAGAGTCTATATATTAATCAAGCTTTCATTAAATATGTAGTATGAGTTCTTAGAGTTAGTACTTCAAAAGATATCGTGGTCGGAAAATTTAATATTTTGCCCATGTTCGTAAATTCAAGATGTGCCGTCGAAATTCCAAGATGGCGTCGTAAATCCACCATTTGTTTCACTAATAACGTTTTAAATATTTGTCCTACAAAGATGTACGATGTATCAAAAGAAATCTATTGCCACTAGATTTAATTCAATATATAACAGAATTATCGTACAACAAGTTAAAGATTTTTAATGTATGAATTTCATAAATCCAAGATGACGTTTGTTTGTTTTGATATTGTTTCATCCCTAAAAAGGTGTAGGATATATCGAAAAAAGCACTTGGTGTGAGCTTCAATATAATGTATTTTTTATAAGTGTTTTTAATTGATGAATATGTGATGATAATGTCATATTCATCAGAAATCCTTGGCAATATTTTGAAATACTTTAGCTGGAACATTACACAATGTATAGAATCAAAGCCCTTGAAAAATGCAATTTGATATGTAAATTTTAGTCTCTTGGCTGAAGAGAGACATGTTTTCTATTTAAAAACAACTTCAATTTTGTCTCCAAAAATGGAAAATGAAGTTTTCACTTTTTTATTCAGGTTATTTAACAATTATTCGGTGAATGAACCGAGACGAAGTCGAGGTTTTTATTCACCGATGTTCACTGAGCCTGAGGTGAATAATTGTTTTAGTATAAATACACATTTTCCCACTCTTAGGAACAGCATTTCCTTCAAAAGTACTAGTTTCTTGACTTTTTTCTCCTGTCACTGACAAATCGGCTGGCGGCCATCTTGAAAAAACGCTGGAGGTGATTATCGAGAAATAATCCGAGGTAGCGCGACCAATCAGCGCACGTAATTTCTATAAGCACCTAATGTATTTATACTAAAACGTTTGAACTACTTCTCAGAAAATTATGTTCTATACATAGTTACAGAGCGCAAATATAAAACGGTGTAGATCAGGCTTTCGCTCAGGCATTCACCTTCGAGGGGACATGAGACATATTTGGTTTGCGGTTGCATTTCCGGGTTTGGGTTTCTGCTTTATTATTTAGGATTTTCTGGTTGTGGGAGTTTATATAATGCTTGACATATGGGTATGCAGCTGTATATAGATAGATAGACAAAAAATGCTTGAAATCAAATTTTTTGTAAATGGTCCCGGTTGGTTCTTAAAAGAGACATACAGGGCCGCGGAGCCGGGGGGTGTGGGACAAGGGGGAAATCCCCCCCCCCACACACACACTTTTTCCTGATATTAATTTTCTTAAATTGGGTTGTAAAATAAAATTGAAATTGTACGAAATTCAACATCTTTTCTGTACGCCAATCTTCGCCCACCTACTCTAAAAAGTGCTCGGCGGCCCCTATACATTGTCAAACTTGGAAAGTTTCGTTCCCTTATCTATACAATAACACCATCCTTATTTGACTTACACTGTTTTGCTTCCACGTCGGGTTTTACCGTTGGGCAAACTACCGAAAAACAAAAAGAAAATTACACCGGCGAATACTTTTCAATAAAATATTAACTAGAACTGTCAGTTACTTTAGTAAGCCTTTAACGCAAAGGAAATATTAATATTCAATTTACTCATGTTTTCTTTACAAAGACTTTCGACTGCTTCTCCCAAACTCCCTCTCGTGTCTACAACAGTCTATGTAAACCCGGGCGGCCATTTTCTATTTCTTAAATTGTTGCGAACTTTGGAAAACGTACTCGATATATTTTTGTTAAACTGTTCAATCCTTCCTCCATATTGTTCATCCACTTCGGTATAACGAATTTACTTTACACGCTGCTTATTACACTAGTGATTCCTATATCAGAGTGTCAACAGTAATAGCCGCAGAGGAGTGACTTTTTGTCATTTAATACAATTGACCAAATGGTATAGTTAGGTTACTAAAAGTGTTGTCCTGCGTAGGCAATGTTGACAAACTTAAAATTACTAATATACTCTAAAAGTTTAGTGTATACTACCAAAATAGTGTTTAGAAGGTCTAACCTTTCAAAACGTCATGTACATGACTGACCTCCAACGATAATCTTCATAATTTATCATCATTTTTATTATTTATAATCCACGCATTGTTAATTTGTACTGCGTGTAGGAAGTGTTGAAATACAAATCGTCTAAAAGGTTGGTGAACTATGGGAGATCTAATGTTTTCGATTGGGAAGGCCTTTCGTGAAAGAGTATCTTTACGTTTTATTCTGTGACGAAGGTCCTTCGTTCGAAACGTCAGACCTATATACTACTTCGATAGTACATCAATTACCTTTTAGAGTTTTAGTTAGGTTATTCATTGTTACGTCTTATATTATTTTATTCAATCCATCTCTTATGGCAGACAAATGAGGATAGTTTTGCATATATGATACTTAGAACATGGCGTTCCATTTTACAATGAGTTACATAGAGTGAAAATATTAAAATGAAAGAGTGCCTCGCCTACCGTTTGCCGACCTCTTAATCTATGCAACAACGATTTTCAAATTATTACCGTCTACGATCCGCTAAATGATAATTTATAGAGATAAATGTTGTCAATGCTTGTGCCTCTATTAATGATGTGGATTTTGTACCCTGTTGTCATTACAAGTTTCGTGATTATTAAAATGTTTGTATAAAACCTTAGCCGAATTACCCAATATTCAAATTTTAACATGTGGATATAGGTTAGTAGCGAAACGTACCAAGGAAGAGGTAAGGTAAACGGCAGTATCTGAAGACGAAAACAGTGTTACAAATAGAGAACAAAATGAAACAAAAGCCACGTATTGGGTTCCTTATTAACCTTGAAAACCTCAGGAGAAATACTTTCCTATACAGAGTACAGACCTCGGACACGATTATCAAGATTATCTTTGATCACATGTATGCTATCTTTAGACTTGCTACAAGTCGTCCACTTTATTTTTCTCAAAGCGCGGGCATAAAAAAGAAAAGGGCTAAGGAATTTTAGAAAGTCTATGCTAACCTGTGTTGTTCGCAGCAAGTATTGTTCTTGTACTGATGTTGGATTTACTAAAGTTGCTCACAAGGCTGCAGTTTTTGCTAACACAAGGTTTCTTCGCGACATGATTGCAACTTGTATTTTCTTTATTTGCAAGACTATTCTGACAATCATATGGTTTTCCTTTGCTCTTGGTCGTAAAATACAACGTCATAAATACCATTGCCAAAATGGCAAAAATGCCGACTGCTATATAGGCCAGTACCACTTGTTTTCTTGATGTGGAGTTTCGACTACATCGTTTGCAGCTGTTGGTGATAATAGTTAGTGTTTTAGGAGGAGGTATTCTTCTGGGTGCATGATTAACCTCGATATATGACGCTGGCATATATTCTCTCTTTGGAAGTGGTGGTGCAGGTAAGGGTTGAACTTCTTTTTCCGTGTCCTTTACTTCACAATAAATAAGTTCAGGTTCCTCCATCTTTATAGTCGCAGTCGCCAGCCAGATCTGTTTCCAGTTGCTTTGACTAGAAAGATTCAGCTGTCTTTGTTGTTATTCATTTGTGTTCTTGCGATTCGTGCATCTAATTGTTATGCCTTGGAGATAAACAGATGGTATAACAATTAGCTGGCTTCAGAATGTCTTTATATAGAGTCATTCTTTCTTCACTATTACCATAACAAAACACAATCATACAAATATTTACAATTGTCTCTCTCTCTTTTACGGGGCTAAAACGAGCGCTGAAGACTCGAACTTGTTAGGGGATCCGGGCTATCCCTAGGGACATTTTTTGAATTCCCTCTTGTGAAATGCATCTCAAAATGCCAAACGTAAAAGTTAATTTATTATTAATAATAAGGATATTACAAGCCAAACGGAACTAAACCCATTAATAAAACGAATATCAAATGGTCCCTCGTGGTCTTGGCAATAAACAGGTAGCTACACTAATTACCTGGCTCCAGAATATCTTGAGTATTTCCCTCTCACAGTTACCATAGCAATGTGCCTGTTACTTCAACTATAGAAAACATATTCTCGACTAGAAAGATATTCAATTATATCTCTCAACAGATAATTTACCAACGCAAGAAGGTGATAAATCAGGCATAGTTTGACGCTACTCTGGCTTTAAAAAGTTTTTTGAACGTATTGCGAAGGAACAGAGGAAAGACGCGAAATATTCCATTCCGTGCAATGACTGTGATCAGGAGTCCATCTGTCAGACTAAACGTCAGTTTCGTACGCGTTTAAAAAACACCAAAAGGCTGTTTTCTTTTCAAAAAAGGAAAATTTTGCTTTGTCGGAGCACGCGTCCGTAAAACCTGCCATGAGATGGCATGGGAAAATTCCAAAATTATTACCACTAATCCGCGGTACCATCAGAGACGTTGTCTGGAGGCTTGGCAGATCAATAGCGCCCATTGAATCGCGATGACGGTGGTTTATTACCAGAAGCTTATTTGCATCTTGTTAATAGATAACGTCATCATTGGTCTATCAGGGTATAAATAGGGTTCCTATAACTGTACACTCGATCACCCCTGATGAAGACATTAGATTGGAGTGTCGAAACGTTGGGTCATGGACAGTAACTTTTAAAGTTACATTCAAAAAACTTTTTAAACCCAGAGTAGCGTCGAACTATGTCTGATCTCTCCTTAAATTTTCGTAATCATCGATTAAAAAGATATACAATTATATCTCTTCATATTTTATTTTTTCTGTATTTAGTATTCAGTGTTTAATTCGCCAATACATATAAAGTACAAAAAACAAAAAACAGGAATTATACAAGTGGCGAGGAAGCCCAAATGAAACCAAACAAACTATATGGCATTTGGGCTCTACCTCTTTATTTAGTCGACCATCACTCGATGTACTATATCAACGAGTCGCACCCGAAATACTTCTCGTGTTATCTCATGGCAAAGAAAGTTGATAGAACAGCCACAGAACATTCCAAAGGCAATTCGCAATGATAGAAATACTCGTGAATGTTTGGGAGATCTCGAAATCGCAGTAGAAACACTCGGCCTTCTGGATCGTCTTCCCACGGTAATTTCTTGCATGATCTGAAAAATTTCTATCCGTGTTCCCATACAGAAATATATTTACTCGCGAAAGTTTGGGAGAATTCGAAATCGCAGTGGAAACACTCGCCCTTCTGGCTCAGTTCTGACTCGTTCTCCCTTCCACCAGAGATGGTAAGAAGTCATCTTTTGCAAGTCCAAGTCAAATCACAAGTCATTTTATTCGAGTTCAAATCAAGTCACAAGTCATTATGTTCAAGTCCAAGTCACAAGTCATTCTGTTAAAGTCAAGTCACAAGTCATTCTGTTCAAGTCCAAGTCAAGTCACAAGTCATTTTGTTGAAGTTCAAGTCAAGTCACAAATCACTCTATTCAAGTCCAAGGCAAGTCACAAGTCATTCTGTTCAAGTTCAAGTTCAAGTCAAGTCACAAGTCATTCTATTCAAGTCCAAGTTAAGTCACAAGGCATTCTTGTCAAGTTCAAGTCAAGTCATTCTGTTCAAGTCAAGTCAAGTCAAGTCACAAGTCATTATGTCCAAGTCAAGTCACAAGTCATTTTGTCCAAGTTCAAGTCAAGTGACAAGTCATTCTATTCAAGTCCAAGTCAAGTCACAAGTCATTCTATTCAAGTTCAAGTCCGTCACAAGTCATTATGTTCAAGTCAAGTCACAAGTCATTCTATTCAAAGTCCAAGTCAAGCCACAAGTCATTTTGTTCAAGTTCAAGTCAAGTCACAAGTCATTTTGTTCAAGTTCAAGTTCAAGTCAAGTCATAAGTCATTTTGTCCAAGTCAAGTCATTCTTGTCAAGTCCAAGTCAAGTCACATGTCATTCTTGTCAAGTCCAAGTCAAGTCACAAGTCATTCTTGTCAAGTCCAAGCCAAGTCATTCTTGTCAAGTCCAAGTCAAGTCACAAGTCATTCTTGTCAAGTCCAAGTCAAGTCACAAGTCATTTTGTTCAAGTCCAAGTCAAGTCACAAGTCATTCTATTCAAGTCCAAGTCAAGTCAAGTCAAGTCACAAGTCATTCTTGTCAAGTCAAGTCAATTCACAAGTCATTCTTGTCAAGTTCAAGTCAAGTCACAAGTCATTTTGTTCAAGTCAAGTCACAAGTCATTTTGTTCAAGTCAAGTCACAAGTCATTCTATTCAAGTCCAAGTCAAGTCACAAGTCATTCTTGTCAAGTCCAAGTCAAGTCACAAGTCATTTTGTGCAATTAAGTCACAAATCATTTGTATAATTACTTGTGTTATTCGATTTTTTACTTAGTTTGTGGTGGGTGAGTCGGACAGCTGAATGCAAAATGAGATAAATTAGTTGCCGTCATCTTTGTTAAAGGGACACTCCGGCCCAAATACAAATGCAGTTCATATGAAAGATCTTACTGACTTTAGTTTATTTCCAAAGTTTCAGCATTCCTATCAATTTAGTTGAGAAGATATTGCTAGTTGAAGTTGAAAATTTGTGGATTTTGACGCCATATTGATTTTGAAAATATGACGTCATTGAGTGATTCTTTATCGTCAGTGGAGTTGTTTTGATGGCGATCACATGGTGATAGTTATTGTGAATGGTCTTTGGACGAAAATTAGTCGAAATAAACTATTTAGTTCATCATGCAGGAAAGTAGAGGAGCTTCTTAGGCATAATACGAGATCACGTCACTCAGTGACGTCATATTTGAGAAACAAAATGGCGTCGAAATTGGACAAACTCTCCAACTTCAACTAGCCACATCTTCTTAACTAAATTGATAGGAATGCTGAAACTTTGGAAATAATCTAAAGTCAGTAAGATCTTTCATATGAACCACATTTTTATTTGGGCCGGAGTGTCCCTTTAACATTCCGTAGAGGCCGCGTAAAAGCTCTGGGGACGAGAGTTCACAAGTCTCATACTCAGGGCCCAGCGAGGAAGCCGCGATGAATTCCTCGAAGTGCACGTTTCTCAGAAGTCAGCACCATAGAAATATAGGACTAGGACAACTTTACTTTTGACTTGTATTGGTAACAAGTCATTTTATTCAAATCCAAGTCAAGTCATTCTGTTCATGTCCAAGTCAAATCACAAGTTATTATGTTCGAGTTCAAGTCAAGTCATAAGTCACAAACATAGTAATAGTAATAATAATAATAATAATAATAACTTTATTTAAAACTGTAAGAACCTTTCAGCTGTAAAAAGCTGGTATGAACAGGATGAACAGTATTTACAAATATGTTACTACATTAAAATAACAATACTAAGAATATGAATACAAATTTAAGAACTACTACATATGTGACCATCTATGTCAGTTTCTAAAAGATAGTTAAAAAGCGTTTGTTTAAAAACATTGAAATAAGTAATTTCTCTGATTTGCCTGGGAAGAGAATTCCAATCTTTAGCTCCTGCGTAACGAAACATTGACTGCCCCACATTGCTGTTTAGTTTAGGAAGATGTATAGGAATGTACTATCACGTAGTTCTTTTTCTCGAATGGAGCTCCGCAATTTGAAAATGTCAGTCAACTGTTCTGGACAATCTAATTGATTTAGAATTTTAAAAATTGTTAAAAATCTAAGAAAACGTCGATAACAGTTTCAGCTCATTTCCTGTGTACATTAGCTCTTTCGTTCGTTTAGGATAATTCTCATTGCTCGGTTTTGCATTTTCTCTACACGGATTGTTTGAATGGAACCGCAATCGGAAAATCGCAAAATACTTTGTTTGTATATTCGAAGTAAAACAGGTTTTGTTAAAAACGCCGAAGTTCGATTTAAGAGCTTTTATTAGTGACTCGAGTGCGACTCGAGTCCAAGTCCTATGACTCGAGTCTACAACTCTGCCTTCCAGGCATTACGCAGCACTCTACTTTTTTACTACATATATGACTTTTTCTCCGGCCAAAGACCAGAGCATATAGTCCTCCAGTTATATATATATAGAACTCACTGGATTTTAATTCTGGATTCTGTTTTTGAACAACTGCACCCTAGTTTCTAACCCAACGATAACCTTGTCTGGATTGCAATTTGTTTTTAATTAAATGAACACGTTCGTTTTATAAAGGTTGAACATGCCTCTTTCACACCACTGATTTCCCGTGCGTATGGAGGACGCAGTCGTGAAACGTATTATTTTATGCATACGCTTTCAGAACGACTGGCGGAGAAGAGATCTATTCTTCCTGAAGTGGCAATGAATTGGATCCGTACCAAGATCTGCTTCGCCCAAATGCGTGCTTTGATTATTTGTGTTCGAGGTTCCCGTCATCCGTCATCCTATTGATATAGCATTGAGTGACTTCAATGCAAAGATTCAAACTGTATGATTGAGATGTGCTGGAATACATATCCATCGACCAACCTTTATATAATGAATGTAATAATATCCCGTTTCCAGTCATCATTTTATGTAGTTTTTATGTATACTTTATATATTTTAATTTTTTTTTTTTAATTACCTTTACTGTCTATATGATTGTATTAATAAAGTTCTTGTTTTATAAAGGAGCAGTAAGATCAATTTCCTCATTTTCAATTTTTTTCTACTAAATCTTTAGTTTAACTGACACTTAACTCTATCCTGCTCAGTTAAAATCAGCCGTACAAGACTGATGGGTCGTCAATCGAAAAACACGGCACTCGGTAACGCAAGATTAAAATTTGAAAATCGACAAGCACCAGGTGCATGAGATCCACTCACACGCCAAGTTTGGGGTGTGAGTTCAACGTAGGGGTGGTAACCTGCTAGGCGTTGGACGTGAGCGTTGGTATGAGCTTTGGTCGTTGGATCTTCGATGACGTACAGCTCGTCACGAGTTTTACTGACAATACGAAAAGGCCCCAGTCCAATGTGTGAGAAGCTAGACCGTGTCGTGTGGGTGGGTAGAGAAGAACGAGATCGTTGGGTTTGTATTCTTGGCTATGTTGAGTTACGTCGTAAAAATCACGTTTGTTTCGGTGAGCCTCAATTTGGGCGATCTTTAGACTTTCAAACGTAGTTCCAAGCTGCTCGGCCAGGTCTTGGGTCGTTACGGTTTTGAGGGAGCTGGATGCCCGTTGACGACATCTTCGGGTAGCTTAGGTTCTCGACCATGTAGCAAAAAAAATGGAGTATAATCAAGTCCTTCGATGCGGCTGCTTCTGTAGATGAATGCACAGACAGGAAGGTAGGTGTCCCAGTCATCCTGAAACTTGCTCACGAAGATTCGTAAAGTAGCTGTGATGATGCGGTGAATTCGTTCCGTTTGACCGTTGGTTTGGGTATGGCAGCCACTGGTATAGTTGCTTGACGTCAAGGCGTTAGAGACTTCTCGAACCAGCTGTGATAGAAACTGCGGACCACGATCAGATAAAAGGCGTTTGCACGCAGCTTCCTGGGGCAGGAATTCCTGGGCGGTAATTTTTCGTCCTCCCTATTCTAATATGACCTTCGTTCCTAAAATCTCGGTAGTTTACCATCTTTTCTCTTTGCTGTATATCCAAAACACTGCCTACGCAGTCATGATACATCTTGATTGAGGGGTTCAATAACTTCAATCATGAACAACTGCGCAACTCTGACTATCGGAAATCGTCGTAAAGTGCTCGTGCCCTTCTTGGGCACAATATCGAAGCATTTCCACTTCCTCGTGCTAAAATTGCAAGCTGTCTAGGTTTCTGCTCTTTATTTGAAAGGTAAGCAGTTTCTTTCGAATGTTTACGAAGCAGGAAATCGTCATCAAATACTCGCGCCTTTCGTGGGCCTGATAATATTCGCTTTTCCAGTCCATTAAGTACTTTAACTTACTGTGTCTGTCTAGTAAAATATAATTATGCGGTATCCAACCTATTTTATATAGAGCTTACTGGATTTTAATGCTAGATTCTGCTTTTGAACGACTGGACCTTAAGTCACTTCCGTTAACTGCTACTTTGCCATCTTTGTAAACTTTGTACTGTCCTTTATTGCTTGACCATACACAACAAATTGCTTGCCAGTCTCCATTCTCATGGGTTGTAACATTGCTTCTATAATATATTTCAAAAGTTACGGAAATCATAAGTGCATGTATATAAATTGAAAATAACATTTATTGAATTACAGTAACCACCTGCTAACAAGAACCTCTCACCTCAAGCTTAAATCTGGAATATCGAGTCTCACTAAATAAGAACAATTTTAAGCCTGATATTTGATGTAGGTTCTTAATTTAAAAAATCAGGTTTTATAAATTATTATACTGTAACAAAGTTCGCAACAAGAACAATAGAAAAATCTGGTTGCAGTTCTTTATTTTTTACACGATACTGTAAATTACAATTTCAATTTATTAGCTTCGCCATTACAAATAAAAATAATAACGAATAAAAAGTGACAGGGACACCGCAACAGGGCAAGGCCATTTAGACGCAGTACATTTAGATCATAACGTTTAAGCTCAGTGCATTTAGATCACATAAATCACTACGGTACTGTACATTTCCGATACACATTTCAGGGTCCAGTTCTTTATGACCAGTTCTTTAAAGTGGTACTACACTGTAAAAACAGACTGGTTGAAACAACCGATTTTATAGGTTATCTCAGATTCATACCAATCTTAATGGTTAAAATAACGAAATATTTTGGTTAAAATGACCGTAGTTTGTTTGTTTCAACCAATAAAATTGGGCTGTTTCAACCCGTAAAAAAGGTCAATTGGTGAATCTGAGACAACCATATTTAAGCGGTTGTTTTAACCAGTCTGTTTTTACAGTGTACTATCAAATTTTTACTATCGATATTTTTACGTATTTATAAAGCAGAGCTGCTAAATATTACTTGGTCGAGACTGTTTTGCGATTCGACGATGGCAAGTATTATTTTTATGACTCCGAAATCTGGAGTTCTTTTGTCCGCCATTAATCGATCATGTTCCTGACCAGCGTCAGACTCTCAACGCGAAGACTCCACATGTCTAATTCTTCAAGTAAATCCATAGTGATCAAGGTCCTTTTTTCAACTGTTCTTCGTCTGAAAGGCTGGACATTTCATCTACTTCTCGAAGAAAATAAGAAAACAAGTATCCTCGACTGAAATTCAGCCGTAGCATTAAGAGTCTGAGGTCACAAGCAATATTACCTTTTTAAATTGCGGGCTCACTTGGAACACGTTCTTAGTAATGGATGGAGGCTATTTCAGATACAGTAGAGCACCTAGTCACCAGGACTTTGGTGATTGTTTATATAACATATATGCTTCGTTCTTTAAAAAACCCGCTTTAAATTTCTGTTTAGATTCAGTAATAACCCTGCTTTTAACAACCCTGCTTTTCTGAATCGAAACAGAAATTTAAAGCGGGGTTTTTAAAGAACGAAGCATATATTTTACATAAACAATCACCAAAGTCCTGGTGACTAGGTGCTCTACCGTATCTGAAATAACCTCCACCTTTGTAAGTAGTGATCTCAAAGCTCAAAATACTTTCTTCAAAATACCATTTTTTAGGTTTTTCAATCCTGAAATACTATTCTATGCTAAAGAAAATCTAAAAAACGGGGTGGGATTATCATCGTAGTGCCACTTTAAGCTTTACAGGTTTCATTAATTTTTGATATTGTAAATCCAGTGTTTCCACTTTTCAAGGAAATTTCCTTCCACAGATACGTGACTAGGGGGAGGGGCTTCGAGGAATGAGGGACACAAAGAACTTTTACAAAGAAGGCAAATAATATCTTACCCCTAGTGACGCATCTGTGGAAGTAAATTTCCTTCCAACGTGGAAACACTGTGAATCGTGACATTCTGGTGAAAAAATTAGAATGTATGGTATTCGTGGTATAATTAATAATTGTTTTTTTATTTATTGTATAATATAATCATAAAAATAATCATGAAGTATAAAATCAGATCAGACAAATTTTGTGATCTTCCATTCTCAGAAAAACGTTATTTATAATCCTAAAAATATTTATAATCCTAATATTTATAATCCGTTCTTTAAAATGTATTTTAACAAATTAATGTGCACCAGTACAATTAATGTACAATAGTTGGTAACTAACAAATAATTTCCCAACGCAACCAGTGATAAATCAGACATAGTTTTGACACTACTCTGGCTTAAAAGTTTTTTGAACGTAACTTACTCCACCACCTACAAACTCTGAGAACGAAAGTTCGGTATATCGGAACCAATTAAAAGAATCTTAGGTAGTTTCAACGTAAAAGTTGCTCAAAAACCTTTCTTGACGTTGGGTCATATTTTTGCAAAACCTAAGGATCGTATTGCGAAGGAATAGAGGAAAGGCGCGATGTATTCCATTCCGTGCAATGACTGTGATCAGGAGTACATCGGTCAGACTAAACGTCAGTTTCGTACGCGTTTGAAAGAATACCAAAAGGCTGTTTTCTTTTCAAAAAAGGAAAATTCTGCTTTGATTGCGTGGGAAAATTCAAAAATTATTACCACTAATCCGCTGTACCATCAGAGACGTTGTCTGGAGGCTTGGCATATCAATAGCGCCCATGCCCCATTGAATCGCGATGACGGTGGTTTATGTACTAGAAGCTTATTTGCACCTTGTTAATAGATAACGTCATCATCGGTTCTATGAGGGTATAAATAGGATCCTAACTTTACAACGATCACCCCTGATGAAGACACTAGATTGGAGTGTCGAAACGTTGGATCATGGACAGTTACTTTTAAGTTACGTTCAAAAAACTTTTTAAAGCTAGAGTGGCGTCAAAACTATGTCTAGTTGATAACTGTTTTTTTATTTATTGCATAACATAATCATAACATCATGTATAAAATCAGATCAGACAAATTTTGTGATCTTCCATTCTCAGAAAAACGTTATTTATAATCCTAAAAATATTTATAATCCTAATGTTTATAATCCGTTCTTTAAAACGTATTTTAACAAATTAATCTGCACCAGACATTTTTGATGAATGTTTGTAAAATTTATTAATAATTCATGAAGAAAATTCAAAAGAAATTAATATTTATTCAGCATCTTTAAAGTGCCTATGCAATGAAAAATTCTTTTGTAAAATAACTCTTTTGTTTGAAGGAACTCTTGAAATATTAAGATTTGTTTAATATGTAAATGATCATACTTATGACATCACAATGCATAATGACTTATTGAAAAATTATGCATATCTTTACCATTATCACATGGAATCGTTTGATTATTTGCATATTTGATGTCATTGGATAGATCCACGCACATACACATGCATTTCAAGTGATTCATTACATAATGTCAAGGATATATAAGCGTTTTCAATACGTTATTACGCAGTGTGATGTCATACGTATTTTACACGGTAGCCCATCAACCATATAGTTACAATAGTTACATAGTTAAAAAGATAAAATTAAAAGGTTGCTTTTCGTGGGGCTACCTAAATAATCTATATCTAACTTACAAAATAATTAATTAACGCAATTATATATATATATATATATATATATATATTAAAATATATATATTAAGTATTATTTAGTATATAGTATATATAGTATATACAGTATATATAGTATATATAGTATATATAGTATATATAGTATATATAGTATTTAGTATATATTAAGTATTAAAATAGCTATATAAAATACTAAAATAATTAAAATAGCCTATCGTTAGTCAGTAACATTTCAGTGACACTATTTGTTACGTTTGTTTGTAGATTGATTATTCCAGATCTTGGCACTAAAACTTCTCTTCATTGCATTAGTTTGTGGTTTTGATAGCGCCAATACTTGGTTATTATCAGTTAGATTATAAGAAATCCTAAACATGTTTGGGCATATCCTTCGTGTACTGGACACACAATGGCCACAGACTTCGTCATAGACCCATCAAGGTTATTTTCTAACTAATCTACTTCTAACTTACAAACTAATTAGGACTCACAACATGATGATGAAGGACTACAATAATTGAATCCGAACGTTGTTATTGGATGACTGCTTCATTATACAGAAAATACAATACGTTCAGTGACCGTGAAAGTGAACAACAACATAGAACAATGACTTTTGGGGACCTTCCAAACCATCCCTCTACTAACTATGGTTTGACCTGGGACAAATGCGTTGTACATTGACTTTACCAAGTCATTCGAGACAAATGGTTTGACTCGTCTTAAGATCCCGATTGCTTTTGAGGCATTCTTACTGGCGTTATCAATCAGTTAAATCCAAAAATTTTAAGCGGTTCTCGCTGTTTGTCGGAGCGCTTTCTTGCTGTCGCGTTTGGGGACCGGTTTACATTGAAATTTGTTGTTTGCCTTCTTAAACGCGTTAACATTTTTCATATATTTATCAGGCTTCACTGAGGTGGAGCATTGTTTTGACAATTGATGGTTCTGACCCTTGCATAATAATAGTTAATGCCAATATGATGCCAACTAGTATCTTTCTTGTTCAGCCAACGTCGCGCGATCCTCAGGGAACGTATAATTTGCTCTTGTTGTTGGTATTTTTCTTTTCAAGTAGCTATTCTCAGTGGGGATGTACAGGGTGTATAAAAAAAAGCGCAACCTCGGAATTTCCGAAGAAATCCACTGTGTTCTTAAACAAAAAAGATTTTCGCCCTTGGGGCATAACTGTCTAATTACAGTACTATACAAACTCGAGCACGTAAAGCAGAATTGAATCGAAATTTATGCATTTAAGTTGTTTATTTATTAGCAATTCAACAGTTATGCCCTTGGAACACGATTAGAAGCTATTTTAAATTCCCTGCAGAGGCCTAAAATATTTTGTGCTAATAAAAACACAGTGGATTTCTTGGGAAATTCCGAGGTTGCTCTTTTTTTTATACACCCTGTAGTTCTCACATAATGCCGTGGGGAAGGGAATTGAGCTAATTTAGGCCTGTGAGAGTAGTCTTTTGTTTAAGCTTATTTGCATTGAGTTCGGCAGGATTGACCTAGGGCTTATTTGATCCTGCCTAACTTCATTCATGAATCAAACCCCTAGGGACCGACTGCAGAATCATTTACATTTCCTCCTCGTGTTAGCTTTTTGACCATTTCACCGATTCGCACGGAGAAGGAACAACTCTCGTTATTATAGGATTTGTTGTACCATGTGTTGCCAGCTGAGCCTACCAGTTTTCTCGACCTTTGCCATGGCTCATCCTGTTCTTCTTCAACGTATTGACGACGAAGCCGTTTTGACTGATCTAAGCGAGGTCGAAAGTCAACCCACCGTGGCAGAAGATCATGTTGCCATCCAACCCGCCATTCAACTGCAACTACAACCACAACCATGAGTACAGCCTGCTCCTGTTCCTCAGGTAAGCTGGGTTTGGGTGTATCCGGTTTATTCGTTTTCGTACGGGGTTGGTTCTCGTTTGTGTTCTGCCGATTTGTTTCGTTGCGATTGTTGGGTGAAGTTTCATATAAATCCCGAATGACGTCACCATAGACTATCGGTAGTAAAATTCGAAATTAAAATCAGCTATTATTTCTAAAATAAAGCATTATCGTAAGAGTTAGTATTAGGTGTAGGGTTGGGGTTAGGGTTAGGGTTATGTTGGGGTTAGGACTATGTTTTAAATTCGGGATATTTATATGAAACGTCAGCCCGATTCTTTACCCTCGTTCCGCGTCATCGCCCATTCTGTTTGGCTAGTTTGCATAACCGATACTGCCTTAAAAGGAAAACCGATGTTTTCATAGCGACGATTGGTTCATAGTAATCATCATCATACCATTTAGCCATCACGGTGTTTGCCCTTGCCATTCCTTCAGTGGTGTGAGTACTCGTTACATTTGTAGTAATTTTAACCGGTAATTAATTACTTTTTTGGCAAAGCCAATGAAAGAAAAAGGTAATTAATTACAAAACAAAGGAACGCGTTCTTTTGCAGAAGCAAATTACAAATTCCTTTCCTTAAATCTTTCATAAATATAATAAATGTTATTTACCATCGAAAAATTCCTATCGAAAAACGAAAATAACTAAAGTTTGACGTGTAAACGTTCTTAAGCCACTACGATGAAAATTCACCCCCGTCTTTTAGATTTTCTTTAGCATTGAATAGTATTTCAGGGTCGAAAGTGATCATCGATGTAAACAAAAACTAAAAAATGGTATTTTGAAGTAAGTATTTTGAGCTCTGAAATCACTATTATTTAGGCCACCATTACTAAAAACGTGTTCCAAGTGAGCCCGCAATTTCAAAAGGTAATATTGTTTGTGACGCCAGATTCTCAATGCTACGACTGAATTTCGGTCGAGGTTATTTGTTTTCTTGTTTTTTTCGAGAAGTAGATGAAATATCCAGCCTTTCAGGCGAAGAATTTGAAAAAACGACCTTGATTTACTTGAAGAATTAGCCACGTGGAGTCTTCGCGTTGAGAATTTGACGTCACTTCGTTACGCTGGTCAAGAACATGAACGATTAATGGGGGACATAACAACTCCAGATTCGGAATCAGAAAAATAATACTTGCCATCGTCGAATCGCAAAACGGTTTCGACCAAGTAATATTTAGCAGCTCTGCTTTATAAATACGTAAAATATCGATAGGTAAAAATTTGATCGTATAAGTGGCACCTTAAGTACATAGGTATTATGGGCTCATGCTGTGGCTAAAGGCGTTCTTGAAAATAGAGTAGACCCTGGGGGCTAGGGAGGAGGAGCAGTTGACCTTACAAAAAACCCCAGTACGTATTTTGCCATGTGGATGGTTGCACGCCCAGAGTTAGCAAGAATTATCGTAGAATTCGGAGCTAATTCGCTCATGGATAACGGGGTCGATAACGAGATCAACTATATGCATCATGAGCAAGGCTTGTCCGCACAGAAAACATTTCACAAGCAAGTTCAAAGCCTGGTAGAAACAATGACTGAAATGGGCAAACCTTTCACAGATGATTTCCCATTGCTTGTCGCAATTGTACAAATGAATCATTTATAACTACCGTGTGCACAATAGAAGAAGTTGGGTCTTCGAAATATGAGAAGTATGTTAAAATTGTGCATGCCAATGACAAAACTGCATCTATGTATGACCCATTCGCGAATAATTCTTTAGCACTCTTAAGGTGCCAAACGCCAAATTACAGTGCCAAAAGGCCACCAGGTAGTTATCAGCACTTAAAGTGATCGTATTGTTAGTTCTCTTCCACTTCGTTTCGCGATTCCGGGTCAGCCAGAATCGAGAAGCGAACGAAGACTTTTTTAAACACGAGAACCAGCCCCATCCTCCTTCTCTGTCGGAGTTTGGAAACCTTCATTTTGGCAAGAAGTCAATACTTACTAGGGTGTCTTACAGCCCCTCCAACTTGTTTGTTTTGACAAAGTTATAGTACTTGCGCTGCCGTTGTTCAATGCCACTACATTTTTACAATATGCTGATAGTCTTTTTGCCTTTCTCAGTTGCATACTTCTAAGAGAGTCGATATAGTTTGGAATACATATCGCCCTGATAGTGTTTGTTTGAGTTTGAGTTTAAGAATTTGGTATTGCAGCCTAATTATGGCTGAATTCCACCAAAATTTAACTATCATACATTACTTAAAAAGGTTTAAAAACTATTAAAATTACATAATGTTAAAATTACTAAAATTATTACAAAAATTACAATTTACTTTTTTTTTTAAATTATAATTTACTTTAAACAAGAGAAAATATATGTGTTTTTGGTCTTCTCAGTTTTAACCATTGGTACAGCATATTGTGTACTTCGTCTCAAGTTATATTTAACATTTCATTCTGATGGAAGTAAGCAGTTTAACTTATGCGACTTATTATTTAAGATATCTCGGAAATGTTTTTTGCAAGCGTTACTAAATGGGCTAAGTCTAGAGCTTCATCGTAATACGCAATTATGCTCACTTTTGTATCCGTTCGAGCTGATTGCATAGATACTCTGGTAAACTAAAGTGGTATATCTCACAAGCATATTCTAACAAAGATCAAATACGTGCAATATATAAATAGCACAGTTCATTTTCACGAACTTTGGCTCGCTTCAACTGAATTAAAAATACATTCGCTTGGAGGCCTTTGACACAGCATGTGCAATATGATCATTTCACTTCAAATCAGATCTAATTATCATGCCTAAAAGTTTGACATTATCTACGTTCTCCAGAATTTTCCCATCGATTTCTACTGGAGGCTGGGCATCCTTCTGTTTAATGAAGTCAATTCTTAGTTCCTTTGATTTCGTTGGAATTGGAATTTGTTAACGTTGGCCCATTACTGGATCTCATCCACAGCATCTTGGATTGAACTTGGAGAACCTTTCAAAATTGTCTCAGATAGGGTTGTATCGTCAATGTACTTCCAAAGCTTGAAATTCAGGACCTACTCGCAAATCATTAATCATCAGTAAAAACAGCCAGTGTTCAAGCTTGCTGCCCTGAGGCACTCCAGCAGGAACACCCCTCCGGTCTGAGAAGATGTCACTACTCAGTTTGACCCTTTGTTGTCTTCCTATCAAAAATCCATAATCCAGTTCAAAGTGGGAACTGCTAAATGTAGATCTTGCAACTTTCCTAATAAGCGTCGGTGATCCACAAGATCGAATTGGTTTTACGAAAATCTAAAAGTATAGTTCGGACGGAGGCACTGCTTCCATGCGTAGCTAGCGACCAATTATGAATCATAGACAACAAAGCTGAACAGGCCGAGGATTTCTCAAGACCACCAAATTGGTTATTATCAATAACTGACATGATTGCATCCTTCAACGACCTGTCAATCACAAACTCTTCAGCTACTTTCGCAATTAATAGAGTCAACGAGATAGATCTAAGATCTTTATTTATCTCCTTCACTGGTTTGATCTTTGGGACACTCTGGAAGGGGACTGGAAGGGGACTGCTTCGTATTTGTAGGATCTGTTCAAGATGTTCGAGATAGGGTCAGCTAGAATATCAGCATATTCTTTAAGCAGCCAGCAACCGATTTCATCTGGACCATTCGCCTTGCTCGAATTGAGCTTGCATAACTTGCAGTACACTTCCATGGACATTACTTAAATACAGCGCTGGTCATTTAATGAAGTCAATGTTAATTGGTACATAATCTTGCATCACGCTAAGAAATGCATTATTTATTCATTAGCAAGTTCCTGCGCCGAGAGACCATTAAGACTGGAAATAGAAGAGCTAGATTTCTGCATGCGGCACAGTTTCTTCACACATTTCCACCATGCCTTGGGATTCTCATATTTTAAATGATGAACTTTCTTCTGATAAAATATTGACCGGGCTGATTTGCTATCCCTGTTAACTTTATTGCGATGGTAATTAAACATACTCTTATTGCCATTTGCCAAAGCCTTCTGTCTCTTGTTAATCAAATCCCTTAAAAGAGAAGTTATCCAGGGTGGGTCTTGACTGGATATTTGGATAAATTTTATGGGCATATGTTACACAGGTTCTTGGTATTTCACATATTGTAATAATAAAGATAGAAGAACGTGGCTATTATTATAAGTAATACAATGGTTTTTAAGAATATAGTGATTAAATCTCCCGCAAACCGAGGAATGTTTGTGAAAGTCCCGAGGGAAAGCATGAGGGCGAAGCCCGAAGGCGTCCCGAGGGACTTTCACAAACATTCCGCGGTTTGCGGGAGATTTGATCACTATATTCTTAAAAACCATTGTATTAGTTTGTAATACCATGATGACCGAGGTGAAACTAGTGTTTTCATTGTACAAAACTGATTGATAGTAGGAGTATTGTGTAATACAATGCATGATCAGTGATGTATTCAACAATTTTCCATTGTAGGAAATTAATATAATTGTGTGAAATGTTTAGTGAAAAGTGAATATTAATAAGTCGAGTAATTAACACTTTATCTTACTGTCATTAACATTGTAGTGCAATTATTTTGTTTGTTGTGTAAAACGTATTAACAAAACTCTTTGTCGTGTCTTTGAATTTTGGCTCATGAATTTTAATCAGGGAGAAATTAGAAATCTGCCCGGCTTTGCCGGGAGATTTAGAGATCTCCCCGCTAAAGCCGGGAATATCGTGATTAAACCACCCGGCGAGAACAAAAGAACCCGAGGTCATCATGGTATTATCACTTTTATTTAGTTTTTAACGGGGAAATCTCGCCCGAATACAATATATTCTTTTCGCCTTTTTCAACAACATGCTCTTTTCTGCGCCTACGGTCGTTATGTCCGTAACCGATATACTTAGTGTTATCTACATAAAATATCTCATCTTACACTCTCCCCCTGTTCAAATAAATGGCATCCTTGACATTTCTACGATCTCAGAAGATCTAAAGTTATAAATCAGTTCCGAATGTTCCAGTCTTCTGACATTTGTTCCATTACGGTAGAGCAATGGTTGGGTTGATCAGGCCCTCCCGCTGTCATTTCTTCTTTCACCGTCTGATTTAAACATACAAAGTATCTTAAATGATACTGCTAAAAGTTAGGATTGTAGCAATCTGTAAAAGTGAAGCCAATCCAAGTTTTTTTGTTTTTTTTCGTTTCTATAACACTAACAGTAACATGAATCTTTAAGATAACGTTCTTGTCCTACCATGGCATTTTAAACACAGGGTAGTTCCAGGGTATCGGGATTTGAAAGGGAATTGGGATTTGATAGGGTTGGGGTTCTGGTTGATGGTATGGGAATTGGGGTATTTGTTGGTTGAATGGCATAATTACTGCTCCACAATAACAACAGGCTGAGTGTCCTGGCGCATAATATGTAAGGCGTTGTGGAACTTGTCTATTTCTTCGAGGAAGAGGAATGCGATTATTCCCAATGGGTTTTTCCATACCGGGTACAGGTACATCTTCAGGTACAGGTAAATCTTCAGGTACAGGTAAATCTTCAGGTACAGGTAAATCTTCAGGTACAGGTACATCTAATGTTTCTTCAGTTTCTTCTTGTATCTCGCCAGTTTCCGTTGGTTGTTGTTCCACAGGATCACCCCCTCGTCCAAATTATCCGACTGTAGATCCACCGATTGCTCTGCGTTAGATGTGTCGTCCTCGATCTCTGATTGTTGCTCGGCTGATTGCTCCACATCAGGTAAGTCGTCCTCGACGTCGTCAATGTTGCCTGTCTGTTGTACTTGCACTCGACGCGACACTGACGGAAATTCATCCTCGTCATCAGATGGACTGTCGCCAGAGGATGTGGTACGGTTAGAGGGACGTTGCCGATTACGAGGTTGTCTAGGTGCTGGTACGGCTGATTCGCACGATAAATAGTCACATGGGAGCAACATATTGCGATGCAGTGTTCGAGGTTTCTTGTTCTTAGATTCTGCTGTGACGTCGTACACCGGGCTATCTGGGCCTTTTCTTGACAATACGATGTGCACCTCGTCCTCCCAGAAGGATCTCAACTTCCCCGGGCCTCCTCTTGGTGTCAGGTTTCGAACGAGAACCCTGTCCACAGGTTTTAGAGCCGTCGATCGAACTTTCTTGTCATAGTGCTTTTTGCTTCGCGTTGCATTCTTGCCTCCTAGGTCGGAAGCTTTGGCATATGCTTCTTTCATCGCTTCTTGCCATTTGGTGACATATTGGGAGTAGTTAGTTGCTCCATCTTCATTTTTTAGGTTGAACGCAAGATCAATAGGTAATCGTGGAGAGCGACCAAATAGGAGATAGAAAGGGGAATAACCGGTGGCTTCGTGGCGAGTACAGTTGTACGCATGTATGAGTTTGGCAACATGATCTTTCCAATGTGTCTTGTGAGTTTCAGGCAGTGTTCGGAGCATCCCAAGTAAGGTCCTATTCATTCGCTCAACTTTACCGTTCCCTTGTGGGTGATAGGGTGTTGTGCGTGAGTGACTCACTCCAGACAACTTCTCTAATCTCTTGAACAAGTTGTTTTCAAATTCCTTACCCATATCATGGTGGATTTTCTCCGGAAATCCGAATCTAGGAATAAATTCATTGAAGATCTTCTCAGCAGCCGTAGTACCCGATTTGTTTTTGGTGGGATAGGCTTGCGCGTATCTTGTAAAATGGTCTACGACCACTAAAATGTACTCATAACCTCCGGAACTGCGCTCAAGATGGACGTAGTCGATGGCGATAAGCTGGAAAGGAGAAGTTGTGAGGATGGGATGGAGGGGTTCACGAGTTGGAAGTGTAGGTCGTTTGTGCTTTAAGCAGTGGCAGACACGATTGACAAAATGTTCAATGTCCCTTCTCATGTGTATGGACAGTAGAAACGATCTCTGGCAAGAGCTAGAACTCTCTCGACTCCGAGGTGGCCCATATCTTCATGCAGTTCTTTGAGTACTCGACGACGCAGTTTCTTTGGAAGGACCACTTGCGATCGGTGATACAGGATGCCAGACTTAGAGTCAACTCGAAGTTTTGGTAGTTCGAACAGGAATCGTTTCACCTCGGGAGTTTCGTGTTGTCGTTCTCTGGGTGTTGGAATTTGTTGAGATTGAATTACATCCTTCACATGCTTGATATCCTGGTCGTTGTCCTGTTCCCATGCTATTTCAACCACTTTGATTTGACTACAACTCGGATCGGAATTAAGGAAAGCTCCATCGTCACCTAACATCTGTTCTTTGGTGGTAAAGGAAGTTATCCAAATTGCTTCCCCATTACCGAGGGCTCGGATGGATGTAATAGATGCGCGAAGTTCTTCCTGTGATACTGTTTGGGTACCTTCTTCTGTGACTTTTTGTCCCCATTCAACAGTTCATACAATGGCTTTGCAATCTTTGAAAAGTTCTCGATCGAGCGTCGATAAACACCGAGAAGACCCATCATCTGGCGAACTGCACCAACAGTCTGAGCTTTGACATCTTTAAGCTTTTGAACAGCCTCAGTCGCCTTGGGATCCATTTGGTACCCATTTGCTGAAATTATTCTACCTAAGAATGAAACTTCGTTCTTAAACAAGTTACATTTCTTTGGCTTAAGCTTGACACCGTAACTTTTCAGTCGTTGAAGAACTTGTTGTAGATGTTGCACATGTTCTGTGAATGTTTTTGAGAAGACAATAACATCATCCAAATATGGTATACAAATGGTATCTCTGAGGTCTCCCAAACAGTTCTCCATAAACCTCTGGAAATTGGCTGGCGCATTTGTTAATCCAAATGGTATCCTTATCCATTCGTATAATCCCCAGGGGGTTATGAAGGCTGTAAGGGGCTGACTGTCTCTGTCCATAAAACCTTGATGGTATGCCTTTCCTTGGTCAAGCACGCTAAACCAGTGGTTTCCTCCTAGATTATCCAGTGTCTCTTGGATACGGGGTATTGGATGGCGGTCAGGAACCGTTTTCTGATTCAAAGATCTGTAGTCTACACACAGTCTTAGTCCTCCATCTTTCTTCCGTACACAAACGACACTGCTGGAAAATGACGATTTCGATTTTCGAATAAAGTTCCTGTTCAACAGGTCCTCAATGTAAGACTTTACTTCTGGATACAAGGGTCTTGGAATCGATAGATAGTTCTTTTGTATTGGTTGATTATCAGTCAGATTAATGTTCATTTGAAGTTCCTCAATACATCCAATGTCTTCGTCATCCATAGCAAATGCATCTGCTTCCTCATACAACATCTCAATTGCCTCTTTTTGTTGGTCTGGAGTTAGCCCACTCAGATCTACTTCCGGTATTCTAGATTCACCGATTCCAGTAGATAATGGTTTTGCTGGAGTCTGTTCGTTCGGTTGCGATCCCGTTTCAGCAGCGTCTAGATGCTCTTCAAAACCTTCACTCTTTAGTTTGACTTCAAGTGGGGTTACCGAACGAACCAACTGTAGATGACCAAGTACCAATCGACTAGGTAAGGCAATGTCATGCTGTGTTGTGTTGGATACTGGAATGTCGATAATGCTAGATTTTCCTCGCTTTAAACGTAGTCAGAGCCTCAAGAACTGTTAGACCTGTAGGCCAAGGTGATTGTTCGTCTGGTTCGAATAATGCAGGGCTGTTTCGTTGTATTGGTCCAGTGTTCGCACGGCATGAAATATTCACTGACTGACTGCTTGGGATAACCACTTTCTTTTTGGATGTTCTAACTGTGCAAAGGTTTTCGGTGACATCACCATTAATAAAGTTAACCAGAGCACTGGCATCTGTGTTGTTAAAACTCTTTGTTACAGCTGGTAGTGACTTTTCCGGGCCATTGTCCTTCACGAACAGTTCGATTACATTGTATCCAATTATAGGACAGTTAAGTTCTTCCTTCGTGACCAAAAATGGTACCATGATTTCTGTTGCAGAATTGTCCAGGAGCTTAAAATTTACTCCCACCCATCCATTGTACGGAATCTGAGTTCCATTAGCTGCTTCTAACTTTAGGTCTGACCCAACTTCCAAAAGTTCATGTATGTCTTTAACCACTATGGCTGGGAACTTGTCTCGCAAAATTCGCTCTGGTATTATTGAAACCTGGGCTCCTGTGTCCCAAAGTATCTCAGTTTCTTTACCATTGAGTTCACACATCACTTGACACTTTTCCCCAACAAGCTTGGCTATGGTAGTCCTCTGTTTTGGGGTGAGGTGACTAACAAACACATTTGTGTCAGCGGAATCTCCCAAACCAGGTACTGTATCTGTAGGTGTTGAAAGGTTCTTGATAGCTGTACAGAGTGTCTTATGTTCACCCCAATGTTTCTTTTGACATTCCCTTGAAACAGTATTGCACAATCTTGCATACCGAACATATCTTGAACTCGTCTGACCGTGTTTCTTTCTTTGAACAATAGTTACAATGGTGGGACTTCTCTTCTGTCGTTGTTTGGGCTACTCCCTGTCCCTTGGTGGCAGCCCTTTGTGGTTTCCCTGGTTCTTGTACTTAAGATTGCAATATCTGGCAATATGGTTGAAACCACCACAAAGAAAACAGTGGCGACATGTATCAGACATCCCTTTCTCTTGGCATTCTTTACATCCACGCTTCGGTTGACCCGCCCTTTTAGGTGTATCTTGCTTTCCATTCTCTGGTTCCTGCACCTTGTTAACTGCACCCCGAAGTATCTTCATCTCCGTTTGCATTGTTGCCATCTCAGATTGGACGACTTGAAGAGCAGCTAATACTCTTCCTTCCTCTCTCTTGTCCTTGACTTTGTTGTTGACCATCTCCAAGGCAGACACACTTGCTGGTTTTTTTCTACCAGAGAAACTGAATTTATTTATTCTTTCTGTTTCAGCAGACATAGCCATGCTCATAGCTTCTATAAGGTCTTCATCAGCGACACCAGGATTCTTGAGGGTAGGTCTCATCTTTGCTCGGATAGTCTCATCAATAAGTCCAGTCTCAAGTGCATGTAGAAATAATCCTTACACTGAGATCTCATCATAGGTTATGTTATTTTCAGACTCCTTCGAAGCAGAGATAATCTTCTGGCGAATGGTGAGTGCTCGGATAAGGAAGGATTGTGGGTCCTCTTTTGGGTCTTGAGTAATGTTGGCCAGAGTTTGATACAGTTCAGTCGCACTCTTTTCGTGGAAGTGAAAGCGAATAATTTTTCTGAGCTTGGGCAGAGTTAGGTTGGAAACACTTTCCAAATAACTCCTTAGCTGAAGACCAGGTTGCACTGCTCTAACTACCGCATGAACAACTTCCAGTTCAGGATACTGCTTCCTTAAGCCGGCTTCGATTTGGGAAATTAACGACCGATACCCCAACTTGTCCTTCTGACCAGGCTCTCCTATTACACCCTGTATTTTGAAATCTCTGTGCAAGAGACTCTTCTCAAGACAAGCCAATGGTACTTTTAGGACATCCTCGGGTTGACTGCTAGTTTTCTTAGTATCACAAGTTCCCTTGTCAGCTTTCTTTTGTTCGACTCCAAATTTTGACTTGATTTCTTTCTGTTTACTTAACAATTTCTCAATCTCTTCTTGCAATTCTAATACTTGCTTTTCTTCCGGGGATCCCTCTTTATTTTCTGGCTCTTCATTGATTTCTTCCAGAGGGGGTGGGCTAAGAAAGGTTTTAATACTTTCTATATACCCCATAATTTCTGCTTTCTCATTTAAACTGTCCACTTTTTCTTCCATAGCTTGCCGGATACTCTTTAAAATCACAAATCTGCTCTTATCTTTAATACTGGCTTCGTTAAGTTTCATCTCCTGTGCTAACTCTAACACATCATCCATCTTTAAGGTAAACATTTCTGACTCCAACTCTAATAACATCTCTTCGACCTCTGAGTCAGACATTTTGCCTTTTAAATGTCTCGCACCAGTATTTAAAATTCACACAATTCGAATAAGCATAACAAAGTACCTTCCGTATAAGTAGTTCCAGCTTTACGACCAGTAAATCCTCAGTGAAAATACAAGTTTCTCGTCCACAAATACACCATTTAAGAGTACTGTAAAAGTTCTGTAGTATTCCTCTTTTGTAATCTTTATTTCGGCGGTTTTCGCTGTAGATTTCCCGCCTGAGCCCCCAAAATGTTACACGGGTTCTTGGTATTTCACATATTGTAATAATAAAGATAGAAGAACGTGGCTATTATCACTTTTATTTAGTTTTTAACGGGGAAATCTCGCCCGAATACAATACATTCTTCTCGCCTTTTTCAACAACATGCTCTTTTCTGCGCCTACGGTCGTTATGTCCGTAACCGATATACTTAGTGTTATCTACATAAAATATCTCATCTTACACATACAGGCATCGAGCCCAAACATGATGGATGCAGTATTGAATGTTTGGAGTTGTTCCTAGTAAGACATACAACCATTCAACAGAAAATTCCAGTCAATATAACTTAGATAAACTCTAAGTAAGAGTTAAAGCCCGACATTCGAGGTATCTATCTGATTTAGTTCATGATTGAGGAGGTTTTCCAACAAAGGTTTGTCCATTTTATCCACCTTGGACAAGACCTGTTTATTGACTTCGAATCTTTCTGACGGACAGTTATA
Source organism: Chrysogorgia sp. JL179-B06 (assembly GCA_035772405.1). Lineage (NCBI taxonomy): Eukaryota > Metazoa > Cnidaria > Anthozoa > Scleralcyonacea > Chrysogorgiidae > Chrysogorgia > Chrysogorgia sp. JL179-B06. Next base: position 2,567,252 of record JAYKKM010000375.1, read on the forward strand.
CGACTTTTGCGATTATGGTTATCGGGGGGGGGGGGGGGGGGGGGGGGGTACTAATGGATCGGTCATAAAGTAACTGCTAGGGGGCAGATGGAAAAATGACTTTTCCCAAAAACATTTGGTGGCCCATCCTAAGAAACTTAAAGTGCCTATCCGGGGTTTGGAGATTTTACATATTTTTAATCTTTGGAATCTTTTGAGAGGAGTCGCAAAATATCTTGTCGTGCCAAAAGTTCATCTTCATACCTTTTACCCCTGCTAAAGTGATTTACTATTCATAGGAAATGACGTCAAAGCAGGGACACGCAAAAACATTGCACACTGATTCAGCAGTAAAATACAAAGACAGTTTGGGAATTGAGCTAATTTTGTCTAAACAGGTGTGTTTAAAGTTCAGAGCCAAACTTTCTTTGCATTTCACTGTTGAATTAGTGTGCAATGACTTCGCGTGTCCCTGCTTTGACGTCATTTCCTGTGAATAGTAAATCAACTTTAGCAGGTGAAAGAGGCATGAAGATGAAATTTTCAAACAACAAGATATATTACATTTCTTCTTGGTGGAACCCAAAGATTACAAATATATAAAATTCCCAAACCCCGGATAGGCACTTTAACAAAATTTCATGGCCCATCCAGTTTATTGAAAAATTTTCATGACCCCCACCCTATTATACATCTACATGTATGTCAATCACTGCGAACAGACCAACGTCACGTTCTCCATAAACAAAAACCAATAGATTAGCCCACATATTTACTTACCAATGTTTTGGTAAAATTGATTTGCAATCGAAGAATGTAGTATTTGAACATAGTCAATGGCCTACATGGTCTGGAAGCAGTCAAAAATCATTGTTCTATGTTTTTGTTCAGTTTGTGCACTTTCACGGTTACTGAACACATTGTATTTTCTGTATAATGAAGCAGTTATCCAATAGAAACGTTTGAGCCTTAATGTTGTTTAAATATTAATAAACCTAAAACAAAGGATTTGTGCACCTTCAGGTCCTCCTCAACATGAATCACAGTTCGATTGCTAGCCTCTTTGAAGTTTTCCGCCCTTCCAGACCATGTATTCCCCATTGACTGTGATTTATTTGACGGTCCATACATTCATAGATTAACTCTATTACAGAATCATCCTCAGAGAAACAAGATTATCTCACACTGCCAAAGTTTTTTATTTAAAGTGCCCCTCACCTCAAAATGTTTTATTGTTTTATTTGGAAGAACTTTTAAAATGATAAAGTAACTACTTTTGAAGATTTTCGATTCTTCGCTTTCTTTTTGAGATATATCAGTTTGTTTGATATGCAAATGTCCGGAATGTACGTCACACATGCATAATGACTTATTGGAGAAATGTGTGTATCACTTTCATTCTCGAACGAAATCCTTTAAAATCAAGACGTTTGGTGTTGTGGGAGAAACACGCGCACGTGTCATTCACACTTTAGTGTTCTTATTTGATGAACGCAAAGATATGTAAGATTCTCTGATAACTCATTATGTATGTGTGACGTAATTCCGGACATTTGCATATCAAACAAACTGATATATCTCAAAAAGAAAGCGAAGAAACGAAAATCTTCAAAAGAAGTTACTTTATCATTTTAAAAGTTCTTCCAAATAAAACAATAAAACATTTTGAGGTTAGGGGTACTTTAAAAATATTTAAAAAATTTTGGTGACTTCTTCGGCAGTGTAAGATAATCATGAAAACTATTAACAATAACAGGATTTATAAATTTTTATAAATTTTAAAATTATAAATTATTATAAATTTTCTTTCTTATTTTTAATTTATTTTTATTTTGAATGTTACTTTTATGAGTGAAAATTGGCTACATTTGTTTCATGACCCACTATTTGCACAAGAAATACTTAAATGGCCCACCCGAATTGATGAAAATAATTTTCATGACCCATCCAAATTCCCACCGCCCCCCCCCCCCCCCCCCAGCAGTTACTTTTTGACTAGTCCTTAAGCCTAGTTTCCATTTGGTCGCTACGATCGCAACGGCGTCATAGTGGTTGATGTAATAGAGTGTGTTCCATTTCTGCAATGAGTTATGACTGCTCTGCATACAGCAGACAAAAGACAAGATAGATCGACACTCGACCACTATGACACCATTGCGATCGTGGCGACCAAATGGAAACCAGGCTTTAAGGAAGCCACTCGTGCAAAAAGGGGTAAAGGCACACGAAAGAAAGTTACAGAAGCCCCTTAACTATATACCTCGAGCTTGTAAAGGTTTCTTATTAGATGCCTACAATAAACAAGAACTGTTTGCTCTATTGTCGGAGAAAGTAAGACACCTCGGTTGTCCAGAAAACAAGAATTTATTCAATAGCTCCAGGGAGAATGTTATTTCAAGCTGAGCTTAGCAACCACGAAGAAGCTGATACTGGAATCGTCAGGGATTATTTTAACGTACAGTGATAACCAATTTGTGCTGTGATAAATGTTTCTTTAATATTTAAGAATGGGTGTTAGGTTCACCTTTTCTATCATTTGATTGAATAAAGTATTATTATTATTATTATTATTATTATTCGTGAAAGGTTACATCATAAATTATGTTCAAAGGCACAGTTCATACTACATTCCAACATATACTATTTAATATCAAAGTTTAAATTAGCAAATACGCAAATAAGACGATAAATTAAAGGACCCTGGTCCACTATCTTCTGATAACGTTAAGAATAAGCGTACCCGCATAAACTAACAGCCTTATGCCCTTACTGACCAGAAGCTAACTAAAACTAGTTTCTACCATTTCTGGCATTTCAACTTTCAAGATACACGAGTATATAGCTATACTATATCAGGCCCTACCGCCATAATAAACAAAACGCTAGTGTTCTCACTATTTAGCCGACTACCCAACAGTGCTAACCAGCCAACCCTACATAACATACTTGATGCTTCTCGGTCGATGCGTCTGTGGCTCTGTGCCCTTGACCATTGTTATTTTGAAAATGCGAATGTATGCTGTGCGAAAGGATTAACTCATTAAAAATTGGGAACAGGAGGACCGCTTATATGTACACTATGACAGTATGACTAGTTGACTACCGACGAGCTATCGAGCTACTCAGTGCTCCATCGCTGCTTAACGTGCTACTGAAGTTAGATTTTATGCCTTTTCAGCTCTTTGTGCAGTGATAAAAATTCCTTAAAATAATCCTTGGGAATCATCCTACATGTCTTGGATGCCCTAAAGCAGGGAGGTATAAGCATTTTAGTTGACGCAGATGTAGTTGTGATTCTAATTGCACAGTTTTATCAGATGCATTATTTTCATGGCCCTTTTGATATTTGCGTTGGCTTCATGGAATAGGAAAGCATTACGGACCTTAAGATCTGCAGCGACGACAACCTAGGACGGCTACGCGTATTTAGACGGTCGGTAGCATCTTTGATGACGGTAGCATCTTAGGACTTTTTTACGCGCGAATATTTTTTTGATAATATTCTAAACCAAACCCTAAAACTAATCCTAACCCTATTAAAAAGAAAAAAAGTAAAGCAAAAATTAAAAATGGAAAAATCATACTCACCCATGCCAACATAATCAATCGAGATATGGTCTGGAAACTCAGCTAAAGTCTTTGTTCTATCTTTTTTTGTTCGTCTTTATGCAATTTTGTGCACGGTGCACGGTCACTGAACCTATTGTATTTTAGTATAATGAAGCAATCATCCAATATAATCGTTTGGGTTTAATCGCTCAACGGTGTTATTTAAATATTAATAAACCTAAAACAAAGGATGTGCACGGTGTAAGGAACGGTTCAACATCAAAACATAGCTCATTATAGTCGCTTTGAAGTTTGCCGAGTTTCCAGACCATATCTCGATTGACTATGATTGGCATCATCGAACCCCGACCTCACAAGTAAAAATCAATAACACAGACCACTCAGCTCTGCAAGCGAACTTGAAATATTCGGTTGATAATCAATATTTATGTAATCCCATTGTAAGTGAACTATATATATACATAATAAAAAGATGCTATACCGACCACTAAAGATGCTACCGACCGTCTATACGGATTCCAAATTAGCGACAGCGGTGAAATAAATTGATAAATTTTAGTATTTGAATGAAACCACGGTCGATTGACACTCAAAGCTTGTTTTCGATCACCAAAACGCTTCAATATTTCTAAAACGATTGTTGTGTCTGTGTTTAAAGTGGTACTACGATGAAAATTCACACCCGTTTTTTAGATTTTCTTTAGCATAGAATAGTATTTCAGGGTCGAAAGTGATCATCGATGTAAAAAAAAACTAAAAAATGGTATTTTGAAGTAAGTATTTTGAGCTCTGAGGTCACTACTATTTAGGGCATTACCAAGAACGTGTTCCAAGTGAGCCCGCAATTTCAAGAGGTAATATTGTTTGTGACGTCAGATTCTCAATGCTACGCCTGAATTTCAGTCTGTTACTTGTTTTCTTCGGGAAGCTGATGAAATATCCAGCCTTTCAGACGAAGAATTTGAAAAAAACGACCTTGATCACTATGTATTTACTTGAAGAATTAGCCATGTGGAGTCTTCGCGTTGAGAATTTTACATCACTTCGTTACCGCACTGGTCAGGAACATTGTGGATTAATGGCTCCAGATTCGGAGTCAGAAAATCAAAACTGGCAATCGGTTTCGACCGAGTAATATTTCGCAGCTCAGCTTTATAAATACGTAAACATATTGATAGGTAAAAATTTGATCGTAGTACCATTAAGTCAGTCTTTTTTCTCTCCGAGTTACCGTCGTCCTAAAGACGTGAAAATGATCTCTGTAGCGTTGTAAACATAACGAGGACAGCGTTGAGATTACTCATAGGATTAAAAATTATTCATTATTTGTGTTTTCCACAAAGTCTTTTTTTGCCTGAACGACGTCCCAATCCTAGTAAATAAAATATTTAAAAAAATCACTTCATACTTTCCACACATAAAAGTTAACTAAATGTTAAGAACTAACATCAATGTTAATCAGGTGCGATAAATTTACTTTACAATTCTTTAATTATTTTTACCTAAATGCATACTTTTTTATTTTGTGCCTGTAATTTTTGTACCATATTACAAAACAAATATAAAGCCCTACACTCGACCAAGTTTTTCTTGACAAGTTTAATTTCCTCCTTGTCATGTGTACGACAGAAATTGACAAGATTTTCGTGGACAAGGAGCCTTATTCAAAAGCTTGTCATGTGAACTTTTCAACAAAGGAAACTTGTTCATGTGTACATAGTCAATCGAGATATGGTCTGGAAATTCGGCAAACTTCAAAGCGACTATAATGAGTTACGTTTTGATGTGAACCGTACCTTACACCGTGCACATCCTTTGTTTTAGGTTCATTAATATTTAAACAATACGGTTATTGAGCGATTAAACCCAAACGATTCTATTGGATGATTGCTTCATTATACTAAAATACAATAGGTTCAGTGACCGTGCACAAAATTGCATAATTAAGACGAACAAAAAGATAGAACAAAGACTTTAGCTGAGTTTCCAGACCATATCTCGATTGACTATGGTCTGTACGGTCGTCAAAGGAAGCTTGACAAGAAGTAAACGTGGTGGGTGACCAGAGCACAGGTTAATTCGCGAGCATTGCTGATTAAAGGACATTGGCAACAAAAAAAAGTATATTTCATATCAAAGTAACTTAAAGTACCCCTCACTTCAACATTTTTTATTGTCTTATTTGGAAGATCTTTTAAAATGATAAAGTAACTTCTTTTGAAGATTTTCATTTCTTCGCTTTCTTTGTGAGATATATCAGTTTGTTTGATATGCAAATATATGGAATTTCGTCACACATGCATAATGATTATCAGAGAATGTTATATATCTTTGCGTTCATGAAATAAAAACACTAAAGTGTGAATAACACGTGTGTGCGTTTCTCCCACAACACCAAACTTCTTCATTTTAAAGGATTTCGTTTGAGAATGAAAGAGATATACACATTTCTCCAATAAGTCATTATGCATGTGTGACGAAATTCCAGACATTTGCATATCAAACAAACTGATATATCTCAAAAAGAAAGCAAAGAAACGAAAATCTTCAAAATAAGTTACTTTATCATTTTAAAAGTTCTTCCAAACAAGACAATAAAACATTTTGAGGTTATGGGCACTTTAAATAGCCGGAATATACATGTAGTTGGTGGTTGTAAAAATGCTCGTAAAGTGTATTACCTATTTCCTCGATTAAGTGCCCCCTCGAATAAGCGCCCCCTGTAGACCTTGATTTTTTAAATAAGCGCCCCCCCCCCCCTCAAATAAGCGCCCCTCTCTACATACTAATTTAAATTACAACGCAATTTCTAGAAACAAACTTTCTCTTTTAATTGAAAGTCATTCACATTTATGTAGCTAGCTCCACGTGTAACTTCTCTGCAATTCTTAAGTGTGCTGTTCTAGCGCCATACACACATGGAACGACTTATCCATTTTCGCGTTTCCTTGCACCAGTCACCTCTGCTGTGAGGGAATTATTGTCTCTTGACGTCAGGAAACATTTCACCAGAAAAGAAATTTCTATTGGAATATGTCCTACAAGTTCAAACTGTCTTGTATTTTACTTGAAAAATGACTTTCTTATTGTTGACATTATTTTGTATATTTTGTAATAAGCGCTCCTCCTTTTAGTCTCAAAATTAATACGCGCCCGAGGCGCTTAATCGAGGAAATACGGTAATTGCAGCCATGTTGGATGTATTTTCGATATGCGTGTGGCGTCACAACCGGGGTAAAGCGAAATTTTTATCTAGCCATCCTTATGGCTTTATAACTTATAAGGCTGAAACCTTCCTTTCTCAATTGAGCCGCACCATTTCAAAATCATTCAGCGGAAACTCTGCTACCAGTACCGGTTAACCTTTCATGTTACTCCATCACCAAATGAATCGAGGTATATAATCGTCATGAAATAACCGCTAACCCCAAAACAACTTAGATCCTAACCCTAACCCCCCACCTAATGAGTTTTCTAACCCTAACCCCCCGCCTTAAGTGTCTTCCTAACCCTCCCACCTCGATTCCCTTGATGTTATCCGGTTATGTTTATATTGGTGATGGAGTAACATGAAAGGTTATCCCCAGTACCTACAGTGTAGTTTCATCAGGTTTGCCCCGGATTTAACGCCACCAACTTCCCAATTAATTAGGCAGAGCATTACAACAAGATGGCGGATGACAGGATTGTCTTTGGTTAAAAGTAGTGCTGTTGTTTTAGTGCTGTTGTTTTGTACAAGAGTAGTTTTGTTTACTTGGATTACCTTCGTAAGCCTGTTTGTTAATCAGAAAGTCAAAAATTCGAAATACTCATTTTTGTTGCCAATGTCATTTAAGAAAATCTATTTCACTGTTCACAAACGGCGCAGTTAAAATAAACCTTGGAAAACTTGTCTGGAAAAAACTAACAAGGAATTTGTGAAGGAAACAGTAGTAGCAACGGAGCTACAATCGCGAGCAAAAGTGTTGATACACTTGGTGTTTTTTGTCAAGAAATTGCAATATTCACGAACATATCAATGAAAAATAGAGGTTTGGTTCACACTATCGCCCTCCCCCCGTATCAATGTTGGCTACATAACGTTAGCATATGGTGAAAAAGTACATTTTAAAATTTCGATCAATATTGAGGTGGGTTAATTTGACGTACGTTCTCATTGAAATTTCCAGTTTAATTGGTTTTGAAGAAGTGTATCAACACATTTTGTTCCTTCAAGTTCCTTCACTGGCACTCCGAGATGTAATGTCGTCCCCTTTCACCTTTTTCTAATTCGCTTACTGCAGCCGAACGCACAGCACTGCATCCCAAAGTTATCCATTTTCCTAATAGCCTTATAACATAATTTCAACATACAGTACTGCTCAGAAATAACATAACACTGCGTTCGCGTTCTGAACGAGTTCGGAACGCGTTCAGAACACCATTGTGACTTCGGTTAAAAGGTTAATCGGAAAAGTTCGTTAATTTCCAACTTTAGCTGCTAAATGGGTTTAACTTGATCATTTGATTGCTGGACTGGTTATGGTATATGTTCATTAGACGAGATTAAAACAGAAAGTATATTGTTCGGAACGCGTTCCAACCTCGTTCCTAACGCGTTCGGAACGAGAATGGAATGCGTTCCGAACGCGTTAGGAACGCGTTTTTCGTTAGGTTAATTCTGAGCAGTACTGTAATTTTCTATTTACATTCTTTTTTTATAAGAATATATTTTATAAGAATATCGAGAATGAAATTGGCGAAATTTTAAGAATATGTTAAGAATATACCAAAGGTTGAAATTTTGTCACGAACATATTTTGCGTGTTGAAAATAAAATACAATAAAATCACATGTTTTTTAAAAATGAACTTTATTTTACCCTTGAAAAGTATGGTAAATTCTTTCCTTTTTCTAACAAAACCAGCAATCCGCTAATACGATACAGTTCTATTTGATACTTCAATTCCTGGTCACATCCGTTTTAATTAACTGAAATACTATACTCTGCAATCAAAGAATATTCACAAGAATATTTTCAGCCTAAAATCGGCAGAAAAATAAGAATATCCAGCCTGGGCATGAAAAACACTATTCTTATAAAAAAACAGTGTATGTAACATGTAATAATATATCAAGTTAATTGATTGTATTAGTTAAGTTATTTAGAGCTGAGACTGATGTACCACAGGCAATTAGAAGCATTGATATTTTAAGTAGTTTCAAGTCAGCACTTAAAGTGCCTATGAAACGAAAATTTCGTTGTTCCGATTATACTTTTATTTGCAAGAGCTCGTGAAATGATAGAGTAACTTTATTGACAGTTTTTCAATATCTCTTTTCGTTCTCAAGATATTAAGATTTCAAATGATATACCCTATGACGTCACTGGTTGTATACAATGTATTTACATATTGGAAAATCGTGTATATCTTGAAGATTATAGAAAGAAATAACTCGAAACTTTTCATGTGGATACAGACGACTAAATGTAAGAACACCGTGCAAGTTTCATGGTTGTCATGGTAAATTATCAGATTCCAGACCTCATAAATTCCAAACGACAATTGTGGCAACCCTTTTCGCAACCCTTTTCGGCAACCCTTTTCGAATCGATGTTGTTGGAGCAGATTAACTAAGTCAGTCAAATCCTGCTCAAGTACTACCAACTCCAAAAAAGTTGCCACTGAAGAGAATGCAAACAATTGTGTTTTCGAAATCATGAGGTCTGGAATCTAATAATTTAATATGGCAATCATAAAACGTGCACGGTGTTATTGTATTTAGTCGTCTGTATCTACATGCAACGTTTCGAATGATTTCAAGATATACACGATTTTCCAATATGTAAATACGTCGTGTACAACCAGTGACGTCATAGGGTATCTCATTTGAATATCAAACCAATCTTAATATCTTGAGAAGGAAAAGAGATATGGAAAATCTGTCAATAACCTTACTCTATCATTTCACGCGCTCTTGCAGATAAAAATATAATCACAACAACGAAATTTTCGTTTCATAGGCACTTTAAGACTTTTCTTTTTTTAAATTAATAGTTTTTTGTTCATAGTGGTAATATATGCTGTAGGCTTTATCTTATGAAACTGTAATTAGTTTTATAAGTAACATTAAGAATATTTTGTTGTAAGAGCATTGAGACTATTGTATAATGCTCCTTTAATACGTCTTTATTATTATTATTATTATTATTAACTACCGCGCGTGGTTAAATAAAGATTGATTTGAACAAGTTTATCGCGGAAGTAGTCACTCCAATATCATGGCGCCGATTAAATTTCGCGGGTTTCATTTTTTGTCGTGTGCGAACAAACAGGTTCTTGATCCAGTCCTATTTTTCAGATCAGTGAGTCCACCTAATTTTTAAAGGTACTTGTAGCTATACAAGATATTCATATGGACTTATAGTACGTATTCCATATAAGGTCATATCGGACGGGAATGGGAAGAGCAAATTGCCCTCGTACCAGCCCACTGCATGATGTGGGATTGTTAACACGTTACGATATGTTCGATTATCCGCTCTTTTTAAGAAAACTACGTTCGCTAGCCGGATAAGCTGTACGCATATTGTAAACAGATAATTTATCTTTGTTTTAATATATATTGTAGCTTTGGGCGTTGATTATTTCTCAAGAAAACGTTCGTCGAAGACAGCCGAAAGTTCGTTTACAAGATGGTATCCGTAATACGAAAATTATATTTTTTGGGCATGTCCGATTACCCGCTTTTAAAGAGAACTAAGTTAGCTACCAGGATAAGCTGTATGCATGTTGTAAATAGATCATTTCACTTTCCTTTAATATATTCTATAGCTTTGGGGATGGTTAGGACCTTTGTTGTTTTGGGGTCGGTTACAATCCAATTAACTAGGAGGCTGGTACGAGGGCAATGTATTTGCTCGTCAGGACAACGTATATGCTCGTTTATTATATACATGACAAAATTACTGGATTCTGATTGACTGAGAGGAGTGCAATAAAATCATTTATTGCACTCGAGTGCAATAAGTGAAAAGAGAGAAGACACTGGGAACAAGTTTGACAATAAAATTCAAAATGGTGGCCTATTCTGCAATGGAAAGTTTTCGCTTTGCCAACGACTTTTGGTATACTATGAATTGAAAATTTAATGTAAATATTTTGAAATACAAAGAACACCAAGAGTGAAAAGGTTTGTTGTCAACTAATGAAACAGCACGTTTTTAAAGACTTGGAAGAAGATGAAGCGTATACGTGTCGTAATTTTGTCATGCATATAATAAATGAGTAATCATGATATTGCTCGTGCAATTAAGGATTTACACTACTCGTGATATTTGAAAATTGTGCCAAATTGCACTCGCCTAACGGCTCGTGCAATTTTGGCACAATTCTCAAATGTCACTCGTGGTGTAAATCTTTAATTGCAATCGCTATCATACGATTACCTATACTTATAGGGCAATGTATGTGCTCTTCCCAGTCCTGTCCGATATGACCTTATATGGAATACGTACTATACAGTACTGCCTAGAATTAACGTAACACTGCGTTTGCGGTTTGGTTCTGTTGCGGTCGACACATTCGTACACTTCGGATTCCGATCTCGCCCGATCGTAAGAACACGCTGTTAAACTCGCTTCACGTTACGGCTCCCTGTGATAATGCACAAGTATTTATTTTAAGTTGCCACAAGTTCTCCCAAACGATATTATCAAATTCATAGCAAACGATATTATATTCTGAAATAAGTAATATTCTACATCGCTGCTGTAACTTAACATATTTTGACAACTTTCCCATTTCTTCGAACTGCAACAGAACTTAAACCATGTGTCAAACGACGCCAAACTTCGGAAATAAACGACATATTCCGAAATACGATTGCGGTTAGGTTACGCGAGGTTGAACCGCGGATGATCCGCGGATAACCCGCAGATGAACCCCGGTTTCTGTTTATCAGATATTTATACGTAAAGGTACCTACAGCATTCGTATAAGGAACAACCAATACGTTGCCCTGACGAGCAAATGCGCGTTGCCCTATATGCAGTTACCATGCAGGGACGACAGGTGTTAACACTAAACTCCAAATAACAATAATCTCAAATAAACCCCAAATAACCCTAATCCTAAACCCATATAGATCCCGAAACCTAACCCCCATTTATGTAACAAGGATAAATACTTTCCTATACAGACCTCGGACACGATTATCAAGATTATCTTTAATCACATGTATGCTATCTTTAGACTTGCTACAAGTCGTCCACTTTATTTTTCTCAAAGCACGGGCATAAAAAAGAAAAGGGCTAAGGACTTTTAGAAAGTATATGCTAACCTGTTTTCTTCTCAGTAAGTATTGTTGCTGCTGTTGTGCTGATGCTGGATTTACTGCAGTTGCTCACAAGGCTGCAGTTTTTGCAAACCGCACAAGGTTTCTTCGCGACATGATTGCAACTTGTATTTTCTTTATTTACAAAACTATTCTGATAATCATCTGGTTGGCCTTTGCTCTCGGTCGTAAAATACAACGTCATAAATACCATTGTCAAAATGGCAGAAATGCCGACTGCTATGTAGGCCAGTACCACTTGTTTTCTTGATGTGGAGTTTCGACTACATCGTTTGCAGCTGTTGGTGATAACAGTTAATGTTTTAGGAGGAGGTATTCTTCTGGGTGGATTAACCTCGATATATGACGCTTGAATATATTGTCTCTTTGGAAGTGGTGGTGGTAAGGATTGAACTTCTTTTTCCGTGTCCTTTACTTCACAACAAATAAGTTCAGGTTTCTCCATCTTTAGTCGCAGTCGCCAGTTAGATCATTGCCAGTTGCTTTGACTAGAAAGATTCAGCTGTCTTTGTTGTTATTCATTCGTGCAGTTATTGCTTTTCAGCGTCGACTCATGAATCTTATTATGCCTTGGAGATAAACAGATGGCAACAATTACCTGTCTTCAGAATGTCTTTATAGAGTCTTTCTTTCTTCACTATTACCATAACAAAACACAATCATACAAATATTTACAATTTTCTCTCTCCCTACGTGTGCCGCAAAGCGTTTTGGGGGGCTAAAACAAGCGGTTATCCCTCGGGATATTTTTGAATTTTCCTTTATTATTAATAAGGGTATTACAGGCCAAACGGAACTAAACCCCCATTAATAAAACGAATATCAAATGTCCCTCGAGGTCTTGGCAATAAACAGGTGGCTACACTAATTACCTGGCTGCAGAATGTCTTGAGTCTTTCCTTCTTCACAGTTGCCATAGCAATGTGCCTGTTACTTCAACTATATAGAAAACATAATCATCGACTAGAAAGATATTCAATTATATCTCACCTTAACAAATAATTTCCCAACGCAAGAAGGCGATAAATCAGACATAGTTTGACGCTACTGTGGCTTTAAAAAGATTTTTGAACGTATTGCGAAGGAACAGGTAGACGCAAAATATTCCATTCCGTGCAATGACTGTGATCAGGAGTACGTCATCTGTCAGACTAAACGTCAGTTTCGTACGCGTTTAAAAAACACCAAAAGGCTGTTTTCTTTTCAAAAAAGGAAAATTTTGCTTCGTCAGAGCACGCGTACGTAAAACCTGCCATGAGATTGCGTGGGAAAATTCCAAAATTATTACCTGATCCGCAAGACGTTGTCTGGAGGCATATCAATAGCGCCCACGCCCCATGGAATCGCGATGACGGTGGTTTATTACCAGAAGCTTATTTGCATCTTGTTAATAGACAACCTTCATCATCGGTTCTATGAAGGTACAAATAGGGATACTAACTTTACAACGATCACCCCTGATGAAGACACTAGATTGGAGTGTCGAAACGTTGGGTCATGGGCAATAACTTTTACAGTTACGTTCAAAAAATATATTTAAAGCCAGAGTAGCGTCAAAATATGTCTGATCTCTCCTTAAATTTTCCTAATCATCGATTTATTATTTATTATTATTTATTATTTATTATTTTATTTCATTAAATTTTCCTAATATATACAATTATATCTCTTCATATTTTATTTTTTCTGTATTCAGTGTTCAGGATTTAATTTGGCAATACACATAAAGTACAAAAAAACAGGAATTATACAAATGGCGAAGAAGCCAAAAAGAAACCAAACCAAACTATATGGCATTGGGTGCTACCTCTTTATTTAGTCTACCATCGCTCGATTTACTCATTAATGAGTCGCACCCGAAATACTTCTCGTGTTATCTCATGGCAGTGAAGGTTGGCAGAACAGCCCCAGAACATTCCAAGGGCAATTTCGCGATGCTGAAATCGAGATCTGCGTGATCTGAAAAAATATTTCTGTGTTCCCATACAGAAATAGAAATAATCGTGAAAGTTTGGGAGATCTCGAAATCTCAGTGGAAACACTCGGCCTTCTGGACCTTCCCACGGTAATTTTTGTTCTCCCTTCCACCAGAGATGGTAACAAGTCACCTTTTGCAAGTCCAAGTCAAGTCACAAGTCATTTTATTCGAGTCCAAGTCAAGTCGCTAGTAATTTTGTCCAAGTTGAAGTCAAGCCACAAGTCATTTTGTCCAAGTCAAATCACAAGTCATTCTGTTCAAAAGTCATTCTGTTCGAATCACAAGTCATTCTATTCAAGTCCAAGTCAAGTCACAAGTCATTCTATCCAAGTACAGTCACAAGTCATTCTGTTCAAGTTGAAGTCAAGTCATAAGTCGTTCTGTTCAAGTCGAAGTCAAGTCACAAGTCATTCTGTTCAAGTCAAAGTCAAGTCATAAGTCATTCTGTTAATGTTCAAGTCAAATCACAAGTCATTCTGTTCAAGTTCAAGTCAAATCACAAGTCATTCTGTTCAAGTTCAAGTCAAGTCACAAGTCATTTTGTCCAAGTCAAGAAAGTCACAAATCATTCTGTTCAAGTTCAAGTCAAGTCACAAGTCATTCTGTTCATATTCAAGTCAAATAACAAGTTATTCTATTGAAGTCCAAGTCAAGTCACAAGTCATTCTATTGAAGTCCAAGTCAAGTCACAAGTCATTTTGTTCAATTCCAAGTCAAGTCGACACAAGTCATTTTGTTCAAGTTTAAGTAAAGTCGACACAAGTCACTCTATTCAAGTCCAAGTCAAGTCACTCTGTTCAAGTTCAAGTCAAGTCACAAGTCATTCTGTTCAAGTTCAAGTCAAGCCACAAGTTATTCTATTCAAGTCCAAGTCAAGTCACAAGTCATTTTGTCCAAGTCACAAGTCATTCTGTTCAAGTTCAAGTCAAGTCACAAGTCATTTTGTCCAAGTCAAGAAAGTCATAAATCATTCTGTTCAAGTTCAAGTTCAAGTCAAGTCACAAGTCATTCTGTTCAAGTTCAGGTCTAGTTATTCTGTTCATGTTCAAGTCAAATAACAAGTTATTATATTGAAGTCCAAGTCAAGTCACAAGTCATTTTGTTCAAGTCCACGTCAAGTCACAAGTCCTTCTATTCAAGTTCAAGTCCAGTCACAAGTCACTCTGTTCAAATTCAAGTCAAGTCACAAGTCCTTCTATTCAAGTTCAAGTCCAGTCACAAGTCACTCTGTTCAAGTTCAAGTCAAGTCACAAGTCATTCTGTTCAAGTTCAAGTCAAGCCACAAGTCATTCTATTCAAGTCCAAGTCAAGTCACAAGTCATTTTGTCCAAGTCACAAGTCATTCTGTTCAAGTTCAAGTCAAGTCATTGTGTCCAATTCAAGTCACAAGTCATTCTATTCAAGTCCAAGTCAAGTCACCAGTCATTTTGTTCAAGTCCAAGTCAAGTCACAAGTCATTCTATTCAATTTCAAGTCACAAGTCGTTCTGTTCAAGTTCAAATCAAGTCACAAGTCATTTTGTTCAATTCCAAGTCAAGTCACAAGTCGTTCTATTCAAGTCCAAGTCAAGTCACAAGTCATTATGTTCTAGTCCAAGTCAAGTCACAAGTCATTCTGTTCAATTCAAGTCAAGTCACAAGTCATTTTCAGTTCAAGTCCAAGTCAAGTCACAAGTCATTCTGTTCAAGTCAAGTCATTCTGTTCAAGTTCAAGTCAAGTCACAAGTCATTCTGTTCAAGTCCAAGTCAAGTCACAAGTCAATTTGTCCAAGTCACAAGTCGTTCGTATAATTACTTTTGTTACTGTACCGTCTTTAAGTTGTATTGACGGATTCGATGTTGTATACTTAGAGGTATTCTTCTGGGAGAATTAACCTCGATAAATGACACGGGAATATTTTCTCTCTTTGGAAGTGGTGGTGGTAAAGGTTGAATTTCTTTTTCCATGTCCTTTACTTCACAGTAAATAAGTTCAGGTTTCTCTATCCTTAATCGCAGTTACTTCGGATCTACTGCATCTACTGTAGTTGCTTCGACTAGATAGAATTAGCTGTCTTTGTTGTAAATTATAAATAATAAATAATAAATAATATATAGTTTAATAGAATCTTCCTTGCAGCATAAGCTGAATTGCGAACATTTTACAATGAATAATAGCTAAAATACGTGAATAAATATCTTAAAATCTAATTATATATACGAACAATATTAATAAAATTTGAGTTCAAACTCGAGAAGCACTTGCGATCATAAAAGAGTTCTTAAAAACGTTTTAGTTTTTACAATTACGAATGTTAAAATATCTATTAATTTCTAAGTCGATTATAATTATTTTGTTCTAGAAGTAAATGGTACAATTTATGTGAGTGATTGGACAAAACGTCAGCAAATATTCTTTCGGAGTGCAATTGGCGTCTAGCATACAGTGTTTGGAGATTAGATTCCGATAAGCAATTCTGAGCGGTAAGATTGGCCATTGAGGATGATTTTCAATGGTCGTTTTTGGACTCGTTCCAGGTCTTCACTCAAATAACTTGGTAGCGAGCAGTGAAATACCGGAGAAGCATTTTAATTAATTAAGTTCCTAAATCCAATATTATGCAGACAAAAGGACTTTGTTTTCAGTCTGACACTATTTTAGTGTCACTTCGCTATCGGGGTGACATAATCCTACCTCGTTCCCTATAAATATATGCTCTAAGTTTCAGTTTATCAGCAGACGTAGCACTTGATAAGTTGTCTGCCGAAATGCATCGTGCTCTTTTATTTTAAGCCTATTTATTTCTCAAATCTTTAAACAGTTCTTTTAAGAACTCATTTCTTTTTCTCACCCTTTGCTCCAACATTACGCCATTATTAGTTTTTGGTAAATGTTTTATAAATAAGCAGTTTAGTTTTCAGAACGTTCTCAACTTATCACCATTCACCATGGTTAGTACGTTTTACAAAGCGATATTCAAATTTGTCACCACGACAAAGTCACTATTTATATTCTAGCTATGACTGGTCTTATACACGTGCAGTAAATTAAACTGGATCATATCTCTTTTCGGAATCTTTGCTCTTTTTAACTGTTTCAAAAAATTATTCTCTTGCAAGCTTTGTTGATAATGGACTCAATATGGGTGTTCCATTTTAAATTATTTGATGTTGTTAAGCCAAGAAGTTTGGTTTCTTTAATTGTTTCCAACTGGTTTAGGTAATATCAGAGCAGTGAGTTCTATATACACTGTATATAGAACTCACTGCTCTGGTCCATAGGTACTCGCACTCTGGGGTACGTGAGACGTCTATCTGGGGTAAGACATTCATTATGCACAGCCAGGATCCCTGCTTCATCTGCCCCTGGCAAATTTGCAGGTGTCTCACGTCTGTCCCAACCTTGTTGACCCCCCTTGTGTTGTAACCGTTCTCAACATCTATTCACAATATTGTAGTAAATGAACACGTGTAATTTTAAACAGATGTAAGTTGAAAGTATATTTACAGTTGCATAAAAATACAGTTGAACATAAAGATAAAATAGTTGTATAACATAGTTCTCTGTATGTTGACATTATAACAGTTGATAAACTAAGTTAATCAGAATTTGTTTCTTGCATAAAATACAGTTCAATATGAACGCAAAAAGTTAGTGGGCGTTCGTTTCTAGCGTAATATCTGTTCCTCTGCTCATAGAATATATGGAATATAAGCCAAAAGGATCTTATACTGTTGGCTTTGCCAGGAAACTGCGCGTCTTGAAGGAAACCTTGAAATTCACGCATGAAACGGCAAACAACGAGCGACGGATACCTGTCTCAAAACACAATTCCACGATCAAGGATTGGTTTACTTGTCCAAAAAATGGCTCCGAGCAAGCTTGTTAGCGCGCAAAGCATTAGCTGGACACTCATCCTTTAATACACGTGTAAAACTTCTATATACGTCACAAAACATCATAAAACTGAACAAATATCTCGAACTATACATAGTGCCGCGAAGAAGTCTGGGTACGAGACACAACAACCCAAGTCAAGATTAGTGACGTCTAACTATAAACTATACTAATCATATTTAGAATTATTTAAATTATATAGGCATCTATATTTACAAAACATCGCTTAAACCTTTCAGTTTTTACACATGGAAGTTGAAAAAGAGCAGGATCTCGTACGCAGTGTTCTACTCTGACATGGTGGAAGAAGTTCATATGTACAGTAAGATGTGTGGGGATATTTATAACCTTATTCCATAATTTCATGTCTCTTTCATTAACAATTTTCTCAATAGCAACATAATTCTCAATATATAACCGAATTTAAGGGCTCTCCTTTGTAATCTATCCTATGGCTTAGATATTTACTGTTTGATGCTACTCCTCAAACTCTGAAACAGTATGTAAACAAAGTCATAATCAAGGTGTTAAAGTGGTAGTGTAAATCCTGTATATACAATACCGATTAGCCTTATAAACTCTAAGAATACGCATTCTCTTAGGCCCAGGTCAAACGTCGATGTTTTCATGAGTCGAACTCAATGCAAATGAACTTAAACAAAAGAGTTTCCTAATTTACATTGAGTTCGACTCATGAAAAGTTCGACGTTTGTCCCGGGCCTTAGCTGCTTTACCTATTAGATTATCAAATTGCATCTCCCAATTAACGGGGTTATCTTGAAAAGTTATTATTCCTAGTAATTTCCGCGATAAAACCTGTTCTATACCACATATATACTGGTTCGGGTGGTAGTTTACTTGTCTTAGTCTTAATAATTAACTCCTTAGTCTTATCCATGTTCAGGTCATAAAATTATTTTCAGCCCATTTCTTAATATTTTCAACATTATGTCAGTGGCGTAGGAACGGATTTAAAGTTGGGGGGGCTGAAGTCGACAAGCAAGCAATCAGTGACCGCATTTTAAGGAGGGTGGGGGGGTCCTCCCTCGAAAAATTATTTGAAAGACAATTTGCAGCAATTTGAGCAAACTTTTTCATCTAATTCTACAGCGATCATAGTTCAAATGAATCCAAGAGTTGCCTGCTGCCTCTTACCAGGTGACGGTAAGGCTCAGCCCCCCATTTAAAATTTCGGTGGGCTGAAGTCCCCCAGCTCCCCCCGGTTCCTACGCGTATGCACTGTGTTGTTTGCTGTGTTAGAGATGCAGATATAAACTACATGTAATATCATCAGCATATTTCACACCGGAGTAATATCATTAACCATAATATAAACCCTCCACAGTT
This sequence comes from Chrysogorgia sp. JL179-B06, assembly GCA_035772405.1. Lineage (NCBI taxonomy): Eukaryota > Metazoa > Cnidaria > Anthozoa > Scleralcyonacea > Chrysogorgiidae > Chrysogorgia > Chrysogorgia sp. JL179-B06. Next base: position 2,586,339 of record JAYKKM010000375.1, read on the forward strand.
TTTATATTTCTGTATATAAAGGACGCCAAAATTTGTATTTCTACACTATCTACACAGCACAACACCTTTATATATAACAATGCATGGATAAGTATAAATAATATAAATGATGATATACGGACGATCGTCAAGCTCATATTCTCAGAAAAATAGAGCTGAGTCCTGGACAGGAATCGACCTGTAACCCAATTGCCGTTGAGCTACCAAGACTCAAATGGAGAGCGAAGGTTCCAATGATGTACTGGTTCGATCACTATACCTCGATAATGATTGGATGTGTTAATATATACACTTGTGTAACACATCCAAGCATTACCGATATATAATGACTGCCGCATAGGCAGTACATATATCAATTGAACCAGTACATCATTGTAACCTTCGCTCTCCATCTGAGTCTCGTTAGCTCAATACAGGTTAGAACGTCTCATCGGCAATCAGAAGGTTACAGGTTCATTATATACATTATTTTGGATAAGAAAAGGAAAAAATCCAAAATATATTTCATGAAATGATACATATAAAATGATTTATTTCCAACTTAATTGAATCAAATTATGTGTTAATTTTCCTGTTAGAAACGAAGCAAATTTGACATAAAATTATTTTAGTATCTAGGATCGCGCGACCGTGCTCAAATATTGCGAAATAACGCCAGGTGTTAGGCAGACATTCAAATTGCAAGAAATTAATAAATGGTATATGTCGCCGCTCCGTCTGTTTAACTATGCATGCTAACAATTCCATTTATTGTCTTTATAATTTTTTATAATTCTGATGGAGTACAGTATACATGTACTTAACGCATATCAACAGAAATGGATTATCACTTCCATCTCCTCAACCTATGGCACTACATCTATGCTATGATCACATACCACTAACATATGACTTGGGTTTGATGGTTGGTGCACAAAGGTGTATCATATGTGATACACTGTATATATAATAATAAACTCATGTACATGGAAATTGCAAGAAAGCCTTAGATTTTGCCCGCTCACTATTAATAAATATAATACGCCGGTATGTCTAAACCTTTGGCTTACAGCAAGATGGTCTATCCACAATTTCCACACCTCCTTTAACACCAGCCATAAAATCATTCCACGATTTCACGTTTCCCCGCAGTTTAGACTGGCAGCTAGTGGAAAACTCCTGAATCTCTTTTAAGAGAAGCCTCTTATTCCAGATATTAACCTTGGTTATCTCTCCTTGCAACATCTCATTGGCATTGAACCCTCCACCAACTATGTCTTGTTTTTGACCTAACACCCATGTTCCTCCGCCCAAAACCTTTCCATTACGCCCGACGTCACCTTGACCTGCTACTTTTCCATCTTTGTAAAGTTTGTAATGTTCGCTCTTGCCTGTCCATACAAAACAAATTGCGTGCCAGTCCCCATCCTGGTAGTAACATTGCTTGTGATATATTTCAAAAGTTATGAAAAAAACATTAGTATATAAATTGAAAATAATATATATTGAAGTACAGTAACCACTTGCTAACAATAGCCGTTCACCTCTGGCTGAAATTTGAATTTCTGGGCACCACTAAACTGAAACATTTTAAGCGAAATATTTTATATAGGTCATATAGTTATTTATTTAAATATTTTATTAGAATGTTATGGTATTTGTGGTATATAGTTATTTGCATAATATAATCACCAACAAAATAAAGCTATCTTTAATATTTTAAACTTATTCCAAAATTCACCTTCATCTTATAACTTAAGGAACGCAGACTTTTACATTCCCAGCTTCAATACCGTCCGATATGGTAAACATTCACTAAGATACTTTGCATGGACCAGTCCAATGGTCTAAACTAACATTTGGAGAAAGAAATATTGAGTTACTCTGTACTTTTAAGAGTAATATTAGGAAAAGAGATCTCATTGGATCTGAATAATGTAGTAATTGTTCTTTATGTAGTAATTAGTTATTAATTAGTGTAAGTAGTGTAATCTAACATTAATAGTATTTTATATTGTAATTATTAATATTTTAGTGTAAGAATTTAGTTTTCATTTTCATTTATTCGTGTCCCCGATTAGTAGACAACTTGTGGTTGGCTAGACGATTGATACATTAATAAAGTTTATAATAATAATAATAAAATTCATAAAGTATTAAATGAGATGACACAATTTGCATGTGATCTTCCATCCTCAGAAAAACGTTATTTATAATCCTAAACTATAAATGGATATAGGAAGTGAATCGAGTGGTCGACTAGAAGCAGGGCATTGAGCCCCCTAAAATGTTTCATTTTGTTACCTTTGTTACTTTTGTTTTTTGACATATATTCAAAGATCAACCCCACTATGTCTCAAACTAATTAAATGGTTATCTGACTGATCGTTTGACGTTAGTTATTTCAGATAACGTGCACTATATTTGTTGCTATTATTTTTGATTGCTAAAATAATTCAGAACCTAACACCTGCATGTTTTTTTATATACATATCAAATAACTAAGAACGTATCACAGGCTAGTTTGGTAAAATAAAGATTCTTAATAACTGGTGTTTACTGTAGAATTCACCATTCAACTTATTGACATTAAACTCGATTAATCTAACAATCCATAGATAAATATAAGACGTACAAAAAATGATTATAAATTATGAATATTTATATCGTCGGTGGTATAGATAGAGATGATGAAGATGATGAAGATGATTGTGATAGTAATACTCTAGTTACCTTGCTGACTTTGAGCCACTTGACGTGAAACTCAAGACGTTCGACTCTTCTGCTATATAGAATTCGTTGGGCTGGCGAGTCACTGCATAAGATATGAAAGTCTACTGTCGTCCTGGCGTTTCCCGTATTTTTATCCAGAGACATACTGCCATTGCCGTCATAACGTTACGCGCGCCCACAGCAATAGCATAATCGGAGATAGATTTTCTGTTAAATAACATGGACTTTTCTGAACCTATAAGATGATAGTGATATCCAAACAACATTATATTAACATTATTTAAGAAATAGAAAATATTCGAAACATTTATAGAAACACGAGCGTTTGGGAGAACGCCGAGAAATCACATTTTAACCAGTGTTTCTAGCAGGGAACTGGAACACGGAAAATATGTTTTCTATTTATGTAATATATACATATATATATATATATTACAAGTAATATTTGGCATTTCATTCGATTAAACTACATATTCTAAGGATTTATGGTGAAGGAAAATTTCGAGTGTTGGAATATATACATTTTAAGACCAAACCGGGACCAGTTGCGAAAAATGCAACTTCAAGGCCTTCAAGGCCTGCGCTCTGACCACTGAACTATATTGGCATTGCCTCAAACTTTGGGCCTATATGGGATACGCATCTACTTTCTTTCAGCGGAGCGCCAAATACCGCACTTTATTTTCCCCACAAATACCTCGACCCTGGAGAGTCGGTAACGCCCGTCAAATGCCCGTGGAGCATGTTCAAACTTGGAATTGATCGAGACATAAAAAGGCGTTCAAACGCTTACTTCAGTAACTGACAGTTCTGGCTAATATTTTATTGAAAAGTATTCGCCGGTGTAATTTTCTTTTTTTTTCCGGTAGAATACCCAACGGTGAAACCAGTCGTGGAAGAACAACTGTGTAAGTCAAATAAGGATAGTGTTATTAATGTATAGAAGGGAAGGAAACTTTTCAAGTATGTATCTCTTTTAAGAACCAACCGCGGGACCATTTGGAAAAAATGTGATTGCAAGCCTTTCTTGTCTATCTATCTATATACAAATGTGTGAAGTTGATTAAAATGTATATATTCCAACACTCGAAATTTTCCTTCACCATAAATCCTTGCAACATGTAGTTTAATCGAGTGAAATGACAAATATTACTTGTAATATACCCAGAATCGTATCCCGACATTACCACCACTATAATACAGAACTCGTAACTAGGTTCTCGGCAACGGCCTCCGTAGTTGCCAGTGAATTTCCAAAATTCGTTGGCACACTGCGCATTTCATATTAAACGAAGCCCCAAACGAACGTGCATATTTAAAACGTAAACAAATGCCAAAAAAATCGCATGCCAACCGTTATTTAACCATGTTTATTTTAGTACACCATGTGTAGTCTGCGAAACGTTTGAGTGCAGAAGATGGCGGATGCACCGGATGGCAAAATTGCTTTTGGAAAATTTCGAGGGAAGTTTGTGGCTTCTTGGGTGGATGGGGAATTTGCATCTATTTCAAGAGCCCAATTTTGTGGGGATTTTGTATAATTAAGTTGACTCCACGCTGGGGCATTTGCAATGCTCTGACGCCAAAATGTCAAATGCCCGTCAAACGCCCGGGGGGGATGGTCACGCTTGGAATTGATCGAGACATTACGTGACACAAAGGAAATATTACTTATTATGTTTTTATTACAAAGACTTTCGACTGATTCTCCCAAACTCCCTTTCGTATTTGCAACAGGCTTTGTTATATACCAAAGACTTTCCTTTGCCGAAGATGAAATCTTATTATTCAAATCATGGTCACCTGTTATTCAACAAACTCAATGTTTCTTTCAGCCGAGGGAAACATTGCAATGTTTCCCTCTGACGTCAGCTTTAATCATGCATTGTTCACGTGAATACACAATTATTATTGCATCAGATCAAGAACTTTGGACTCTTGGAATCTTCGAGTATTGCGAAAGATTTCGAGCTTCTCGCTTCAAAAGTATTCAAGCTAACCAAGATGGAGCCTGTAAGTAAGCGTTTATGCATTTTGTTGAAAAAAATGAAAGTCTTTGGTATATAACAAAACGTTTATTTATATGTCACCCTCACACTAAAGCCCTCGAAAGACATCGAAACCTTCGGGTCCGTAAAACTCGATGTTTCCCTCGGCGCCAGTCAACAAGTGTTTAGTTATGTAAACCCCGGGAGGTGCTCACAAGTAAATGTAAGTAATCATTTAAAGCGGGTGGGAATTGAAAGAGAGGGAGAAAAAAAATGAAAAAACTTACACAAAATACTCAAAATGTACTTATTGAGTGCGAACTAAACATGTCAGGATTAAAGTTACTAACAGTTAAGTCAAAATAAGTTTTTCGTAGGTAAGATTTAAACATGCGTGAGATGAAAGGAGTTAGGAGGAGCAGACTTAAGTTATTCTGATGAAATGAATAACGACCCTTGGAATGTGCTAGTTTTACAGTGATATGTATTACCTGACAAAAAGTCACTCCTCCACGGCTATTACTGTTGATAATGGGTATATTACAAGTAATATTTGGCATTTCACTCGATTAAACTGCAGGTTTCTAACTCTAAGGATTTATGGTGAGGGAAAATTTCGAGTGTTGGAAATTATTATTGATACTCTGATATAGGAATATGTAATAAATAGCGCGTAAAGTAAATTCGTTACCAACGTGGATGAGCCATAATGGAACAAGAATTGTCGACGTTATGGATTTTGAGTAAAAATCGCGGGGAGTTGATATCCGGAACGTTTAACTTTACTAAATATGATCCCACTTATGTATTATAAATGCACGCATATATAACATTACAGATCTAAATATTTTTCAGCATATGTCCCAAAGTTAGGTTACAAAAGGGTTGTCCTGCGTAGGCAATACGTTGAAATACCTAATTACCTCTGCCAGGAGGTTATGCTTTTACCTCTGTTTGTTTGATTGTCTGTTTGTCTGTCTGTAAGCACGATATCTCAAACATTAATGAATAGATTTTCATGAAAGTTTGTAGAAGGAATGGTCATATGCCAAGGACCAATCCATTAAATTTTGGTTAAATTTGGGTGACAATTGGATGATATATATTGATAAAAATCTGTCTGTAAGCTTCTCCCTGTAGAATAAATGAATGAAAAAACAATTGATTGCGCTCATTATATTATCCTTATAGTATGCACGTCTTTAATATTCACAAACAAGCTGAATTCACAAAGCAACGGGCTTGTCAGTGTCATTGTTTATGCAAAAGCTAAAAGGTGCACTCTACGGAACAAACGCAATCAAGCATTTTATTCATTCAATAAAGACCAGTTTATAGACATGTAGGTCTGGTGAGTAATTGGCCTAGTGCAACCCGTTGGCGGAGTTTGTTAATAATACTCTAAAAATATACTCTAAAAGTTTAGTGTACTTGCAAAATGGTGTGTAGGAGGTCTAACGTTTCGAACGAAGGCCCTGGGTCCAACAAAAATCCTCCGAATTTATCATCATTTTGTTAGATTGTGCTGCGTTTAGGTATAGTATTGAAATACAAATCGTCTAAAAGATTGTTTTATGTTTTATGTTTTATTAAACTTTGCCAAATAATAATTACAGTACACAAAAAGACTAGGTAATAATAATTACATATAAATACATGGTGCAGGGTGACCACAACAGCTTACGCCAATTACTGTGCACCCGAATACTAATAAAAGATACATAGAATATAAAATCAGCAACAACAAGTTGGAAGACAGTTAAGATTGCGTGCCGTGTTGCATTTAAGACAGATGGTTTTCCACGATCGTGGATCATCCTGATTATAGACACTATTAAGAGCGACATGGTAATATTCAAATAAACGGATCTTAAAGATGTTCAACGTTAGTGTTTTAAGTCTCAAAGGGTCAGGCAATATGTTCCAAATTCTGGTAACTCTGACAACAAACGAACGTTGATAATTGGTCGTTTTACATTTATGGGGGATAAAGCTAATAACTGTAGAATTTCTGGTCGATCTAGTTTGGCGTACTAGTATCTTCAACGCCGGTAAAAATTTGGATCTCGTATATACAAGGCCCTTGAAAGCCTTGAAAAAGAACAACAAGTCCAAGTATTCATGCCAGTATGATACTTGATAGGAGATTCAATGACTTTAGTCTATCTTTGTAGGAAATATCACATCGAAAAGGTAGATTAAGGATGAATTTCGATGCACGCCTCTGGACACTCTCCACACGTTTTAGCAGCTTAATTGACTGTGGTGCCCAAATAGAGGTAGCGTAGTCAAGATGTGGTCTAACTAGAGCCAGATATAAAGTGCGGCGCGTCGTAGGGTTTTTAATATCTCTAGAAGATCTATAGACAAAGCCAAGAAGCTTATTCGCTTTATTCTATTGGATAGACACTTGTTTCGTCCAGCTAAGATCGCTCGCAATCCAGACCTAGGTCCTTCTCTTCGGCACACGATTTCACACAGTCATGTCGGATAGTATATGAAAATTCAATAGGATTCTTCTTGCGTGTTATTCGCTGGCCCTTGCACTTGGAGTGAGTGAATGAAAGACCGGCAGTTTCCGACCAAGTAGCTAGTCCAGAAAGATCAGATTGAAGTAGGGTAGCATCCTCCACTGTGTCAACCTGTTTGTAAATTTTGGTGTCATCAGCAAAACATGCGAATTTGAAACAGCCTCCGGTAGGTCGTTGACGAACAGCAAAAATAATATTGGACCGAGGATGGATCCTTGAGGGACGCCTGATGTAACAAGTTGCTCTTGCGATGTTGCACCTAGCACTGTGACCCTTTGTCTACGACCACGCAGATAAGAGCCAAACCAACCAAAAAGTCGACCAGAAATATTGAAGCTGCACAACTTGGCAAGCAGAAGGTTGTGATCTACCTTGTCAAAGGCATTGGACATATCCAAGTAGAGAACATCAGTTTGTTTGCCTGCATCTAATTTTGAACCGATATAGTCTAATACTTCCGTTAACTGTGTGACACATGATCGTCCGCTGAGAAACCATGTTGGACGGGGCTGATGAACTGCTGGAGATGAACTTTTATTCCAAGAAATACACAGCGTTCCATGACTTTGGAGATGGTAGAGAGTAACGAAATGGGACCATAGTTTTCTACGCACTCTCTTTTACCTTTTTTAAATACTGGAACTACGTTTGCTAATTTCCAGCCATCCGGATACACACCCTGACCAAGTGATTTATTAAACAAATCAGTTAAAGAAGGCGCGATCTGTTCTGCTGTCTCTTTTAGCAAGCGGGTTGATATTCCATCCACCAAGGACCTGTAGCTTTAGTAGGGTCTAGCTGTTTTAGAGAGGCCAGCACGACTTCGTGAGAAATTTCCAAGACCGCAAGTAGTGAACCAGAGGACACAGAGTGGACTGAGTCACAACAAGGATCTGTAAATGACTCTCCGCAGAGTCTGTGGAAGAGGACGGCGTCTCTGACTGACTTGGGCCAAAAACAGAGCAGAAATAATCATTGAACATTTCTGAAATTTTACTCGGAGTAGATGCAGAACGGACTCCAGGAACATCGTCACTATTACCCAAAGTCATAAACTCAGGAACACTAGCTGATTTGCCACTCATCCTAAAAATGGACCAAAATCGTTTTGGATTTTCTCTAAAGACCGAGTCAAGAGAATTCATGTAAAATAATGTACGACTCTCTCTAACCATTATTTTCGCCTTAATTCGCAAGTTCTTGAATTTTTCCCTAAATGATTGGTGAACTGTGGGAGATCTAATGTTTTCAATTGGGAAGGCCCTTCGTGAAAGAGTGACTTTACGTTTTATTCTGTGTCGAAGGGCCTTCGTTCGAAACGTCAGACCTAGTAAATACTACTTTGCATGTTAGTACATCAATTACCTTTTAGAGTTTTAGTTAGGTTATTCATTGTTATGTCTTAATATTATTTTATTCAATCCATCTCTTATGGCAGGCAAATGAGGGTAGTTTTGCATATATGATCCTTAGAAAATGACGTCCCATTTTACAGTGAGTTACTGTACATATAGAGCGAAAACATTAAAATGAAAATTCTGCTTCCGAGTGCCTCCTCTACCGCTTGCCGACCTCTTAATATATGCAACAACGATTTTCAAATTATTAAGTTACCGCGGCCTAATATATTAGATCAGCCAAATCTACGATCCTCCAAATGACAATTTCTAGAGATAAATTTCGTCAATACTTGTGCCTCTATTAATGACGGAAATTTTAAAATGCCCTGCAATGTCCTGTTGTCATTACAAGTTTGGTGATTATTAAAAAGTTGGTATAAAACTTTAGCCGAATTACCCAATATTCCAATTTTAACATGTAGATATAGGTTAGAAGCGAAACGTAGCAAGGAAGAGGTAAGGTAAACGGCAGTATCTGAAGACGAAAAAAGCGTTAGAAATAGAGAACACAATGAAACAAAAGCCACGTATTAGGTTCCCTATTAACCTTGAAAACCTCAGGAGAAATACTTTCCTATACAGACCTCGGACACGATTGTCAAGATTATCTTTAATCACATGTATGCTATCTTTAGACTTGCTACAAGTCGTCCACTTTATTTTCCTCAAAGCGCGGGCATGAAAAAGAAAAGGGCTGAGGACTTTTAGAAAGTCTATGCTAACCTGTGTTCTTCTCTGTAAGTATTGTTGTACTGATGTCGGATTTACTACACTTCCTCACAAGTCTGCAGTTTTTACAAGCACAAGGTTTCTTCGCGACATGATTGCATGTTGTATTTTCTTTATTTGCAAGACTATTCTGACAATCATCTGGTTTGCCTTTGCTCTCGGTCGTAAAATACAACGTCATAAATAAAATTGCCAAAATGGCAAAAATGCCGACTGCTATGTAGGCCAGTACCACTTGTTTTCTTGATGTGGAGTTTCGACTACATCGTTTACAGCTGTTGATGACTTACACTGTTTTTCTTCCACGATAGGTTTACCGTTGGGTAATCTACCGGAAAAAAAAAGAAAATTACACCGGCGAATACTTTTCAATAAAATATTAGCCAGAACTGTCAGTTACTGAAGTAAGCGTTTGAACGCCTTTTTATGTCTCGATCAATTCCAAGTTTGACCATGCCCCCCGCGCATTTGACGGGCGTTACCGACTCTCCAGGGTCGCGGTATTTGTGGGGAAAATAAAGTGTGGTATTTGGCGCTCCGCTGAAAGAAAGTAGATGCGTATCCCATATAGTCACAAAGTTTGAGGCAATGCCAATATAGTTGCCAGTGAATTTCCAAAATTCGTTGGCAAACTGCGCATTTCATATTAAACGAAGCCCCAAACGAACGTGCATATTTAAAACGTAAACAAATGCCAAAAAAATCGCATGCCAACCGCTATTTAACCATGTTTATTTTAGTACACCGTGTGTATAGTCTGCGAAACGTTTGAGTGCAGAAGATGGTGGATGCACCGGATGGCAAAATTGCTTTGGAAAATTTCGAGGGAAGTTTGTGGCTTCTTGGGTGGGTGGGGAATTTGCATCTATTTCAAGAGCCCAATTCTGTGGGGATTTTGTATAATTAAGTTGACTCCACGCTGGGGCATTTGCAATGCTCTGACGCCAAAATGTAAAATGCCCGTCAAACGCCCGGGGAGGATGGTCACGCTTGGAATTGATCGAGACATTACGTGACACAAAGGAAATATTACTTATGTTTTTATTACAAAGACTTTCGACTGATTCTCCCAAACTCCCTTTCGTATTTGCAACAGGCTTTGTTATATACCAAAGACTTTCCTTTGCCAAAGATGAAATCTTATTATTCAAATCATGGTCACCTGTTATTCAACAAACTCAATGTTTCTTTCAGCCGAGGGAAACATTGCAATGTTTCCCTCTGACGTCAGCTTTAATCATGCATTGTTCACGTGAATACACAATTATTATTGCATCAGATCAAGAACTTTGGACTCTTGGAATCTTCGAGTATTGCGAAAGATTTCGAGCTTCTCGCTTCAAAAGTATTCAAGCTAAACCAAGATGGAGCCTGTAAGTAAGCGTTTATGCATTTTGTTGAAAAAAATGAAAGTCTTTGGTATATAACAAAACGTTTATTTAATGTCACCCTCGGGCTAAAGCCCTCGAAAGACATCGAAACCTTCGGGTCCGTAAAACTCGATGTTTCCCTCGGCGCCAGTCAACAAGTGTATAATGTAAACCCCGGGAGGTGCTCACAAGTAAATGAAAGTAATCATTTAAAGCGGGGGGGGGGGGGGGGTTGAAAGAGAGGGAGAAAAAAAATGAAAAAACTTACACAAAATACTCAAAATGTAGTTATTGAGTGCGAACTAAACATGTCAGGATTAAAGTTACTAACAGTTAAGTCAAAATAAGTTTTTCGTAGGTAAGATTTAAACATGCGTGAGATAAAAGGAGTTAGGAGGAGCAGACTTAAGTTATTCTGATGAAATGAATAACGACCCTTGGAATGTGCTAGTTTTACAGTATCGAGCCCGACTTACAGTGATAACCATTTGGTCAATTGTATTACCTGACAAAAAGTCACTCCTCCACGGCTATTACTGTTGATAATGGGTATATTACAAGTAATATTTGGCATTTTACTCGATTAAACTACAGGTTCTAACTCTAAGGATTTATGGTGAGGGAAAATTTCGAGTGTTGGAAATTATTACTGTTGATACTCTGACATAGGAATATGTAATAAATAGCGCGTAAAGTAAATTCGTTACCAAAGTGGATGAGCCATAATGGAACAAGAATTGTCGACGTTATGGATTTTGAGTAAACATCGCGGGGAGTTGATATCCGGAACGTTTAACTTTACTAAATATGATCCCACTTGTGTATGATAGAGAAATGAAAGACTTAGTCTTTTATTATAAATGCACGCATATATAACATCACAGATCTAAATATTTTACAGCATATGTCCCAAAGTTAGGTTACAAAAGGGTTGTCCTGCGTAGGCAATACGTTGAAATACCTAATTACCTCCGCCAGGAGGTTATGCTTTTACCTCTGTTTGTTTGATTGTCTGTTTGTATGCCTGTAAGCAGGATATCTCAAACATTGATGAACAGATTTTAATGAAAGTTTGTACTAGAAGGAATGGTCATATGCCAAGGACCAATTCATTAAATTTTGGTTAAATTTGGGTGACAATTGGATGATATATTGATAAAAATCTGTCTGTGAGCTTCTCCGTGTAGAATAAATGAATTAAAAAAAACAATTGATTGCGCTCATTATATTATCCTTATAGTATGCAAGTCTTTAATATTCACAAACAAGCGGAATTCACAAAGCAACGGGCTTGTCAGTGTCATTGTTTATGCAAAAGCTAAAAGGTGCACTCAACGGAACAAACGCAATCAAGCATTTTATTCATTCAATAGAGACCAGTTTATAGACATGTAGGTCTGGTGAGTAATTGGCCTAGTGCAACCCGTCGGCGGAGTTGTTAATAATACTCTAAAAATATACTCTAAAAGTTTAGTGTACTTGCAAAATGGTGTGTAGGAACGAGGCCCTTCGTCAGAGAGTGAAACGTCAAGTGACTTTACCTCCAACAAAAATCCTCCGAATTTATCATCATTTTGTTAGATTGTGCTGCGTTTAGGTATAGTATTGAAATACAAATCGTCTAAAAGATTGGCGAACTGTGGGAGATCTAATGTTTTCAATTGGGAAGGCCCATAGTGAAAGAGTGACTTTACGTTTTATTCTGTGACGAAGGACCTTCGTTCGAAACGTCAGACCTATATCAATTACCTTTTAGAGTTTTAGTTAGGTTATTCATTGTTATGTATTATATTATTTTATTCAATTCATTCTTATGGCAGGCAAAAGTTTTGCATATATGATACTTAGAAAATGACGTCCCATTTTACAATGAGTTACATAGAGCGAAAACATTAAAATGAAAATTCTGCTTCCGAGTGCCTCGCCTACCGTTTGCCGACCTCTTAATATATGCAACAACGATTTTCAAATTATTCAGTTACCACGGCCTAATATTAGATCAGCCAAATCTACGATCCTCCAAATGATAATTTATAGAGATAACTTTCGTCAATACTTGTTCCTCTATTAATGATGTGGATTTTGTGCCCTGTTGTCATTACAAGTTTCGTGATTATTAAAATGTTGGTATAAAACTTTAGCCGAATTACCCAATATTCAAATTTTAACATGTAGATATAGGTTTGAACCGAAACGTAGCAAGGAAGAGGTAAGGTAAACGGCAGTATCTGAAGACGAAAACAGTGTTACAAATAGAGAACAAAATGAAACAAAAGCCACGTATTGGGTTATCTATTAACCTTGAAAACCTCAGGAGAATTACTTTCCTATACAGAGTACAGACATCGCACACGATTATCAAGATTATCTTTAATCACATGTATTCTTTCTTTAGACTTGCTCGGGCATAAAAAAGAAAAGGGCTAAGGAATTTTAGAAAGTCTATGCTAACCTGTGTTGTTCGCAGCAAGTATTGTTCTTGTACTGATGTTGGATTTACTACAGTTGCTCACAAGGCTGCAGTTTTTGCTAACACAAGGTTTCTTCGCGACATGATTGCAACTTGTATTTTCTTTATTTGCAAGACTATTCTGACAATCATCTGGTTTGCCTTTGCTCTCGGTCGTAAAATACAACGTCATAAATACCATTGCCAAAATGGCAAAAATGGCGACTGCTATGTAGGCCAGTACCACTTGTTTTCTTGATGTGGAGTTTCGACTACATCGTTTGCAGCTGTTGGTGATAATAGTTAGTGTTTTAGGAGGAGGTATTCTTCTGGGTGGATTAACCTCGATATATGACGCTGGAGTATATTCTCTCTTTGGAAGTGGTGGTGCAGGTAAGGGTTGAACTTCTTTTTCCGTGTCCTTTACTTCACAATAAATAAGTTCAGGTTCCTCCATATTTATAGTCGCAGTCGCCAGCCAGATCTGTTTCCAGTTCCTTTGACTAGAAAGATTCAGCTGTCTTTGTTGTTATTCATTTGTGTTCTTGCGATTCGTGCATCTGATTGTTATGCCTTGGAGATAAACAGATGGTATAACAATTAGCTGGCTTCAGAATGTCTTTATAGAGTCATTCTTTCTTCACTATTACCATAACAAAACACAATCATACAAATATTTACAATTGTCTCTCTCTCTTTTACGGGGCTAAAACGAGCGCTGAAGACTCGAACTTGTTAAGGGTCCGGGCTATCCCTAGGGACATTTTTTGAATTCCCTCTTGTGAAATGCGTCTCAAAATGCCAAACGTAAAAGCTAATTTATTATTAATAATAAGGTATTACAAGCCAAACGGAACTAAACCCAATAAAACGAATATCAAATGTCCCTCGAGGTCTTGGCAATAAACAGGTGGCTACAATTACCTGGCTCCAGATTGTTTCACGGTTACCATAGCAATGTGCCTGCTACTTCAACGATAGAAAACATAATCATCGACTAGAAAGATATTCAATTATATATCTCCTTAACAAATAATTTCCCAACGCAAGAAGGCGATAAATCAGGCACAGTTTGACGCTACTCTGGCTTTAAAAAAAGTATTGCGAAGGAACAGAGGAAAGACGTTATACAAATGGCGAGGAAGCCCAAATGAAACCAAACAAACTATATGGCATTGGGCTCTACTTCTTTATTTAGTCGACCATCACTCGATGTACTACATCAACGAGTCGCACCCGAAATACTTCACGTGTTATCTCATCGCAAAGAAAGTTGATAGAACAGCCACAGCACATTCCAAAGGCAATTTCGCAATGCTGAAATCGCGATCAGCATAATCTGAAAAAATATTTCCGTGTTCCCATACATAAATAGAAATAAATAATTGAATGTTTGGGATATCTCGAAATCGCAGTGGAAACACTCAGCCTTCACGCTCGTCTTCCCATGGTAATTTCTTGTTCTCCCTTCCACCAGAGATGGTAACAAGTCACCTTTTGCAAGGCCAAGTCAAGTCACAAGTCATTTTATTCGAGTCCAAGTCAAGTCACAAGTCATTCTGTTCAAGTTCAAGTCACAAGTCATTCTATTCTAGTCCAAGTCAAGTCACAAGTCATTCTGTTCATCTGTTCAAGTTCAAGTCAAGTCACAAGTCATTCTGTCCAAGTCAAGTCACAAGTCATTTTGGTCAAGTCCAAGTCAAGTCACAAGTCATTCTGTTCAAGTCCAAGTCAAGTCACAAAGTCATTCTATTCAAGGCTAAGTCAAGTCACAAGTCATTCTATTCAAGTCCAAGTCAAGTCACAAGTCATTCTGTCCAAGTCAAGTCACAAGTCATTTTGTTCAAGTCCATGGTCAAGTCACAAGTCATTCTATTGAAGTCCAAGTTAAGTCACAAGTCATTCTGTCCACGTCACAAGTCATTTTGTTCATGTCCAAGTCAATTCACAAGTCATTCTATTGAAGTCCAAGTCAAGTCACAAGTCATTCTGTCCAAGTCAAGTCACAAGTCATTTTGTTCAAGTCCAAGTCAAGTCACAAGTCATTCTGTTCAAGTCCAAGTCAAGTCACAAATCATTCTATTGAAGTCCAAGTCAAGTCACAAGTCATTATGACCAAGTCAAGTCACAAGTCATTTTGTTCAAGTCCAAGTCAAGTCACAAGTCATTCTATTGAAGTCCAAGTCAAGTCACAAGTCATTCTGTCCAAGTCAAGTCACAATTCATTTTGTTCAAGTCCAAGTCAAGTCACAAGTCATTCTTGAAGTCCAAGTCAAGTCAAGTCACAAGTCATTCTGTCCAAGTCGCACCCTAAATACTTCTGGTATTATTTCATGGCAAAGAAAGTTGATAGAACAGTCACAGAACATTCCAAGGGCAATTCGCGATCAGCATAATCTGAAAAAAATATTTCCGTGTTCCCATACATAAATAGAAATACTCGTGAATGTTTGGGAGATCTTGAAATCGCAGTGGAAACACTCAGCCTTCTGGCTCGTCTTCCCACGGTGATTTAGTGTTCTCCCTTCCACCAGAGATGGTAACAACTCACCTTTTGCAAGTCCACCTCAAGTCACAAGTCATTTTATTCGAGTCCAAGTCAAGTCACAAGACATTCTATTCGAGTCCAAGTCAAGTCACAAGTCATTTTGTCCAAGTTCAAGTCAAGCCACAAGTCATTTTGTCCAAGTCAAGTCACAAGTCATTATGTTCAAGTTCACGTCAAGTCATAAGTCATTCTGTTCATGTTCAAGTCAAATCACAAGTCTTTCTATTGAAGTCCAACTCAAGTCACAAGTCATTCTATTGAAGTCCAAATCAAGTCACAAGTCATTCTATTGAAGTCCAAGTCAAGTCACAAATATTCTATTCAAGTCCAAGTCAAGTCTAAAGTCATTCTATTCAAGTCCAAGCCAAGTCACAAGTCATCCTGTCCAAGTCAAGTCACAAGTCATTTTGTTCAAGTCCAAGTCAAATCACAAGTCATTCTATTGAAGTCCAAGTCAAGTCACAAGTCATTCTATTGAAGTCCAAGTCAAGTCACAAGTCATTCTGTCCAAGTCAAATCACAAGTCATTCAGTTCAAGTCAAGTCACAAGTCATTTTGTTCACGTCCAAGTCACAAGTCATTCTGTTCAAGTTCAAGTCAAGTCACAAGTATTTTGTCCAAGTCAAAGTCAAGTCACAAGTCATTCTGTTCAAGTCCAAGTCAAGTCACAAGTCATTTTGTTCAATTCCAAGTGAAGTCGCAAGTCATTCTGTCCAAGTCAAGTCACAAGTCATTCTGTTCAAGTCCAAGTCAAGTCATAAGTCATTCTATTGAAGTCCAAGTCAAGTCACAAGTCATTCTATTCAAGTCCAAGTCAAGTCACAAGTCATTCTATTCAAGTCCAATCCAAGTCACAAGTGATTCTGTCCAAGTCAAGTCACAAGTCATTTCAAGTCAAATCACAAGTCATTCTATTGAAGTCCAAGTCAAGTCACAAGTCAAGTCACAAGTCATTCTATTGAAGTCCAAGTCAAGTCACAAGTCATTCTATTCAAGTCCAAGTCAAGTCACAAGTCATTCTATTCAAGTCCAAGTCAAGTCACAAGTCATTCTATTCAAGTCCAAGTCAAGTCACAAGTCATTTTGTCCAAGTCAAGTCACAAGTAATTTTGTCCAAGTCAAATCACAAGTCATTCTATTGTCAAGTCACAAATCATTCTGTCCAATTCAAGTCACAAGTTATTTTGTTCAAGTCCAAGTCAAGTCCGAAGTAATTATCTTCAAGTTCAAGTCAAGTCACAAGTCATTCTGTTCAAGTTCAAGTCAAGTCACCAGTCATTTTGTTCAATTCCAAGTCAACTCCCAAGTCATTCTATTCAATTGCAAGTCACAAGTCATTTTGTTCCAGTCCAATTAAGTCAAGTCACAAGTTATTTTGTTCAAGTTTGAGTCAAGTCACAAGTCATTCTATTCAAGTCAAGTCACAAGTCATTCTGTTCAAGTTCAAGTCAAGTCACAAGTCATTTTGTCCAAGTCAAGTCACAAGTCATTCTGTTCAAGTTCAAGTCAAGTCGCAAGTCATTTTATCCAAGTCAAGTCATAAATCATTCTGTTCATGTTCAAGTCAAATCACAAGTCATTCTATTGTCAATTCACAAGTCATTCTGTCCAATTCAAGTCACAAGTCATTTTGTTCAAGTTCAAGTCAAGTCACAAGTCATTCTATTCAAGTTCAAGTCAAGTCATTCTGTTCAAGTTCAAGTCAAGTCACCAGTCATTTTGTTCAATTCCAAGTCAAGTCACAAGTCATTCTATTCAATTGCAAGTCACAAGTCATTTTGTTCAAGTCCAAGTCAAGTCACAAGTTATTTTGTTCAAGTTTGAGTCAAGTCGCAAGTAATTATGTTCAAGTTCAGGTCAAGTCACAAGTCATTCTGTTCAAGTCAAGTCACAAGTCATTATGTTCAAGTCCAAGTCAAGTCACAAGTCAATTTGTCCAAGTCACAAGTCGTTCGTATAATTACTTTTGTTACTGTACCGTCTCTAAGTTGTATTGATGGATTCGATGTTGTATACTTAGAGGTATTCTTCTGGGAGAATTAACCTCGATAAATGCATGACACGGGAATATTTTCTCTCTTTGGAAGTGGTGCAGTAAAGGTTGAATTTCTTTTTCCATGTCCTTTACTTCACAGTAAATAAGTTCAGGTTTCTCTATCCTTAATCGCAGTTACTTCGGATCTTTTGCATCTACTGTAGTTGCTTCGACTAGAAAGAATTAGCTGTCTTTGTTGTAAATTACAAATAATAAATAATAAATAATAAATAATAAATAATATTTAGTTTAATAGAATCTTCCTTGCAGCATAAGCTGAATTGTGAACATTTTACAATGAATAATAGCTAAATACATGAATAAATATCTTAAAATCTAATTATATACAGGACACGAACAATATTAATAAAATTTGAGTTCAAACTCGAGAAGCACTTGCGATCATAAAAGAGTTCTTAAAACGTTTAGTTTTACAATTACGAATGTTAAAATATCTATTATTTCTAAGTCGATTATAATTATTTTGTTCTAGAAGTAAATGGTACAGTTTATGTGAGTGATTGGACAAAACGTCAGCAAATATTCTTTCGGAGTGCAATTGGCATCTAGCATACAGTGTTTGGAGATTAGATTCCGATAAGCAATTCTGAGTAAGATTGGCCATTGAGGATGATTTTCAATGCTCGTTTTTGGACTCGTTCCAGGTCTTCACTCAAATAACATGGTAGCGAGCAGTGAAATACCGGAGAAGCATTTTAATTAATTAAGTTCCTTAATCCAATATTATGCAGACAAAAGGACTTTGTTTTCAGTCTGACACTATTTTAGTGTCACTTCGCTATCGGGGTGACATAATCCTACCTCGTTCCCTATAAATATATGCTCTAAGTTTCAGTTTATCAGCAGACGTAGCACTTGATAAGTTGTCTGCCGAAATGCATCGTGCTGTTTTATTTTAAGCCTATTTATTTCTCAAATCTTTAAACAGTTCTTCTAAGAACTCATTTCTTTTCCTCACCCTTTGCTGCAACATTACGACATTATTAGTTTTTGGTAAATGTGTTTATAAATAAGTTTAGTTTTCAGAACGTTCTCAACTTATCACCATTCACCATGGTTAGTACGTTTCAAATTTTTCACCGCGACAAAGTCACTATTTATATTCTAGCTATGACTGGTCTTATACACGTGCTGTAAATTAAACTGGATCATATCTCTTTTCGGAATCTTTGCTCTTTTTAACTGTTTCAAAAAAAATATTTCTTGGAAGCTTTCTTGATAATGGACTCGATATTGGTGTTCCATTTTTAATTATTTGATATTGTTAAGCCAAGAAGTTTGGTTTCTTTAATTGTTTCCAACTGGTTTTGGTAATATCAGAGCAGTGAGTTCTATATGTACAACTCACTGCTCTGGTCCATAGGTACTCGCACTCTGGGGTACGTTAGACGTCTATCTGGGGTAAGACATTCATTATGCACAGCCAGGGTCCCTGCTTCATCTGCCCCTGGCAAATTTGCAGATGTCTCACGTCTGCCCCAACCTTGTTGATCCCCCTTGTGCTATAACCGTTCTCAACATCTATTCACAATATAGTAGTAAATGAACACGTGTAATTTTAAACAGATGTAAGTTGAAAGTACAGTTGCATAAAAATACAGTTAAACATAAAGATAAAATAGTTGTATAACATAGTTCTCTCGGTATGTTGACATTATAACAGTTGATAAACTAAGTTAATCAGAATTTGTTTCTTGCATAAAATACAGTTCAATATGAACGCAAAAGTTGACATTATACAATTGATAAACTGCGAAAGGTAAGTTAAGGGATGTCCAGCTAATGCTTTGCGCGCTTGTGTTATTGTTTTGATTTAGAGTTAGAAGCCACCCAAGTAGTTAGAAGTTACCTCGGTTTATTACGTTTTCTTGTTGTTTTGTTATCTTCTTAAGCTGTTAAAAGTCGTTTAAATCAGTTTGTAGTGATGTCTGACTCAGAGTTGGTCGAATATTGTGAACCGCACTCTTCGTACCGTCGTCTGTCAGCGTGTTCTATTCTCAACGGCTTCGATTACAACGGCCTTGTCCAATTTGTCCAATACAATATGCAAAGATTTACAGTAGTGGGCGTTCGTTTCTAGCATAATATCTGTTCCTCTACTCATAGAATATATGGAATATAAGCCATAAGGATCTTATACTGTTGGCTTTGCCAGGAAACTGCGCGTCTTGAAGGAAACCTTGAAATTCACGCAGCAAACGGAAAACAACGAGCGACGGATACCTGTCTCAAAACACAATTCCACGGTCCACCGAGTGTAATCAAATATTGCTCAGATATCGAAGGATTGGTTTACTTGTTCGATTTTGTGGCCCAAAAAATGGCTCCGAGCAAGCTTGTTAGCGCGCAAAGCATTAGCTGGACACTCATCCTTTAATACACGTGTAAAACTTATATATACGTCACAAAACGTCATAAAACTGAACAAATATCTCGAACTGTACATAGTTCCGCGAAGAAGTCTGGGTACGAGACACAGCAACCCAAGTCAAGATTAGTGTGCTGCCTTCGACAGCAAACATCTAATTACTATAAAACTATACTAATCATATTTAGAATTATTTAAATTGTATAGGCATCTATATTTACAAAACATCGCTTAAACCTTTGATGGGATCTCGTACGCAATGTTCTGCTCTGACATGGTGGAAGAAGTTCATATGTACAGGATGTGTGGGGATATTTATAACCTTATTCCATAATATCATGTCTCTTTCACTAACAATTTTCTCAATAGCAACATAATTCTCAATATAACCGAATTTAAGGGCTCTCCTTTGTAATCTATCTATCATATACTTAAATATTTATGCTACTCCCAAAACTCTGATACAGTATGTAAACAAAGACATAATCAAGGTGTTAAAGAGGTAGTGTAAATCCTGTATACAATACTGATTAGCCTTATTAACTCTAATAATATGCATTCTTTACCTATTAATATGTCAAATTGCATCTCCCAATTAACCATGAATTAACGGGGTTATCTTGAAAAGTTATATTCCTAGTAATTTCAGCGATGAAACCTGTTCTATATCACATCCTGACTCTGGTGGTAGTTTACTTGTCTTAGTCTTAATAATTATCCATGTTCATGAGGGTCATAAAATTATTTTCAGTATATTATGAGATGCATATAAACTACATGTAATATCAGCATATTTCACACCGGACTATAGTAATATCATTAACCATAATATAAACCCTCCACAGTTTTTATAATTCTGTATAAAGGACGCCAAAATTTGTATTTCTACACTATCTACACAGCACAACACTTTTATATATAACAATGCATCGATATTAAAGTGCACATAACCTCAAAATGTTTTATTGTCTTATTTGGAAGAACTTTTAAAATGATAAAGTAACTTCTTATGAAGATTTTCGCTTCTTCGCTTTCTTTGTGAGATATATCAGTTTGTTTGATATGCAAATCTCTGGAATTTCGTCACACATGCACAATGAGTTAGGATAGGATAGAAACTTTATTTAAAGAGGGTTACACTAAATAGTACAAAGTACTAACAAACTTGTGGCCCTCGAAACATTTTACAAAATGAAAATGTATATATGTGTATACCTACCTATATATATGTACAAAAATATAAAAATTAATGACTAAATTACATGAAAATGTTAATATAATGATACAAGGTGAAGTCTTAATTACATGACAGTTGAAATACACTGTGTAAAGTTAAAAGTTAAAATCAGAAAAAGACGTGAATTGCTTAAATTATTTTTGGTAATAGCGAAAACACCTATACAAAGACTGCTTAAAGAAATTAAGGGAGCCAGATGAACGCAGACTAAGTGGCAGTTTGTTCCAAATGTTAATAGCGGTAACTGAAAAAGTTCGGCCAGCTTCTGCATGTAACTCTAGTGAATTTAGGTGTTATTAAGCTCAAATGAGCGCTGCGTATGTTTCTAGAATGTTGCTGACTATTTAATTTTAAGAGTTTGTTTAAATACTCAGGAGTATCATTAACAGTACGTTTGTATAATATGAGTTATGAGTTATCGTTTGTTACTCTGAGTTATCAGAGAATGTTATATATATTTGCGTTCATGAAATAAAAAAAGTGTGAATAACACGTGTGTGCGTTTCTCCCACAACACGAAACTTCTTGATTTTAAAGGATTTCGTTCGAGAATGAAATCGATATACACATTTTCATAAGTCATTGTGCATGTGTGACGAAATTCCAGACATTTTCATGTCAAAAAAACTGATATATCTAAAAAAAAAGCAAAGCAACCAAAATCTTCAAAATAAGTTACTTTATCATTTTAAAAGTTCTCCCAAACAAGACAATAAAACATTTTGAGGTTAGGGGCAGTATAAATAATATAAATAATATAAATGATGATACATGGACGATCATCAAGCCCATTAATCCTCAGAAAAATTAAAGTGAGTCCTGGACAGGAATCGACCTGTAACCTGATTGCCGTTGAGACGCTCTAACCATTGAGCTACCAAGACTCAGATGGAGAAGGAAGGTTACAATGATGTACTGGTTCGATCACTATATCTCGGTAATGATTGGATGTGTTAATATATACACTATGTAAAACACATCCAAGCATTACTGATATATAGTAACTGCCGTATAAGCATGCAGTACATATATCAATCGAACCAGTACATCATTGTAACCTTCGCTCTCCGAGTCCCGGTAGCTCCGCAATGGTTAGAGCGACTCAGGCCCGTCGGCAGCCCCCCCCCCCCCCCAAATAATTAACTAAAAGTTTTTGCAACATTTTTTTGAAGATGCAAAAATCTGTTAGATATTGCCCTGGATTTGAACATGATTTTGATCGAGAACTATCGCGCTTGCAACCCTGATAATTTCCGTTGTAAAAACATTCGATTTATTTATTTGTTTGTTTGTTTGTTTGTTTGTTTGTTTGTTTGTTTGTTTGTTTTGTTTGACGAACAAAACGCATTCTAATCTTGCATGTTATGGGTCACCTGTGCTTTGCAGCTAAAAGAAATCAAGATAAAATCTTTACCTTTTTTGAATAAATTACCGTTTTGGAATTTGGAATAAATTATGGAATTTGTACTAGCTAGGAAAATACTACCAAAGGACTAACACAGGAGCAGTGGATACGAAGTTGCCTGTAGAAGTGTTCAGGATTAGGCATGCCAGCAGAATGATGCTAGGAATTTTCTATAGCATGGAGGATCAAATAAATAAATAATCAAATAAAGGCGATCCTATATAGCCTTGTAATAAATAACATGTCATATGGTAATCATATGGCGCGTTTATAATGTCAAAATTCAATATGACCATTTGAACACCATACATCTAATTAATTTACTCGAAACGAGAAAGCCTCGCGAAGCGGCACTTTAGCCAAATCGAACTTCACGTTTGTAATATTTGCTGACTTATCTAGTGGTCGAGCGGTCATATTTCAAATCGAACTAACGGACGGGAATGCGGGATGTCACCGTTGTCAAAAACAATATTGACGTTTATATAGTGTCTTCTTGAATTAAAGGTCAACTATACCTTTTGAGGTTCTATTTTGCTCCGAAAGATATATCATCTAACTTTGTAAAAGTGAAGAAAAAAATGAATTTCGTGATATAGCGCAGCATTTATTGAGGAGTATTTCTTCGGATCTGTTGTTGCACGACCGCGTTTTGAGAAGAATGGCACTATTACCGGTATGACGTCATAGTGTCATACTGGTAATAGGTTTATTGAACAAAATAATATTCCAGTGCTTGATATTTGGTTTGTCACTTATCACTAACCCAAGAGTAAACACTATTCCAAACTTCACTAAAATAAAACCAAAATATACAGTATTTTCTCGCCGTATGACATCATTATGACATCACTTACCGGCAGTACCACGCTTTCTTGCGACGCGGTCGTTGTTCAACTAACTTAGCAAAAGGGCTGAAAACTCGATCTTCAACAGATCATAAAAGCAGAACCGTGTAACCAATTTCAATTATTTCTTCGGTTTTGAATTGAACTTTTCGAATTCTAACGAAAAATAGAATAACCTCAAAAGGTATATTTGACCTTTAAGACGCTGTCGTTTGTTGCCTTGCTCCACTATCATGCGGGATGTCACCGTTGTCAAAAACATTGAGGTTACAGTGTCTCGATAAATTAAGACGCTGTAATATATTTATTAGCTATATTTATTTTCATAATTCGTTACAGCATAATTTTATGTTTGTAACCCAATCTTCATTCACCATTTACTGGTCCACATGCGTTGAACGCACTTACAGATTAATTATTACTCCTAGTTTATTTATTTATGAAAGAAATCTATCTAGTGTTTAAACCAATTAAACGACGAAAATTATCAAGATAATATTGCGATTGCGTGAGTTCTCGATCCCGACAGTTAGGCTCCGTGTAATTCGGGTTCTAGAGCACAAAAAACTGTAGAAAGGACTCCATGAACATGAGATTTCTTAGTCAACATGTAACTAAGGGAAATTTATTTAAAATTAGTATTAAATCCTCCAGGTTAGCAAATTATGTTGATGTGATTCTTCATTTTTATGTAAAATTTGAATTATGCCTACCGCAAAATGAGCTGAAACATTCGCTCAAATTGCAGGAAATGGTGTTTCCGAGTTTCTGTATTTCAAAGATTTCCGGGGGAGCATACCCCCGTAACCGCCTAGAAATCTGGTCACTATAATTGCCATGGCTCCGCCCTTTTCAGCCCCCCCCCCCCCCAATATGAATTTTCTTCCGACGGCCCTGCGTCTCATCGGCAATCAGAAGGTTACAGGTGCATTATATACATTATTTTGGATAAGAAAAGGAAAATCCAAAATATATTAGTTTTTGTAAAATAAAATTATTTCCAGATTAACTGAATCAAATTATGCGTTAATTTTCCTGTTAAAAACGAAGCAAAATTGCCATAAAATGATTTCCGTGACCGTCGTTAAATATTGCAAAATAACGCCCGGTTAGGCAGACATTCAAATTGCAAGAAAGCCTTAGATTTTGCCCGCTCACGATGGTATGTCACATCTTCCACTGTTTTACATTCTACGTATAACATCCATGTCTAAACCTTTGGCTTACAGCAAGCTGGGCTATCCACAATTTTCACATCTCCTTTAACTCCTGCCATAAAATCATTCCACGATTTCACGTTTCCCTGGAGTTTAGACTGGAAGCTAGTGGAAAACTCCAGAATCTGATTTAAGCTAAGCCTATTATTCCAGATATTAACCTTGGTTATCTCTCCTTGCACCATCTTCTTGACAACGAACCCTCCACCAACTATAGCTTGATTTTGACCTAAAACCCATGTTCCTCCGCCCAAAACCTTTCCATCACGCCTGAAGTCACCTTGAGCTGCTACTTTGCCATCTTTGGAAAGTATGTAATATCCACTCTTGCTTGCCCACGTAAAACAAATTGCGTGCCAGTCTCCATCCTGGGTTGTAACATTGCTTGTAATATATTTCAAAAGTTATGGAAAAATATTAGTATATAAATTGAAAATAATATTTATTAAATTGCATGAAGTACTCGCTAACAAAAACTGTTTCACCTAAGAACTTCAGGCTGAAATTTGAATTTCTGGGCACAACTAAAGGCATGTGATGACGTAAGATAAGGAAAGCAGAGTTTTTGTCGAAGATCTATTTTCGAGCATATCTTCAAAACCATTCATCGACTCTTCTGCAAACTTTGCATGTAAATACAGACAAATAAACTAAAAAAGACGGTTCAAGTTATGTAGTCGTCATGATAACGGATTAGTTTCCAGATCTCTTAATTTAAAAAAAAAACTGTTTGTTTTTCTCTCAAGTGCTGATCATTTTGGAGTTGGTAATATTGAAGGAAGATGCTAACTGAATAGATGCACCCCTCTAAAAATCAACGTTTATCCACCCATACCCCATCTCTCTTACTAGTAATGTAATCTTACGGAATTTTTGGCTTTGGAGCCGTGTAACAGTTTACTCAGTATGTCAGACTGACGTTAAAACTGTTTAATAATATTTGTCACGATGAATTCCAAGCAGGACGTCCGTTTTGTTGAGTTATTAGTTACATTCGGGTTGTTACCTTTGTTTTGTTTAGAAAACTGGTATGTGTTTTTGTTGATTTATTGTGAAAGTTAGGTGCTTGATTAATTAAAGACCAGTAAATAAAAAACGTATATTGATAATGCCGTATGTTAGTCTCAATTTATTTCACTAGCAGTTCGATCATTCCCCAACGTTTTTTTTATTCCGCTTATAAGCCCCCGTTTATAAGCCCACCCAAAACCCCTTACGAAATTGTATAAGCCCAAGGGCAGCTTATATTCCGCAGTTTACGGTATATACTTGTAGTTGGCTAGACGATTGTACATTATTAAAGT
>JAYKKM010000375.1:2617500-2675000 GCA_035772405.1 Chrysogorgia sp. JL179-B06
TCCTTTGGTGATTGCATTAGGCAAGCCTATGTAAACACGGGCGGCCATTTTCCATTTCTTAAATTGTTGCGAACTTTGGAAAACGTACTCAATATCTTTTGTTAAACTGTTCAATCCTTGCTACATATTGCTCATCCACTTCGGTATAGCAAATTTACTTTACACGCTGCTTATTACACTAGAGATTCCTATATCAAAGTATCAACAGTAATAACAGTAGAGGAGTGACTTTTTGTCATTTAATACAATTGAACAAATTATATGGTTAGGTTACTAAAAACCGGGGTTGTCCACTTGTCCTGCGTAGGCAGTGTTGAAATACCTAATCACTAATATACTCTAAAAGTTTAGTGCACTTCCATAATAGTGTTTAAAGGGTCTAACCTTTCCAAACGTCATGTGACTGACCTCCAACGATAATCTTCATAATTTATCATAATTTTTATTATTTATATAATCCATGCATTGTTAATTTGTACTGCGTAGGTAGTGTTGAAATACAAATCGTCAAAAAGGTTGGTGAACTGTGGGAGGTCTAACGTTTCGATTGGGAAGGCTCTTCGTGAAAGAATGACTTTTTATTCTGTGACGAAGGCCCTTCGTTCATAATGTCAGACCTATATAGTACACCAATTACCTTTTAGAGTTTTAGTTAGGTTATTGATTGTCATATCTTATATTATTTTGTTCAATCCATCTCGTATGACAGGCAAATAAGGATAGTTTTGCATATGATGCATAGAAAATGGCGTCCCATTTTACAGTGAGTTACATAGAGCGAAAATATTAAAACGAAAGAGTGCCTCGCCTACCGTTTGCCGACCTCTTAATATATTATGCAACAACGATTTTCAAATTATTAAGTTACCGCGTTCTGATATTAGATCAGTCAAATCTACGATCCGCTAAATGATAATTTATAGAGATAACTTTCGTCAATACTTGTGCCTCTATTAATGATGTGGATTTTGTGCCCTGTTGTCATTACAAGTTTCGTGATTATTAAAATGTTGGTATAAAACCTTAGCCGAATTACCCAATATTCAAATTTTAACATAACGTAGCAAACGTAGCAAGGAAGAGGTAAGGTAAACGGCAGTATCTGAAGACGAAAACAGCGTTAGAAATAGAGAACAAAATGAAACAAAAGCCACGTATTGGGTTCCTTATTAACCTTGAAAACCTCAGGAGAAATACTTTCCTATACAGAGTACAGACCTCGGACACGATTGTCAAGATTATCTTTGATCACATGTATGCTATCTTTAGACTTGATACAAGTCGTCCACTTTATTTTTCTCAAAGCACGGGCATAAAAAAGAAAAGGGCTAAGGAATTTTAGAAAGTCCATGCTAACCTGTGTTGTTCGCAGCAAGTATTGTTGTTGTACTGATGTTGGATTTTTTGCTAACACAAGGTTTCTTCGCGACATGATTGCAACTTGTATTTTCTTCATTTGCAAGACTATTCTGACAATCATCTGGTTGGCCTTTGCTCTCGGTCGTAAAATACAACGTCATAAATACCATTGCCAAAATGGCAAAAATGCCGACTGCTATGTAGGCCAGAACCATTTGTTTTCTTGATGTGGAGTTTCGACTACATCGTTTGCAGCTGTTGGTGATAATAGTTAGTGTTTTAGGAGGAGGTATTCTTCTGGGTTCATTAACCTCGATATATGACGCTTCTCTCTTTGGAAGTGGTGGTGCAGGTAAGGTTTGAACTTCTTTTTCCGTGTCCTTTACTTCACAATAAATAAGTTCAGGTTCCTCCATATTTATAATCGCAGTCGCCAGCCAGATCTGTTTCCAGTTGCTTTGACTAGAAAGATTCAGCTGTCTTTGTTGTTATTCATTTGTGTTCTTGCGATTCGTGCATCTAATTGTTATGCCTTGGAGATAAACAGATGGTATAACAATTAGCTGGCTTCAGAATGTCTTTATAGATTCATTCTTTCTTCACTATTCCATAACAAAACACAATCATACAAATATTAACAATTGTCTCTCTCTCTCGTTTACGGGGCTAAAACGAGGCTAAGACTCGAACTTGTTAAGGGATCCGGTCTATCCCTAGGGACATTTTTTGAATTCCCTCTTGTGAAATGCGTCTCAAAATGCCAAACGTAAAAGCTAATTTATTATTAATAATAAGGTATTACAAGCCAAACGGAACTAAACCCAATAAAACGAATATCAAATGTCCCTCGAGGTCTTGGCAATAAACAGGCGGCTACAATTACATGGCTCCAGATTGTTTCACGGTTACCATAGCAATGTGCCTGCTACTTCAACGATAGAAAACATAATCATCGACTAGAAAGATATTCAATTATATATCTCCTTAACAGATAATTTCCCAACGCAAGAAGGTGATAAATCAGGCACAGTTTGACGCTACTCTGGCTTTAAAAAACGTATTGCAAAGGAACAGAGGAAAGACGTTATACAAATGGCGAGGAAGCCCAAATTAAACCAAACAAACTATATGGCATTGGGCTCTACCTCTTTATTTAGTCGACCATCACTCGATGTACTACATCAACGAGTCGCACCCGAAATACTTCACGTGTTATCTCATCGCAAAGAAAGTTGATAGAACAGCCACAGCACATTCCAAAGGCAATTTCGGAATGCTGAAATCGCGATCAGCATAATCTGAAAAAAATATTTCCGTGTTCCCATACATAAATAGAAATAAATAATTGAATGTTTGGGATATCTCGAAATCGCAGTGGAAACACTCAGCCTTCACGCTCGTCTTCCCATGGTAATTTCTTGTTCTCCCTTCCACCAGAGATGGTAACAAGTCACTTTTTGCAAGTCCAAGTCAAGTCACAAGTCATTTTATTCGAGTCCAAGTCAAGAAACAAGTCATTCTGTTCAAGTTCAAGTCACAAGTCATTCTATTCGAGTCCAAGTCAAGTCACAAGTCATTTTGTCCAAGTTCAAGTCAAGCCACAAGTCACTTTGTCCAAGTAAAGTCACAAGTCATTCTATTCGAGTCCAAGTCAAGTCACAAGTCATTCTGTTCATCTGTTCAAGTTCAAGTCAAGTCACCAGTCATTTTGTCCAAGTCAAGTCACAAGTCATTCTGTTCAAGTCCAAGTCAAGTCATAAGTCATTCTGTTCAAGTCCAAGTCAAATCACAAGTCATTCTATTGAAGTCCAAGTCAAGTCACAAGTCATTCTGTCCAAGTCAAGTCACAAGTCATTTTGTTCAAGTCCAAGTCAAGTCACAAGGCATTCAATTGAAGTCCAAGTCAAGTCACAAGTCATTCTGTCCAAGTCAAGTCACAAGTCATTTTGTTCAAGTCCAAGTCAAGTCACAAGTCATTCTATTGAAGTCCAAGTCACAAGTCAGTCTGTCCAAGTCGCACCCAAAATACTTCTCGTGTTATCTCATCGCAAAGAAAGTTGATAGAACAGCCACAGAACATTCCAAGGACAATTTCGCAATGCTGAAATCGCGATCAGCATAATCTGAAAAAAAAATTTCCGTGTTCCCATACATAAATAGAAATACTCGTGAATGTTTGGGAGATCTGGAAATCGCAGTGGAAACACTCAGCCTTCACGCTCGTCTTCCCATGGTAATTTCTTGTTCTCCCTTCCACCAGAGATGGTAACAAGTCACCTTTTGCAAGTCCAAGTCAAGTCACAAGTCATTTTATTCGAGTCCAAGTCAAGTTGAAGTCATTCTGTTCAAGTTCAAGTCACAAGTCATTCTATTCGAGTCCAAGTAAAGTCACAAGTCATTTTGTCCAAGTTCAAGTCAAGCCACAAGTCACTTTGTCCAAGTAAAGTCACAAGTCATTCTATTCGAGTCCAAGTCAAGTCACAAGTCATTCTGTTCATCTGTTCAAGTTCAAGTCAAGTCACCAGTCATTTTGTCCAAGTCAAGTCACAAGTCATTCTGTTCAAGTCCAAGTCAAGCCATAAGTCATTCTGTTCAAGTCCAAGTCAAATCACAAGTCATTCTATTGAAGTCCAAGTCAAGTCACAAGTCATTTTGTCCAAGTTCAAGTCAAGCCACAAGTCACTTTGTCCAAGTCAAGTCACAAGTCATTCTATTCGAGTTCAAGTCAAGTCACAAGTCATTTTGTCCAAGTCAAGTCACAAGTCATTCTGTTCAAGTCCAAGTCAAGTCATAAGTCATTATATTGAAGTCCAAGTCAAGTCACAAGTCATTATATTGGAGTCCATGTCAAGTCACAAGTCATTCTGTCCACGTCAAGTCACAAGTCATTTTATTCAAGTCCAAGTCAAGTCACAAGTCATTCTATTCAAGTCCAAGTCAAGTCACAAGTCATTCTATTCAAGTCCAAGCCAAGTCACAAGTCAATCTGTCCAAGTCAAGTCACAAGTCATTTTATTCAAGTCCAAGTCAAATCACAAGTCATTCTATTGAAGTCCAAGTCAAGTCACAAATCATTCTATCCAAGTCAAGTCACAAGTCATTCTGTCCAAGTCAAGTCACAAGTCATTTTGTTCAAGTCCAAGTCAAGTCACAGGTCATTCTATTGAAGTCCAAGTCAAGTCACAAGTCATTCTATTCAAGTCCAAGTCAAGTCACAAGTCATTTTGTTCAAGTTCAAGTCAATTCACAAGTCATTCTATTGAAGTCCAAGTCAAGTCACAAGTCATTCTGTCCAAGTCAAGTCACAAGTCATTTTGGTCAAGTCCAAGTCAAGTCACGAGTCATTCTATTGAAGTCCAAGTCAAGTCACAAGTCATTCTATCCAAGTCAAGTCACAAGTCATTTTGGTCAAGTCCAAGTCAAGTCACAAGTCATTCTGTTCAAGTCCAAGTCAAGTCACAAGTCATTCTGTTCAAGTCAAGTCACAAGTCATTTTGTTCAAGTCCAAGTCAAGTCACAAGTCATTCTGTCCAAGTCGCACCCGAAATACTTCTGGTGTTATCTCATGGCAAAGAAAGTTGATAGAACATCCACAGAACATTCCAAGGGCAATTCGCGATCAGCATAATCTGAAAAAAATATTTCCGTGTTCCCATACATAAATAGAAATACTCGTGAATGTTTGGGAGATCTTGAAATCGCAGTGGAAACACTCAGCCTTCTGGCTCGTCTTCCCACGGTGATTTAGTGTTCTCCCTTCCACCAGAGATGGTAACAAGTCACCTTTTGCAAGTCCAACTCAAGTCACAAGTTATTTTAATCGAGTCCAAGTCAAGTCACAAAACATTCTATTCGAGTCCAAGTCAAGTCACAAGTCATTTTGTCCAAGTTCAAGTCAAGCCACAAGTCATTTTGTCCAAGTCAACTCACAAGTCATTATGTTCAAGTTCAAGTCAAGTCATAAGTCATTCTGTTCATGTTCAAGTCAATTCACAAGTCATTCTATTGAAGTCCAACTCAAGTCACAAGTCATTCTATTGAAGTCCAAGTCAAGTCACAAGTCATTCTGTCCACGTCAAGTCACAAGTCATTTTGTTCAAGTCCAAGTCAAGTCACAAGTCATTATATTGAAGTCCAAGTCAAGTCACAAATATTCTATTCAAGTCCAAGTCAAGTCACAAGTCATTCTATTCAAGTCCAAGTCAAGTCACAAGTCATCCTGTCCAAGTCAAGTCACAAGTCATTTTGTTCAAGTCCAAGTCAAATCACAAGTCATTCTATTGAAGTCCAAGTCAAGTCACAAGTCATTCTATTGAAGTCCAAGTCAAGTCACAAGTCATTCTGTCCAAGTCAAGTCACAAGTCATTTTGTTCAAGTCCAAGTCAAGTCACAGTCATTCTATTGAAATCCAAGTCAAGTCACAAGTCATTTTATTCAAGTCCAAGTCAAGTCACAAGTCATTCTATTCAAGTCCAAATCCCAAGTCATTCTGTTCAAGTCAAGTCACAAGTCATTTTGTTCACGTTCAAGTCACAAGTCATTTTGTTCACGTCCAAGTCACAAGTCATTCTGTTCAAGTTCAAGTCAAGTCACAAGTATTTTGTCCAAGTCAAAGTCAAGTCACAAGTCATTCTGTTCAAGTCCAAGTCAAATCACAAGTCATTTTATTCAAGTCCAAGTCAAGTCACAAGTCATTCTATTGAAGTCCAAGTCAAGTCACAAGTCATTCTATTCAAGTCCAAGTCAAGTCACAATTCATTCTATTCAAGTCCAAGTCAAGTCACAAGTCATTCTATTCAAGTCCAAGTCAAGTCACAAGTCATTCTGTTCAATTCAAGTCAAGTCACAAGTCATTTTGTCCAAGTCAAGTCACAAGTCATTCTGTTCAAGTTCAAGTCAAGTCGCAAGTCATTTTATCCAAGTCAAGTCATAAGTCATTCTGTTCATGTTCAAGTCAAATCACAAGTCATTCTATTGTCAAGTCACAAGTCATTCTGTCCAATTCAAGTCACAAGTTATTTTGTTCAAGTCCAAGTCAAGTCACAAGTAATTATCTTCAAGTGCAAGTCAAGTAACAAGTCATTTTGTTCAAGTTCAAGTCAAGTCACAAGTCATTCTATTCAAGTTCAAGTCAAGTCACAAGTCATTCTGTTCAAGTTTGAGTCAAGTCACAAGTCATTCTGTTCATGTCAAGTCACAAGTCATTCTGTTCAAGTTCAAGTCAAGTCACAAGTCATTTTGTCCAAGTCAAGTCACAAGTCATTCTGTTCAAGTTCAAGTCAAGTCGCAAGTCATTTTATCCAAGTCAAGTCATAAATCATTCTGTTCATGTTAAGTCAAATCACAAGTCATTCTATTGTCAAGTCACAAGTCATTCTGTCCAATTCAAGTCACAAGTCATTTGGTTCAAGTTCAAGTCAAGTCACAAGTCATTGTATTCAAGTTCAAGTCAAGTCACAAGTCATTCTGTTCAAGTTCAAGTCAAGTCACCAGTAATTTTGTTCAATTCCAAGTCAACTCACAAGTCATTCTATTCAATTGCAAGTCACAAGTCATTTTGTTCAAGTCCAAGTCAAGTCACAAGTTATTTTGTTCAAGTTTGAGTCAAGTCACAAGTCATTCTGTTCAAGTCAAGTCACAAGTCATTCTGTTCAAGTTCAAGTCAAGTCACAAGTCATTTTTTCCAAGTCAAGTCACAAGTCATTTTGTCCAAGTCAAGTCAAAACTCATTCGGTTCAAGTTCAAGTCAAGTCACAAGTAATTTTGTCCAAGTCAAGTCACAAGTCATTCTGTTCAAGTTCAAGTCAAGTCGCAAGTCATTTTATCCAAGTCAAGTCATAAGTCATTCTGTTCATGTTCAAGTAAAATTACAAGTCATTCTATTGTCAAGTCACAAGTCATTCTGTCCAATTCAAATCACAAGTTATTTTGTTCAAGTCCAAGTCAAGTCACAAGTAATTATCTTCAAGTCCAAGTCAAGTCACAATTCATTTTGTTCAAGTTCAATTCAAGTCACAAGTCATTCTATTCAAGTTCAAGTCAAGTCACAAGTCATTTTGTTCAAGTTCAAGTCAAGTTACCAGTCATTTTGTTCAATTCCAAGTCAACTCACAAGTCATTCTATTCAATTGCAAGTCACAAGTCATTTTGTTCAAGTCCAAGTCAAGTCACAAGTTATTTTGTTCAAGTTTGAGTCAAGTCACAAGTCATTCTGTTCAAGTCAAGTCACAAGTCATTCTGTTCAAGTTCAAGTCAAGTCACAAGTCATTTCGTCCAAGTCAAGTCACCAGTCATTTTGTCCAAGTCAAGTCACAAGTCATTCTGTTCAAGTCCAAGTCAAGCCATAAGTCATTCTGTTCAAGTCCAAGTTAAACCACAAGTCATTCTATTGAAGTCCAAGTCAAGTCACAAGTCATTTTGTCCAAGTTCAAGTCAAGCCTCAAGTCACTTTGTCCAAGTCAAGTCACAAGTCATTCTGTTCAAGTCCAAGTCAAGTCACAAGTCATTTTATTCAAGTCCAAGTCAAGTCACAAGTCATTCTATTCAAGTCCAAGTCAAGTCACAAGTCATTCTATTCAAGTCCAAGCCAAGTCACAAATCATTCTGTCCAAGTCAACTCACAAGTCATTTTATTCAAGACCAAGTCAAATCACAATTCATTCTATTGAAGTCCAAGTCAAGTCACAAATCATTCTATTGAAGTCCAAGCCAAGTCACAAGTCATTCTGTCCAAGTCAAGTCACAAGTCATTCTGTCCAAGTCAAGTCACAAGTCATTTTGTTCAAGTCCAAGTCAAGTCACAGGTCATTCTATTGAAGTCCAAGTCAAGTCACAAGTCATTCTATTCAAGTCCAAGTCAAGTCACAAGTCATTTTGTTCTAGTTCAAGTCAAGTCACAAGTCATTCTATTGAAGTCCAAGTCAAGTCACAAGTCATTCTGTCCAAGTCACAAGTCATTTTGGTCAAGTCCAAGTCAAGTCACGTGTTATTCTATTGAAGTCCAAGTCAAGTCACAAGTCATTCTGTCCAAGTCAAGTCACAAGTCATTTTGGTCAAGTCCAAGTCAAGTCACAAGTCATTCTGTTCAAGTTCAAGTCAAGTCACAAGTCATTTTGTCCAAGTCAAGTCACAAGTCATTCTGTTCAAGTTCAAGTCAAGTCGCAAGTCATTTTATCCAAGTCAAGTCATAAATCATTCTGTTCATGTTCAAGTCAAATCACAAGTCATTCTATTGTCAAGTCACAAGTCATTTTGTCCAAGCCAAGTCACAAGTCATTTTGTCCAAGCCAAGTCACAAGTCATTCGGTTCAAGTTCAAGTCAAGTCTCAAGTAATTTTGTCCAAGTCAAGTCACAATTAGTCATTCTGTTCAAGTTCAAGTCAAGTCGCAAGTCATTTTATCCAAGTCAAGTCATAAGTCATTCTGTTCATGTTCAAGTAAAATTACAAGTCATTCTATTGTCAAGTCACAAGTCATTCTGTCCAATTCAAGTCACAAGTTATTTTGTTCAAGTCCAAGTCAAGTCACAAGTAATTATCTTCAAGTCCAAGTCAAGTGACAAGTCATTTTGTTCAAGTTCAATTCAAGTCACAAGTTATTCTATTCAAGTTCAAGTCAAGTCATTCTATTCAAGTCCAAATCACAAGTCATTCTGTTCAAGTCAAGTCACAAGTCATTTTGTTCACGTCCAAGTCACAAGTCATTTTGTTCACGTCCAAGTCACAAGTCATTCTGTTCAAGTTCAAGTCAAGTCACAAGTATTTTGTCCAAGTCAAAGTCAAGTCACAAGTCATTCTGTTCAAGTCCAAGTCAAGTCACAAGTCATTTTGTTCAATTCCATTTCAAGTCGCAAGTCATTCTGTCCAAGTCAAGTCACAAGTCATTTCAAGTCAAATCACAAGTCATTCTATTGAAGTCCAAGTCAAGTCACAAGTCATTCTATTGAAGTCCACGTCAAGTCACAAGTCATTCTATTCAAGTCCAAGTCAAGTCACAATTCATTCTATTCAAGTCCAAGTCAAGTATCAAGTCATTCTATTCAAGTCCAAGTCAAGTCACAAGTCATTCTGTTCAATTCAAGTCAAGTCACAAGTCATTTTGTCCAAGTCAAGTCGCAAGTAATTTTGTCCAAGTCAAGTCACAAGTCATTCTGTTCAAGTTCAAGTCAAGTCGCAAGTCATTTTATCCAAGTCAAGTCATAAATCATTCTGTTCATGTTCAAGTCAAATCACAAGTCATTCTATTGTCAAGTCACAAGTCATTCTGTCCAATTCAAGTCACAAGTTATTTCGTTCAAGTCCAAGTCAAGTCACAAGTAATTATCTTCAAGTGCAAGTCAAGTCACAAGTCATTTTGTTCAAGTTCACGTCAAGTCACAAGTCATTCTATTCAAGTTCAAGTCAAGTCACAAGTCATTCTGTTCAAGTTTGAGTCAAGTCACAAGTCATTCTGTTCAAGTCAAGTCACAAGTCATTCTGTTCAAGTCAAGTCACAAGTCATTCTGTTCAAGTTCAAGTCAAGTCACAAGTCATTTTGTCCAAGTCAAGTCACAAGTCATTCTGTTCAAGTTCAAGTCAAGTCACAAGTCATTTTGTCCAAGTCAAGTCACAAGTCATTCTGTTCAAGTTCAAGTCTAGTCGCAAGTCATTTTATCCAAGTCAAGTCATAAGTCATTCTGTTCATGTTCAAGTCAAATCACAAGTCATTCTATTGTCAAGTCACAAGTCATTCTGTCCAATTCAAGTCACAAGTTATTTTGTTCAAGTCCAAGTCAAGTCACAAGTAATTATCTTCAAGTGCAAGTCAAGTCACAAGTCATTTTGTTCAAGTTCAAGTCAAGTCACAAGTCATTCTATTCAAGTTCAAGTCAAGTCACAAGTCATTCTGTTCAAGTTTGAGTCAAGTCACAAGTCACTCTGTTCAAGTCAAGTCACAAGTCATTCTGTTCAAGTTCAAGTCAAGTCACAAGTCATTTTGTCCAAGTCAAGTCACAAGTCATTCTGTTCAAGTTCAAGTCAAGTCGCAAGTCATTTTATCCAAGTCAAGTCATAAATCATTCTGTTCATGTTCAAGTCAAATCACAAGTCATTCTATTGTCAAGTCACAAGTCATTCTGTCCAATTCAAGTCACAAGTCATTTTGTTCAAGTTCAAGTCAAGTCACAAGTCATTCTATTCAAGTTCAAGTCAAGTCACAAGTCATTCTGTTCAAGTTCAAGTCAAGTCACCAGTAATTTTGTTCAATTCCAAGTCAACTCACAAGTCATTCTATTCAATTGCAAGTCACAAGTCATTTTGTTCAAGTCCAAGTCAAGTCACAAGTTATTTTGTTCAAGTTTGAGTCAAGTCACAAGTCATTCTGTTCAAGTCAAGTCACAAGTCATTCTGTTCAAGTTCAAGTCAAGTTACAAGTCATTTCTTCCAAGTCAAGTCACAAGTCATTTTGTCCAAGTCAAGTCAAAAGTCATTCGGTTCAAGTTCAAGTCAAGTCACAAGTAATTTTGTCCAAGTCAAGTCACATGTCATTCTGTTCAAGTTCAAGTCAAGTCGCAAGTCATTTTATCCAAGTCAAGTCATAAGTCATTCTGTTCATGTTCAAGTCAAATTACAAGTCATTCTATTGTCAAGTCACAAGTCATTCTGTCCAATTCAAGTCACAAGTTATTTTGTTCAAGTCCAAGTCAAGTCACAAGTAATTATCTTCAAGTCCAAGTCAAGTCACAAGTCATTTTGTTCAAGTTCAATTCAAGTCACAAGTCATTCTATTCAAGTTCAAGTCAAGTCAAAAGTCATTTTGTTCAAGATCAAGTCAAGTCACCAATCATTTTTTTCAATTCCAAGTCAACTCACAAGTCATTCTATTCAAATGCAAGTCACAAGTCATTTTGTTCAAGTCCAAGTCAAGTCACAAGTTATTTTGTTCAAGTTTGAGTCAAGTCACAAGTCATTCTGTTCAAGTCAAGTCACAAGTCATTCTGTTCAAGTTCAAGTCAAGTCACAAGTCATTTTGTCCAAGTCAAGCCACCAGTCATTTTGTCCAAGTCAAGTCACAAATTATTCTGTTCAAGTCCGAGTCAAGCCATAAGTCATTCTGTTCAAGTCCAAGTCAAATCACAAGTCATTCTATTGAAGTCCAAGTCAAGCCACAAGTAATTTTGTCCAAGTTCAAGTCAAGCCACAAGTCACTTTGTCCAAGTCAAGTCACAAGTCATTCTATTCGAGTTCAAGTCAAGTCACAAGTCATTTTGTCCAAGTCAAGTCACAAGTCATTATATTGAAGTCCATGTCAAGTCACAAGTCATTCTGTCCACGTCAAGTCACAAGTCATTTTATTCAAGTCCAAGTCAAGTCACAAGTCATTCTTTTCAAGTCCAAGTCAAGTCACAAGTCATTCTATTCAAGTCCAAGCCAAGTCACAAGTCATTCTGTCCAAGTCAAGTCACAAGTCATTTTATTCAAGTCCAAGTCAAATCACAAGTCATTCTATTGAAGTCCAAGTCAAGTCACAAATCATTCTATTGATGTCCAAGCCAAGTCACAAGTCATTCTGTCCAAGTCAAGTCACAAGTCATTCTGTCCAAGTCAAGTCACAAGTCATTTTGTTCAAGTCCAAGTCAAGTCACAAGTCATTTTATTCAAGTCCAAGTCAAATCACAAGTCATTCTATTGAAGTCCAAGTCAAGTCAGAAATCATTGTATTGAAGTCCAAGCCAAGTCACAAGTCATTCTGTCCAAGTCAAGTCACAAGTCATTCTGTCCAAGTCAAGTCACAAGTCATTTTGTTCAAGTCCAAGTCAAGTCACAGGTCATTCTATTGAAGTCCAAGTCGTGTCACAAGTCATTCTATTCAAGTCCAAGTCAAGTCACAAGTCATTTTGTTCAAGTTCAAGTCAAGTCACAAGTCATTTTGGTCAAGTCCAAGTCAAGTCACGAGTTATTCTATTGAAGTCCAAGTCAAGTCACAAGTCATTCTGTCTAAGTCAAGTCACAAGTCATTTTGGTCAAGTCCAAGTCAAGTCACAAGTCATTCTGCATGTCCAAGTCGCACCCGAAATACTTCTGGTGTTATCTCATGGCAAAGAAAGTTGATAGAACAGCCGCGCCACAGAACATTCCAAGGGCAATTCGCGATCGGCATAATCTGAAAAAAATATTTCCGTGTTCCCATACATAAATAGAAATACTCGTGAATGTTTGGGAGATCTTGAAATCGCAGTGGAAACACTCAGCCTTCTGGCTCGTCTTCCCACGGTGATTTAGTGTTCTCCCTTCCACCAGAGATGGTAACAAGTCACCTTTTGCAAGTCCAACTCAAGTCACAAGTCATTTTATTCGAGTCCAAGTCAAGTCACAAAACATTCTATTCGAGTCCAAGTCAAGTCACAAGTCATTTTGTCCAAGTTCAAGTCAAGCCACAAGTCATTTTGTCCAAGTCAAGTCACAAGTCATTATGTTCAAGTTCAAGTCAAGTCATAAGTCATTCTGTTCATGTTCAAGTCAAT
Source organism: Chrysogorgia sp. JL179-B06 (assembly GCA_035772405.1). Classification (NCBI taxonomy): domain Eukaryota; kingdom Metazoa; phylum Cnidaria; class Anthozoa; order Scleralcyonacea; family Chrysogorgiidae; genus Chrysogorgia; species Chrysogorgia sp. JL179-B06. The sequence continues at coordinate 2,630,360 of JAYKKM010000375.1, forward strand.
TCACAAGTCATTCTATTGAAGTCCAACTCAAGTCACAAGTCATTCTATTGAAGTCCAAGTCAAGTCACAAGTCATTCTGTCCACGTCAAGTCACAAGTCATTTTGTTCAAGTCCAAGTCAAGTCACAAGTCATTCTATTGAAGTGCAAGTCAAGTCACAAATATTCTATTCAAGTCCAAGTCAAGTCACAAGTCATTCGGTGCAAGTTAAAGTCAAGTCACAAGTAATTTTATCCAAGTCAAGTCACAAGTCATTCTGTTCAAGTTCAAGTCAAGTCGCAAGTCATTTTATCCAAGTCAAGTCATAAGTCATTCTGTTCATGTTCAAGTCAAATCACAAGTCATTCTATTGTCAAGTCACAAGTCATTCTGTCCAATTTAAGTCACAAGTTATTTTGTTCAAGTCCAAGTCAAGTCACAAGTAATTATCTTTAATTCCAAATCAAGTCACAAGTCATTTTGTTCAAGTTCAATTCAAGTCACAAGTCATTCTATTCAAGTTCAAGTCAAGTCACAAGTCATTCTATTCAAGTCCAAATCACAAGTCATTCTGTTCAAGTCAAGTCACAAGTCATTTTGTTCACGTCCAAATCACAAGTCATTTTGTTCACGTCCAAATCACAAGTCATTTTGTTCACGTCCAAGTCACAAGTCATTCTGTTCAAGTTCAAGTCAAGTCACAAGTATTTTGTCCAAGTCAAAGTCAAGTCACAAGTCATTCTGTTCAAGTCCAAGTCAAGTCACAAGTCATTTTGTTCAATTCCATTTCAAGTCGCAGGTCATTCTGTCCAAGTCAAGTCACAAGTCATTTCAAATCAAATCACAAGTCATTCTATTGAAGTCCAAGTCAAGTCACAAATTAAGTCATTCTATTGAAGTCCAAGTCAAGTCACAAGTCATTCTATTCAAGTCCAAGTCAAGTCACAATTCATTCTTTTCAAGTCCAAGTCAAGTCACAAGTCATTCTATTCAAGTCCAAGTCAAGTCACAAGTCATTCTGTTCAATTCAAGTCAAGCCACAAGTCATTTTGTCCAAGTCAAGTCACAAGTCATTATGTTCAAGTTCAAGTCAAGTCATAAGTCATTCTGTTCATGTTCAAGTCAATTCACAAGTCATTCTATTGAAGTCCAACTCAAGTCACAAGTCATTCTATTGAAGTCCAAGTCACAAGTCATTCTGTCCACGTCAAGTCACAAGTCATTTTGTTCAAGTCCAAGTCAAGTCACAAGTCATTCTATTGAAGTGCAAGTCAAGTCACAAATATTCTATTCAAGTCCAAGTCAAGTCACAAGTCATTTGGTTCAAGTTCAAGTCAAGTCACAAGTAATTTCGTCCAAGTCAAGTCACAAGTCATTCTGTTCAAGTTCAAGTCAAGTCGCAAGTCATTTTATCCAAGTCAAGTCACAAGTCATTTTGTTCAAGTTCAATTCAAGTCACAAGTCATTCTATTCAAGTTCAAGTCAAGTCACAAGTCATTCTATTCAAGTCCAAATCACAAGTCATTCTGTTCAAGTCAAGTCACAAGTCATTTTGTTCACGTCCAAATCACAAGTCATTTTGTTCACGTCCAAATCACAAGTCATTTTGTTCACGTCCAAGTCACAAGTCATTCTGTTCAAGTTCAAGTCAAGTCACAAGTATTTTGTCCAAGTCAAAGTCAAGTCACAAGTCATTCTGTTCAAGTCCAAGTCAAGTCACAAGTCATTTTGTTCAATTCCATTTCAAGTCGCAGGTCATTCTGTCCAAGTCAAGTCACAAGTCATTTCAAGTCAAATCACAAATCATTCTATTGAAGTCCAAGTCAAGTCACAAGTCATTCTATTGAAGTCCAAGTCAAGTCACAAGTCATTCTATTCAAGTCCAAGTCAAGTCACAATTCATTCTATTCAAGTCCAAGTCAAGTCACAAGTCATTCTATTCAAGTCCAAGTCAAGTCACAAGTCATTCTGTTCAATTCAAGTCAAGTCACAAGTCATTTTGTCCAAGTCAAGTCACAAGTAATTTTGTCCAAGTCAAGTCACAAGTCATTCTGTTCAAGTTCAAGTCAAGTCGCAAGTCATTTTATCCAAGTCAAGTCATAAATCATTCTGTTCATGTTCAAGTCAAATCACAAGTCATTCTATTGTCAAGTCACAAGTCATTCTGTTAAATTCAAGTCACAAGTTATTTTGTTCAAGTCCAAGTCAAGTCACAAGTAATTATCTTCAAGTGCAAGTCAAGTCACAAGTCATTTTGTTCAAGTTCAAGTCAAGTCACAAGTCATTCTATTCAAGTTCAAGTCAAGTCACAAGTCATTCTGTTCAAGTTTGAGTCAAGTCACAAGTCATTCTGTTCAAGTCAAGTCACAAGTCATTCTGTTCAAGTTCAAGTCAAGTCACAAGTCATTTTGTCCAAGTCAATTCACAAGTCATTCTGTTCAAGTTCAAGTCAAGTCGCAAGTCATTTTATCCAAGTCAAGTCATAACTCATTCTGTTCATGTTCATGTTCAAGTCAAATCACAAGTCATTCTATTGTCAAGTCACAAGTCATTCTGTCCAATTCAAGTCACAAGTCATTTTGTTCAAGTTCAAGTCAAGTCACAAGTCATTCTATTCAAGTTCAAGTCAAGTCACAAGTCATTCTGTTCAAGTTCAAGTCAAGTCACAAGTCATTTTTTCCAAGTCAAGTCACAAGTCATTTTGTCCAAGTCAAGTCACAAGACATTCGGTTCAAGATCAAGTCAAGTCACAAGTAATTTTGTCCAAGTCAAGTCACAAGTCATTCTGTTCAAGTTCAAGTCAAGTCGCAAGTCATTTTATCCAAGTCAAGTCATAAGTCATTCTGTTCATGTTCAAGTCAAATCACAAGTCATTCTATTGTCAGGTCACAAGTCATTCTGTCCAATTCAAATCACAAGTCATTTTGTTCACGTCCATGTCACAAGTCATTCTGTTCAAGTTCAAGTCAAGTCACAAGTATTTTGTCCAAGTCAAAGTCAAGTCACAAGTCATTCTGTTCAAGTCCAAGTCAAGTCACACGTCATTTTGTTCAATTCCATTTCAAGTCGCAGGTCATTCTGTCCAAGTCAAGTCACAAGTCATTTCAAGTCAAATCACAAGTCATTCTATTGAAGTCCAAGTCAAGTCACAAATTAAGTCATTCTATTGAAGTCCAAGTCAAGTCACAAGTCATTCTATTCAAGTCCAAGTCAAGTCACAATTCATTCTATTCAAGTCCAAGTCAAGTCACAAGTCATTCTATTCAAGTCCAAGTCAAGTCACAAGTCATTCTGTTCAATTCAAGTCAAGCCACAAGTCATTTTGTCCAAGTCAAGTCACAAGTCATTATGTTGAAGTTCAAGTCAAGTCATAAGTCATTCTGTTCATGTTCAAGTCAATTCACAAGTCATTCTATTGAAGTCCAACTCAAGTCACAAGTCATTCTATTGAAGTCCAAGTCAAGTCACAAGTCATTCTGTCCACGTCAAGTCACAAGTCATTTTGTTCAAGTCCTAGTCAAGTCACAAGTCATTCTATTGAAGTGCAAGTCAAGTCACAAATATTCTATTCAAGTGCAAGTCAAGTCACAAGTCATTCGGTTCAAGTTCAAGTCAAGTCACAAGTAATTTCGTCCAAGTCAAGTCACAAGTCATTCTGTTCAAGTTCAAGTCAAGTCGCAAGTCATTTTATCCAAGTCAAGTCATAAGTCATTCTGTTCATGTTCAAGTCAAATCACAAGTCATTCTATTGTCAAGTCACAAGTCATTCTGTCCAATTCAAGTCACAAGTTATTTTGTTCAAGTCCAAGTCAAGTCACAAGTAATTATCTTCAAGTCCAAGTCAAGTCACAAGTCATTTTGTTCAAGTTCAATTCAAGTCACAAGTCATTCTATTCAAGTTCAAGTCAAGTCACAAGTCATTCTATTCAAGTCCAAATCACAAGTCATTCTGTTCAAGTCAAGTCACAAGTCATTTTGTTCACGTCCAAATCACAAGTCATTTTGTTCACGTCCAAATCACAAGTCATTTTGTTCACGTCCAAGTCACAAGTCATTCTGTTCAAGTTCAAGTCAAGTCACAAGTATTTTGTCCAAGTCAAAGTCAAGTCACAAGTCATTCTGTTCAAGTCCAAGTCAAGTCACAAGTCATTTTGTTCAATTCCATTTCAAGTCGCAGGTCATTCTGTCCAAGTCAAGTCACAAGTCATTTCAAGTCAAATCACAAGTCATTCTATTGAAGTCCAAGTCAAGTCACAAGTCATTCTATTGAAGTCCAAGTCAAGTCACAAGTCATTCTATTCAAGTCCAAGTCAAGTCACAATTCATTCTATTCAAGTCCAAGTCAAGTCACAAGTCATTCTATTCAAGTCCAAGTCAAGTCACAAGTCATTCTGTTCAATTCAAGTCAAGTCACAAGTCATTTTGTCCAAGTCAAGTCACAAGTAATTTTGTCCAAGTCAAGTCACAAGTCATTCTGTTCAAGTTCAAGTCAAGTCGCAAGTCATTTTATCCAAGTCAAGTCATAAATCATTCTGTTCATGTTCAAGTCAAATCACAAGTCATTCTATTGTCAAGTCACAAGTCATTCTGTTAAATTCAAGTCACAAGTTATTTTGTTCAAGTCCAAGTCAAGTCACAAGTAATTATCTTCAAGTGCAAGTCAAGTCACAAGTCATTTTGTTCAAGTTCAAGTCAAGTCACAAGTCATTCTATTCAAGTTCAAGTCAAGTCACAAGTCATTCTGTTCAAGTTTGAGTCAAGTCACAAGTCATTCTGTTCAAGTCAAGTCACAAGTCATTCTGTTCAAGTTCAAGTCAAGTCACAAGTCATTTTGTCCAAGTCAATTCACAAGTCATTCTGTTCAAGTTCAAGTCAAGTCGCAAGTCATTTTATCCAAGTCAAGTCATAACTCATTCTGTTCATGTTCAAGTCAAATCACAAGTCATTCTATTGTCAAGTCACAAGTCATTCTGTCCAATTCAAGTCACAAGTCATTTTGTTCAAGTTCAAGTCAAGTCACAAGTCATTCTATTCAAGTTCAAGTCAAGTCACAAGTCATTCTGTTCAAGTTCAAGTCAAGTCACAAGTCATTTTTTCCAAGTCAAGTCACAAGTCATTTTGTCCAAGTCAAGTCACAAGACATTCGGTTCAAGATCAAGTCAAGTCACAAGTCATTCTATTGAAGTGCAAGTCAAGTCACAAATATTCTATTCAAGTGCAAGTCAAGTCACAAGTCATTCGGTTCAAGTTCAAGTCAAGTCACAAGTAATTTCGTCCAAGTCAAGTCACAAGTCATTCTGTTCAAGTTCAAGTCAAGTCGCAAGTCATTTTATCCAAGTCAAGTCATAAATCATTCTGTTCATGTTCAAGTCAAATCACAAGTCATTCTATTGTCAAGTCACAAGTCATTCTGTTAAATTCAAGTCACAAGTTATTTTGTTCAAGTCCAAGTCAAGTCACAAGTAATTATCTTCAAGTGCAAGTCAAGTCACAAGTCATTTTGTTCAAGTTCAAGTCAAGTCACAAGTCATTCTATTCAAGTTCAAGTCAAGTCACAAGTCATTCTGTTCAAGTTTGAGTCAAGTCACAAGTCATTCTGTTCAAGTCAAGTCACAAGTCATTCTGTTCAAGTTCAAGTCAAGTCACAAGTCATTTTGTCCAAGTCAATTCACAAGTCATTCTGTTCAAGTTCAAGTCAAGTCGCAAGTCATTTTATCCAAGTCAAGTCATAACTCATTCTGTTCATGTTCATGTTCAAGTCAAATCACAAGTCATTCTATTGTCAAGTCACAAGTCATTCTGTCCAATTCAAGTCACAAGTCATTTTGTTCAAGTTCAAGTCAAGTCACAAGTCATTCTATTCAAGTTCAAGTCAAGTCACAAGTCATTCTGTTCAAGTTCAAGTCAAGTCACAAGTCATTTTTTCCAAGTCAAGTCACAAGTCATTTTGTCCAAGTCAAGTCACAAGACATTCGGTTCAAGATCAAGTCAAGTCACAAGTAATTTTGTCCAAGTCAAGTCACAAGTCATTCTGTTCAAGTTCAAGTCAAGTCGCAAGTCATTTTATCCAAGTCAAGTCATAAGTCATTCTGTTCATGTTCAAGTCAAATCACAAGTCATTCTATTGTCAGGTCACAAGTCATTCTGTCCAATTCAAATCACAAGTCATTTTGTTCACGTCCATGTCACAAGTCATTCTGTTCAAGTTCAAGTCAAGTCACAAGTATTTTGTCCAAGTCAAAGTCAAGTCACAAGTCATTCTGTTCAAGTCCAAGTCAAGTCACACGTCATTTTGTTCAATTCCATTTCAAGTCGCAGGTCATTCTGTCCAAGTCAAGTCACAAGTCATTTCAAGTCAAATCACAAGTCATTCTATTGAAGTCCAAGTCAAGTCACAAATTAAGTCATTCTATTGAAGTCCAAGTCAAGTCACAAGTCATTCTATTCAAGTCCAAGTCAAGTCACAATTCATTCTATTCAAGTCCAAGTCAAGTCACAAGTCATTCTATTCAAGTCCAAGTCAAGTCACAAGTCATTCTGTTCAATTCAAGTCAAGCCACAAGTCATTTTGTCCAAGTCAAGTCACAAGTCATTATGTTGAAGTTCAAGTCAAGTCATAAGTCATTCTGTTCATGTTCAAGTCAATTCACAAGTCATTCTATTGAAGTCCAACTCAAGTCACAAGTCATTCTATTGAAGTCCAAGTCAAGTCACAAGTCATTCTGTCCACGTCAAGTCACAAGTCATTTTGTTCAAGTCCTAGTCAAGTCACAAGTCATTCTATTGAAGTGCAAGTCAAGTCACAAATATTCTATTCAAGTGCAAGTCAAGTCACAAGTCATTCGGTTCAAGTTCAAGTCAAGTCACAAGTAATTTCGTCCAAGTCAAGTCACAAGTCATTCTGTTCAAGTTCAAGTCAAGTCGCAAGTCATTTTATCCAAGTCAAGTCATAAGTCATTCTGTTCATGTTCAAGTCAAATCACAAGTCATTCTATTGTCAAGTCACAAGTCATTCTGTCCAATTCAAGTCACAAGTTATTTTGTTCAAGTCCAAGTCAAGTCACAAGTAATTATCTTCAAGTCCAAGTCAAGTCACAAGTCATTTTGTTCAAGTTCAATTCAAGTCACAAGTCATTCTATTCAAGTTCAAGTCAAGTCACAAGTCATTCTATTCAAGTCCAAATCACAAGTCATTCTGTTCAAGTCAAGTCACAAGTCATTTTGTTCACGTCCAAATCACAAGTCATTTTGTTCACGTCCAAATCACAAGTCATTTTGTTCACGTCCAAGTCACAAGTCATTCTGTTCAAGTTCAAGTCAAGTCACAAGTATTTTGTCCAAGTCAAAGTCAAGTCACAAGTCATTCTGTTCAAGTCCAAGTCAAGTCACAAGTCATTTTGTTCAATTCCATTTCAAGTCGCAGGTCATTCTGTCCAAGTCAAGTCACAAGTCATTTCAAGTCAAATCACAAGTCATTCTATTGAAGTCCAAGTCAAGTCACAAGTCATTCTATTGAAGTCCAAGTCAAGTCACAAGTCATTCTATTCAAGTCCAAGTCAAGTCACAATTCATTCTATTCAAGTCCAAGTCAAGTCACAAGTCATTCTATTCAAGTCCAAGTCAAGTCACAAGTCATTCTGTTCAATTCAAGTCAAGTCACAAGTCATTTTGTCCAAGTCAAGTCACAAGTAATTTTGTCCAAGTCAAGTCACAAGTCATTCTGTTCAAGTTCAAGTCAAGTCGCAAGTCATTTTATCCAAGTCAAGTCATAAATCATTCTGTTCATGTTCAAGTCAAATCACAAGTCATTCTATTGTCAAGTCACAAGTCATTCTGTTAAATTCAAGTCACAAGTTATTTTGTTCAAGTCCAAGTCAAGTCACAAGTAATTATCTTCAAGTGCAAGTCAAGTCACAAGTCATTTTGTTCAAGTTCAAGTCAAGTCACAAGTCATTCTATTCAAGTTCAAGTCAAGTCACAAGTCATTCTGTTCAAGTTTGAGTCAAGTCACAAGTCATTCTGTTCAAGTCAAGTCACAAGTCATTCTGTTCAAGTTCAAGTCAAGTCACAAGTCATTTTGTCCAAGTCAATTCACAAGTCATTCTGTTCAAGTTCAAGTCAAGTCGCAAGTCATTTTATCCAAGTCAAGTCATAACTCATTCTGTTCATGTTCAAGTCAAATCACAAGTCATTCTATTGTCAAGTCACAAGTCATTCTGTCCAATTCAAGTCACAAGTCATTTTGTTCAAGTTCAAGTCAAGTCACAAGTCATTCTATTCAAGTTCAAGTCAAGTCACAAGTCATTCTGTTCAAGTTCAAGTCAAGTCACAAGTCATTTTTTCCAAGTCAAGTCACAAGTCATTTTGTCCAAGTCAAGTCACAAGACATTCGGTTCAAGATCAAGTCAAGTCACAAGTAATTTTGTCCAAGTCAAGTCACAAGTCATTCTGTTCAAGTTCAAGTCAAGTCGCAAGTAATTTTATCCAAGTCAAGTCATAAGTCATTCTGTTCATGTTCAAGTCAAATCACAAGTCATTCTTTTGTCAGGTCACAAGTCATTCTGTCCAATTCAAATCACAAGTCATTTTGTTCACGTCCAAGTCACAAGTCATTCTGTTCAAGTTCAAGTCAAGTCACAAGTATTTTGTCCAAGTCAAAGTCAAGTCACAAGTCATTCTGTTCAACTCCAAGTCAAGTCACAAGTCATTTTGTTCAATTCCATTTCAAGTCGCAGGTCATTCTGTCCAAGTCAAGTCACAAGTCATTTCAAGTCAAATCACAAGTCATTCTATTGAAGTCCAAGTCAAGTCACAAATTAAGTCATTCTATTGAAGTCCAAGTCAAGTCACAAGTCATTCTATTCAAGTCCAAGTCAAGTCACAATTCATTCTATTCAAGTCCAAGTCAAGTCACAAGTCATTCTATTCAAGTCCAAGTCAAGTCACAAGTCATTCTGTTCAATTCAAGTCAAGCCACAAATCATTTTGTCCAAGTCAAGTCACAAGTCATTATGTTGAAGTTCAAGTCAAGTCATAAGTCATTCTGTTCATGTTCAAGTCAATTCACAAGTCATTCTATTGAAGTCCAACTCAAGTCACAAGTCATTCTATTGAAGTCCAAGTCAAGTCACAAGTCATTCTGTCCACGTCAAGTCACAAGTCATTTTGTTCAAGTCCAAGTCAAGTCACAAGTCATTCTATTGAAGTGCAAGTCAAGTCACAAATATTCTATTCAAGTCCAAGTCAAGTCACAAGTCATTCGGTTCAAGTTCAAGTCAAGTCACAAGTAATTTCGTCCAAGTCAAGTCACAAGTCATTCTGTTCAAGTTCAAGTCAAGTCGCAAGTCATTTTATCCAAGTCAAGTCATAAGTCATTCTGTTCATGTTCAAGTCAAATCACAAGTCATTCTATTGTCAAGTCACAAGTCATTCTGTCCAATTCAAGTCACAAGTTATTTTGTTCAAGTCCAAGTCAAGTCACAAGTAATTATCTTCAAGTCCAAGTCAAGTCACAAGTCATTTTGTTCAAGTTCAATTCAAGTCACAAGTCATTCTATTCAAGTTCAAGTCAAGTCACAAGTCATTCTATTCAAGTCCAAATCACAAGTCATTCTGTTCAAGTCAAGTCACAAGTCATTTTGTTCACGTCCAAATCACAAGTCATTGTGTTCACGTCCAAATCACAAGTCATTTTGTTCACGTCCAAGTCACAAGTCATTCTGTTCAAGTTCAAGTCAAGTCACAAGTATTTTGTCCAAGTCAAAGTCAAGTCACAAGTCATTCTGTTCAAGTCCAAGTAAAGTCACAAGTCATTTTGTTCAATTCCATTTCAAGTCGCAGGTCATTCTGTCCAAGTCAAGTCACAAGTCATTTCAAGTCAAATCACAAGTCATTCTATTGAAGTCCAAGTCAAGTCACAAGTCATTCTATTGAAGTCCAAGTCAAGTCACAAGTCATTCTATTCAAGTCCAAGTCAAGTCACAATTCATTCTATTCAAGTCCAAGTCAAGTCACAAGTCATTCTATTCAAGTCCAAGTCAAGTCACAAGTCATTCTGTTCAATTCAAGTCAAGTCACAAGTCATTTTGTCCAAGTCAAGTCACAAGTAATTTTGTCCAAGTCAAGTCACAAGTCATTCTGTTCAAGTTCAAGTCAAGTCGTAAGTCATTTTATCCAAGCCAAGTCATAAATCATTCTGTTCATGTTCAAGTCAAATCACAAGTCATTCTATTGTCAAGTCACAAGTCATTCTGTTAAATTCAAGTCACAAGTTATTTTGTTCAAGTCCAAGTCAAGTCACAAGTAATTATCTTCAAGTGCAAGTCAAGTCACAAGTCATTTTGTTCAAGTTCAAGTCAAGTCACAAGTCATTCTATTCAAGTTCAAGTCAAGTCACAAGTCATTCTGTTCAAGTTTGAGTCAAGTCGCAAGTCATTTTATCCAAGTCAAGTCATAAATCATTCTGTTCATGTTCAAGTCAAATCACAAGTCATTCTATTGTCAAGTCACAAGTCATTCTGTCCAATTCAAGTCACAAGTCATTTTGTTCAAGTTCAAGTCAAGTCACAAGTCATTCTATTCAAGTTCAAGTCAAGTCACAAGTCATTCTGTTCAAGTTCAAGTCAAGTCACAAGTCATTTTTTCCAAGTCAAGTCACAAGTCATTTTGTCCAAGTCAAGTCACAAGACATTCGGTTCAAGATCAAGTCAAGTCACAAGTAATTTTGTCCAAGTCAAGTCACAAGTCATTCTGTTCAAGTTCAAGTCAAGTCGCAAGTCATTTTATCCAAGTCAAGTCATAAGTCATTCTGTTCATGTTCAAGTCAAATCACAAGTCATTCTATTGTCAGGTCACAAGTCATTCTGTCCAATTCAAGTCACAAGTTGTTTTGTTCAAGTCCAAGTCAAGTCACAAGTAATTATCTTCAAGTCCAAGTCAAGTCACAAGTCATTTTGTTCAAGTTCAATTCAAGTCACAAGTCATTCTATTCAAGTTCAAGTCAAGTCACAAGTCATTTTGTTCAAGTTCAAGTCAAGTCACCAGTCATTTTTTTCAATTCCAAGTTAACTCAAAAGTCATTCTATTCAATTGCAAGTCACAAGTCATTTTGTTCAAGTCCAAGTCAAGTCACAAGTTATTTTGTTCAAGTTTGAGTCAAGTCACAAGTCATTCTGTTCAAGTCAAGTCACAAGTCATTCTGTTCAAGTTCAAGTCAAGTCACAAGTCATTTTGTCCAAGTCAAGTCACAAGTCATTTTGTCCAAGTCAAGTCACAAGTCATTCTGTTCAAGTTCAAGTCATGTCACAAGTAATTTTGTCCAAGTCAAGTCACAAGTCATTCTGTTCAAGTTCAAGTCAAGTCGCAAGTCATTTTATCCAAGTCAAGTCATAAGTCATTCTGTTCATGTTCAAGTCAAATCACAAGTCATTCTATTGTCAAGTCACAAGTCATTCTGTCCAATTCAAGTCACAAGTTATTTTGTTCAAGTCCAAGTCAAGTCACAAGTAATTATCTTCAAGTCCAAGTGAAGTCACAAGTCATTTTGTTCATGTTCAAGTCAAGTCACAAGTCATTCTATTCAAGTTCAAGTCAAGTCACAAGTCATTCTGTTCAAGTTTAAGTCAAGTCACCAGTCATTTTGTTCAATTCCAAGTCAACTCACAAGTCATTCTATTCAATTGCAAGTCACAAGTCATTTTGTTCAAGTCCAAGTCAAGTTACAAGTTATTTTGTTCAAGTTTGGGTCATGTCACAAGTCATTCTGTTCAAGTCAAGTCACAAGTCATTCTGTTCAAGTTCAAGTCAAGTCACAAGTCATTTTATCCAAGTCAAGTCATAAGTCATTCTGTTCAAGTTCAAGTCAAGTCGCAAGTCATTTTATCCAAGTCAAGTCATAAATCATTCTGTTCATGTTCAAGTCAAATCACAAGTCATTCTATTGTCAAGTCACAAGTCATTCTGTCCAATTCAAGTCACAAGTCATTTTGTTCAAGTTCAAGTGAAGTCACAAGTCATTCTATTCAAGTTCAAGTCAAGTCACAAGTCATTCTGTTCAAGTTCAAGTCAAGTCACCAGTCATTTTGTTCAATTCCAAGTCAACTCACAAGTCATTCTATTCAATTGCAAGTCACAAGTCATTTTGTTCAAGTCCAAGTCAAGTCAAAAGTTATTTTGTTCAAGTTTGAGTCAAGTCACAAGTCATTCTGTTCAAGTCAAGTCACAAGTCATTCTGTTCAAGTTCACAAGTCAAGTCACAAGTCATTTTGTCCAAGTCAAGTCACAAGTCATTCTGTTCAAGTTCAAGTCAAGTCGCAAGTTATTTTATCCAAGTCAAGTCATAAATCATTCTGTTCATGTTCAAGTCAAATCACAAGTCATTCTATTGTCAAGTCACAAGTCATTCTGTCCAATTCAAGTCACAAGTCATTTTGTTCAAGTTCAAGTCAAGTCACAATTCATTCTATTCAAGTTCAAGTCACAATTCATTCTATTCAAGTTCAAGTCAAGTCACAAGTCATTCTGTTCAAGTTCAAGTCAAGTCACCAGTCATTTTGTTCAATTCCAAGTCAAGTCACAAGTCATTCTATTCAATTGCAAGTCACAAGTAATTATGTTCAAGTCCAAGTCAAGTCACAAGTCATTCTGTTCAAGTCAAGTCATTCTGTTCAAGTCAAGTCACAAGTCATTCTGTTCAAGTCCAAGTCAAGTCACAAGTCAATTTGTCCAAGTCACAAGTCGTTCGTATAATTACTTTTGTTACTGTACCGTCTTTAAGTTGTATTGACGGATTCGATGTTGTATACTTAGAGGTATTCTTCTGGGAGAATTAACCTCGATAAATGACACGGGAATATTTTCTCTCTTTGGAAGTGGTGGTGGTAAGGGTTGAATTTATTTTTCCATGTCCTTTACTTCACAGTAAATAAGTTCAGGTTTCTCTATCCTTAATCGCAATTACTTCGGATCTTTTGCATCTACTGTAGTTGCTTCGACTAGAAAGAATTAGCTGTCTTTGTTGTAAATTATAAATAATAAATAATAAATAATAAATAATATATAGTTTAATAGAATCTTCCTTGCAGCATAAGCTGAATTGCGAAAATTTTACAATGAATAATAGCTAAAATACGTGAATAAATATCTTAAAATCTAATTATATATACGAACAATATTAATAAAATTTGAGTTCAAACTCGAGTAGCACTTGCGATCATAAAAGAGTTCTTAAAACGTTTAGTTTTACAATTACGAATGTTAAAATATCTATTATTTCTAAGTCGATTATAATTATTTTGTTCTAGAATTAAATGGTACAGTTTATGTGAGTGATTGGACAAAACGTCAGCAAATATTCTTTCGGAGTGCAATTGGCGTCTAGCATACAGTGTTTGGAGATTAGATTCCGATAAGCAATTCTGAGCGGTAAGATTGGCCATTGAGGATGATTTTCAATGCTCGTTTTTGGACTCGTTCCAGGTCTTCACTCAAATAACTTGGTTGCGAGCAGTGAAATACCGGAGAGGCATTTTAATTAATTAAGTTCCTTAATCCAATATTATGCAGACAAAAGGACTTTGTTTTCAGTCTGACACTATTTTAGTGTCACTTCTCTATCGGGGTGACATAATCCTAGCTCGTTCTCTATAAATATACGCTCTAAGTTTCAGTTTATCAGCAGACGTAGCACTTGATAAGTTGTCTGCCGAAATGCGTCGTGCTCTTTTATTTTAAGCCTATTTATTTATCAAATCTTTAAACAGTTCTTCTAAGAACTCATTTCTTTTTCTCACCCTTTGCTTCAACATTACGCCATTATTAGTTTTTGGTAAATGTGTTTATAAATAAGCAGTTTAGTTTTCAGAACGTTCTCAACTTATCACCATTCACCATGGTTAGTACGTTTCAAATTTTTCACCGCGACAAAGTCACTATTTTATTATATTCTAGCTATGACTGGTCTTATACACGTGCTGTAAATTAAACAGCTTGTTAGTGATTTCAAGTATCTGGGTGGTTACACTGACACCGGTCACGACATGGATGTTAGGATAGCCCAGTCGTTGGAGTGCACTTCACTCTATGCAGAAGATTTGGAAGGCTCCCATTGAGAAGGTCACGAAAACAAAAGTGTTTCAGGCATGCATAAATTCCATCCTTTTGTATGGTTCAGAATCATGGTCATTGAATGCTGCTCGTCGCAAGAGACTCGATGGCACATACACCAGAATGCTACGCGCAACATATAACATCTCCTGGAGACGTCATCCAACCAATAAGTCTCTCTATGGATCTCTACCACGAATCTCTGATGTTGTGAAACAACGCCGTCTAACCCTTGCGGGCCATGTCACCCGCCACGCCGAACCCGCTGGTCGATTGCTACTTTGGACCCCAGAGGCAAAGAGGAGAATTGGTCGACCGTATGTAACCCTGAAATCGAAATAATTGAATTGGACACCGGCCTCGCAGGTTCAGAATTAACTTCTGCAATGGCTGACCGAGGACTGTAGCGCTCAAACTTCGTCAACGTTTCACCACCGCCTCAGGGCATTGGATGACTCAAGAAGAAGTAAATTAAACTGGATCATATCTCTTTTCGGAATCGTTGCTCTTTTTAACTGTTTCAAAAAATATATTCTCTTGGAAACTTTCTTGATAATGGACTTAATATGGGTGTTCCATTTTAAATTATTTGATATTGTTAAGCCAAGAAGTTTGATTTCTTTAATTGTTTCCAACTGGTTTAGGTAATATCAGAGCAGTGAGTTATATATATGTAGAACTCACTGCTCTAGTCCATAGGTACTCGCACTCTGGGGTACGTTAGACGTCTATCTTGGGTAAGACATTCATTATGCACAGCCAGGGTCCCTGCTTCATCTGCCCCTGGCTATTTTCAGATGTCTCACGTCTGCCCCAACCTTGTTGACCCCCCTTGTGTTGTAACCGTTCTCAACATCTATTTACATGAATACTGTAGTAAATGAACACGTGTAATTTTAAACAGATGTAAGTTGAAAGTACAGTTGCATATAAATACAGTTGAACATAAAGATAAAATAGTTGTATAACATATTTCTCTTTATGTTGACATTACAACAGTTGATAAACTAAGTTTATCAGAATTTGTTTCTTGCATAAAATACAGTTCAATATGAACGCAAAAGTTGACATACAATTGATAAACTGCGAAAGGTAAGGAACTTTAAAGGATGTCCAGTTTATGATTTGCGCGCTTGTGTTATTGTTTCGATTTGGGAAACTGGCTTCTAACTACCTCGGTTTATTACGTTTTCTTGTAGTTTGGTTATCTTCTTAAGCTGTTAAAAGTCGTTTAAATCAGTTTGTAGTGATGTCTGACTCAGAGTTGGTCGAATATTGTGAACCGCACTCTTCGTACCGTCGTACGAAGCCTTGAAATTCACGCATCAAACGGCAAACAACGAGCGACGGATACCTGTCTCAAAACACAATTCCACGGCCCACCGAGTGTAATCAAATATTGCTCAGCCATCGAAGGATTGGTTTACTTGTTCGATTTCGTGGCCCAAAAAATGGCTCCGAGCAAGCTTGTTAACGCGCAAACCATTAGCTGGACACTCTTCCTTTAATACACGTGTAAAACTTCTATATACGTCATAAAACGTCATAAAACTGAACAAATATCTAGAACTATACATATAGTTCCCGGAAGAAGTCTGGGTACGAGACACAGCAACCCTAATTACTATAAACTATACTAATCATATTTAGAATTATTTAAATTGTATAGACATCTATATTTACAAAACATCGCTTAAACCTTTGATGGGATCTCGTACGCAATGTTCTGCTCTGACATGGTGGAAGAAGTTCATATGTACAGGATGTGTGGGGATATTTATAACCTTATTCCATAATATCATGTCTCTTTCACTAACAATTTTCTCAATAGCAACAGAATTCTCAATATAACCGAATTTAAGGGCTCTCCTTTGTAATCTATCTATCATATACTTAAATATTTATGCTACTCCCCAAACTCTGATACAGTATGTAAACAAAGACATAATCAAGGTGTTAAAGAGGAAGTGTAAATCCTGTATACAATACCGATTAGCCTTATTAACTCTAATAATATCTCCCAATTAACCATGAATTAACGGGGTTATCTTGAAAAGTTATATTCCTAGTAATTTCAGCGATGAATCCTGTTCTATATCACATACTGACTCTGGTGGTAGTTTACTTGTCTTAGTCTTAATAATTATCCATGTTCATGAGGGTCAAAATTATTTTCAGTATATTATGAGATGCAGATAAACTACATGTAATATCAGCATATTTCACACCGGACTAGTAATATCATTAACCATAATATAAACCCTCCACAGTTTTTATAATTCTGTATAAAGGACGCCAAAATTTGTATTTCTACACTATCTACACAGCACAACACTTATATATATAACAATGCATCGATATTAAAGTGTCCCTAACCTCAAAATGTTTTATTGTCTTATTTGGAAGAACTTTTAAAATGATAAAGTAACTTCTTATGAAGATTTTCGCTTCTTCGCTTTCTTTGTGAGATATATCAGTTTGTTTGATATGCAAATCTCTGGAATTTCGTCACACATGCAGCACAATGAGTTAGGATAGGATAGAAACTTTATTTAAAGAGGGTTACACTAAATAGTACAAAGTACTAACAAACTTGTGGCCCTCGAAAAATTTTACAAAATGAAAATGTATATATGTGTATATCTATATATATGTACAAAAATATAAAAATTAATGACTAAATTACATGAAAAATGTTAATATAATGATACAAGGTAAAGTCTTAATTACATGACAGTTGAAATACACTGTGTAAAGTTAAAAGTTAAAATCAGAAAAAGACGTGAATTGCTTAAATTATTTTTGGTAATAGCGAAAACACTATACAAAGACTGCTTAAAGAAATTAAGGGAGCCAGATGAACGCAGACTAAGTGGCAGTTTGTTCCAAATGTTAATAGCGGTAACTGAAAAAGTTCGGCCAGCTTCTGTAACTCTAGTGAATTTAGGTGTTATTAAGCTCAAATGAGCGCTGCGTATGTTTCTAGAATGTTGCTGACTATTTAATTTTAAGAGTTTGTTTAAATACTCAGGAGTATCATTAACAGTACGTTTGTATACCATGAGTTATCGTTTGTTACTCTGAGTTATCAGAGAATGTTATATATATTTGCGTTCATGAAATAAAAAAAGTGTGAATAACACGTGTGTGCGTTTCTCCCACAACACCAAACTTCTTTATTTTAAAGGATTTCGTTCGAGAATGAAAGCGATATACACATTTCTCCAATAAGTCATTATGCATGTGTGACGAAATTCCATACATTTGCATGTCAAACAAACTGATATATCTAAAAAAAAGCAAAGAAACCAAAATCTTCAAAAGAAGTTACTTTATCATTTTAAAAGTTCTCCCAAACAAGATAATAAAACATTTTGAGGTTAGGGGCAGTATAAATAATATAAATGATGATACATGGACGATCGTCAAGCCCATCAATCCTCAGAAAAATTATAGTGAGTCCTGGACAGGAATCGACCTGTAACCTGATTGTCGTTGAGACGCTCTAACCATTGAGCTACCAAGACTCAGATGGAGAAGGAAGGTTACAATGATGTACTGGTTCGATCACTATATCTCGGTAATGATTGGATCTGTTAATATATACACTATGTAAAACACATCCAAGCATTACTGATATATAGTAACTGCCGTATAAGCATGCAGTACATATATCAATCGAACCAGTACATCATTGTAACCTTCGCTCTCCGTCTGAGTCCCGGTAGCTCCGCAATGGTTAGAGCAACTCAGGCCCGCCGGAAGCCGGGGGGCTGGGCAGGATGCAGCCCCCCCTAAATAATTTACAAAAAGTTTTTGCAACATTTTTTTGAAGATGCAAAAATCTGTTAGATATTGCCCTGGATTTGAACATGATTTTGATCGAGAACTATCGCGCTTGCAACCCTGATAATTTCCGTTGTAAAAACATTCGATTTATTTATTTGTTTGTTTGTGTGTTTGTTTGTTTGTTTGTTTGTTTGTTTGTTTGTTTGTTTCGTTCGACGAAGGAGAACGCATTCTAATCTTGCATGTTATGGGTTACCCTGTGCTTTGCAGCTAAAAGAAATCAAGATAAAATCTTTACCTTTTTTGAATAAATTACCGTTTTGGAATTTGGAAAAAATTATGGAATTTGTACTAGCTAGGAAAATACTACCAAGGGACTAACAAAGGAGCAGTGGATACGAAGTTGCCTGTAGAAGTGTTCAGGATTAGGCATGCCAGCAGAATTCTATAGCATGGAGGATCAAATAAATAAATAATCAAATAAAGGCGATCCTATATAGCCTTGTAATAAATAACATGTCATATGGTAATCATATGGCGCGTTTATAATGTCAAAATTCAATATGACCATTTGAACACCATACATCTAATTAATTTACTCGAAACGAGAAAGCCTCGCGAAGCGGCACTTTTGCCAAATCGAACTTCACGTTTGTAATATTTGCTGACTTATCTAGTGGTCGAGCGGTCATATTTCAAATCGAACTAACGGACGGGAATGCGGGATGTCACCGTTGTCAAAAACAATATTGACGTTTATATAGTGTCTTCTTGAATTAAAGGTCAACTATACCTTTTGAGGTTCTATTTTGCTCCGAAAGATATATCATCTAACTTTGTAAAAGTGAAGAAAAAAATGAATTTCATGATTATAGCGCAGCATTTATTGAGGAGTATTTCTTCGGATCTCTTGTTGCACGACCGCGTTTTGAGAAGAATGGCACTATTACCGGTATGACGTCATAGTGTCATACTGGTAATAGGTTTATTGAACAAAATAATATTCCAGTGCTTGATATTTGGTTTGTCACTTATCACTCACCCAAGAGTAAACACTATTCCAAACTTCACTAAAATAAAACCAAAATATACAGTATTTTCTCGCCGTATGACATCATTATGACATCACTTACCGGTAGTACCACGCTTTCTTGCGACGCGGTCGTTGTTCAACTAACTTAGCAAAAGGGCTGAAAACTCGATCTTTAACAGAACATAAAAGCAGAACCGTGTAACCAATTTCAATTATTTCTTCGGTTTTGAATTGAACTTTTCGAATTCTAACGAAAAATAGAATAACCTCAAAAAGGTACAGTATTGTTGACCTTTAAAGTGTTTATGCAGTGAAAAATTCAGTTGGAAATAAACTATCTTACTTGAAAGAACTATATAAATGATAAAGATTGGCGTTTACAACTCTTCCATATCTCACTTTGTTCTTCAGATGTTAAGATTTGTTTGATATGTAAATGATCCTCACTGTGGCATCACACTGCATAATAACTTACTGAAAAACATGTATATATTTGGGATTATTAAATCAAATCACTCGAAACGTAACTCCGTACGTCTAGTATCATGGGACACACACATACAGATGCACACTTTCATAATTTCGTGACATAATTCCAAAGATATACAGGCTTCTTCAATAAGTCATTATGTAGTGTGACGTCACAGTGAGGATCATTTACATATCAAACAAATCTTAATATCTGAAGAACAAAGTGAGATATGGAAGAGTTGTAAATGCCAATCTTGACAATCTCTCTAGTTCTTTCAAATAAGAGAGTTTATTTCAAACTGAATTTTTCACTGCATAAACACTTTAAGACGCTGTCGTTTGTTGCCTTGCTCCACTATCATGCGGGATGTCACCGTTGTCAAAAACATTGAGGTTACAGTGTCTCGATAAATTAAGACGCTGTAATATATTTATTAGCTATATTTATTTTCATAATTCGTTACAGCATAATTTTATGTTTGTAACCCAATCTTCATTCACCATTTACTGGTCCACATGCGTTGAACGCACTTCCGTAATCTTTGATTACTCCTAGTTTATTTATTTATGAAAGAAATCTATCTAGTGTTTAAACCAATTAAACGACGAAAATTATCAAGATAATATTGCGATTGCGTGAGTTCTCGATCCCGATAGTTAGGCTCTGTGTAATTCGGGTTCTAGAGCACAAAAAACTGTAGAAAGGACTCCATGAACATGAGATTTCTTAGTCAACATGTAACTAAGGGAAATTGATAAAAAATTTGTATTAAATCCTCCAGGTTAGTAAATTATGTTGATGTGATTCTTCATTTTTATGTAAAATTTGAATTATGCCTACCGCAAAATGAGCTGAAACATTCGCTCAAATTGCAGGAAATGGTGTTTCCGAGTTTCTGTATTTCAAAGATTTCCGGGAGAGCATACCCCCGTAACCGCCTAGAAATCTGGTCACTATAATTTCCATGGCTCCGCCCTTTTCAGCCCCCCCAATATGAATTTTCTTCCGAAGGCCCTGCGTCTCATCGGCAATCAGAAGGTTACAGGTTCATTATATACATTATTTTGGATAAGAAAAGGAAAATCCAAAATATATTAGTTTTTGTAAAATAAAATTATTTCCAGATTAACCGAATCAAATTATGCGTTAATTTTCCTGTTAAAAACGAAGCAAAATTGCCATAAAATGATTTCCGTGACCGTGGTTAAATATTGCAAAATAACGCCCGGTTAGGCAGACATTCAAATTACAAGAAAGCCTTAGATTTTGCCCGCTCACTATTAATAAATATAACGCGACGGTATGTCACATCTCCGACTGTTCAGTTACATTCTACGTATAACATCCATGTCTAAACCTTTGGCTTACAGCAAGCTGGGCTATCCACAATTTTCACACCTCCTTTAACTCCAGCCATAAAATCATTCCACGATTTAATCACGTTTCCCTGGGGTTTAGACTGGCAGCTAGAGGAAAACTCCAGAATCTGATTTAAGCTAAGCCTATTATTCCAGATATTAACCTTGGTTATCTCTCCTTGCACCATATTCTTGACATGGAACCCTCCACCAACTATAGCTTGATTTTGACCTACAACCCATGTTCCTCCGCCCAAAACCTTTCCATCACGCCTGAAGTCACCTTGAGCTGCTACTTTGCCATCTTTGGAAAGTATGTAATATCCACTCTTGCTTGTCCACGTAAAACAAATTGCGTGCCAGTCTCCATCCTGGGTTGTAACATTGCTTGTAATATATTTCAAAAGTTATGGAAAAATATTAGTATATAAATTGAAAATAATATTTATTAAATTGCATAAAGTACTCGCTAACAAAAACTGTTCACCTAAGAACTTCAGGTTGAAATTTGAATTTCTGGGCACAACTAAATATGAAACATTTTAAAGTACTCCCAACCCCTAAAATTAGAAAGGATGTTCTTTTAAATTTTGGCGATAGCAGTTTTTGTTCTTAAGTTGTTCAAGTTTTGGTAATATACAAATAAGGCATGTGACGACGTAACTGATAAGGAAAGCAGAGTTGTCGAAGATCTATTTTCGAGTATATCTTCAAAACCATTCATCAAATCTTCTCCAAACTTTGCATGTAAATACAGACAAATAAACTAAAAAGACGGTTCAAGTTATGTAGTCGTCATGATAACGGATTAGTTTCCAGATCTCTTGATTTAAAAAAAAAACTGTTTGTTTTCTCTCAAGTGCTGATCATTTTGGAGTTGGTAATATTGAAGGAAGATGCTAACTGAATAGATGCACCCCTCTAAAAATCAACGTTTATCCACCCATACCCCATCTCTCTTACTAGTAATGTAATCTTACGGAATTTTTGGCTTTGGAGGCCGTGTATCACTCAGCATATCAGACTGACGTTAAAACTGTTTTAATAATATTTGTCACGATGAATTCCAAGCAGGACGTCCGTTTTGTTGAGTTGTTAGTTACATTTGTGTTGTTACCTTTGTTTTGTTCAGAAAACTGGTATGTGTTTTTGTTAATTTATTGTGAAAGTTAGGTGCTTGATTAATTAAAGACCAGTAAATAAAAAACGTATATTGATAATGCCGTATGTTAGTCTCAATTTATTTCACTAGCAGTTCGATCATTCTCAAACGTTTTTTTTTATTCCGCTTATAAGCCCCCCGAATATTATAAGCCCCCGAATATTATAAGCCCCCCGTTTATAAGCCCACCCAAAACCCCTTACGAAATTGTATAAGCCCAAGGGCTTATATTCCGCAGTTTACGGTATATACTTGTAGTTGGCTAGACGATTGTACATTATTAAAGTTTATAATAATATTAATAATAAAATTCATAAAGTATTAAATGAGATGACACAATTTGTGATCTTCCGTTCTCAGAAAAACGTTATTTATATAACATATCAGACACTTGCGATTCCACTGACAGCTTTGCCACAGTAAGAAGCATGATTTATAGTGGCACTGATTTATCAGAAATTTGTTTACCAATCACCAACTACATACTGTAGTCATAATGTTTACTGTCTATACAGTGAAAAGCCTTGCCAATTATATTCAGATAAGTGATAGTCATTTGTAAAAGTCATTTGTAAAAGTCATTTGTAAAGTGCCCATAACCTCAAAATATTTTATTGTCTTGTTTGGAAAAACATTTAAAATGATAAAGTAACTTCTTTTGAAGATTTTCGTTTCTTTGCTTTCTTTTTGAGATATATCAGTTTGTTTGATATGCAAATGTCTGGAATTTGTCTGTGTATATCTCTTTCACTCTCGAACGAAATCCTTTAAAATCAAGAAGTTTGGTGTTGTGGGAGAAATGCGCACACGTGTTATTCACACTTTAGTGTTTTATTTCATGAACGCAAATATATATAACATTCTCTGATAACTCATTATGCATGTGTGACGAAATTCAAGATATTTGCATATCAACCAAACTGATATATCTCAAAAAGAAAGCGAAGAAGTGAAAATCTTCAAAAGGAAGTTACTTTATCATTTTAAAAGTTCTTCCAAATAAGACAATAAAAAGTGTTGAGGTTAGGGGCGCTTTAAGTCTGCTGTATTTAAATATAATTAAAATAATTTATAGAAATTTGTATATACTACAGTGGGTTCATTTTGGATATTTTATAATATCCAAAATTTTGAGGCAGCACTTCCCCTTGCGATAATAAAGTTTATAATCCTAAACTATAAATGGCCATAGGAAGTGAAGGGAGTGGTGGACTAGAAGCAGGGGATTGAGCCCCCTAAAATGTTTCATTTTGTTACCTTTGTTACTATTGTTTTTTTACATATATTCAAATATCAACCCCACTATGTCTCAAAAAAATTAAATGGTTATCTGACTGATCGTTTGACGTTAGTTATTTCAGATAACGTGCACTATATTTGTTGCTATTATTTTTGATTGCTAAAATAATTCAGAACCTAACACCTGCATGTTTTTTTATATACATATCAAATAACTAAGAACGTATCACAGGCTAGTTTGGTAAAATAAAGATTCTTAATAACTGGTATTTACTGTAGAATTCACCATTCAACTTATTGACATTAAACTCGATTAATCTAACAATCCATGGATAAATATAAGTATAGATCAGAGATGATGAAGATGGTGAAGATGATGGTGATGGTATAATCCTCTAGTTACCTTCTTGATTCTGTGCCACTTAACGCAAAACTCAAGACATTCGAAACTTCACCTATAAAGAATTCGTTGGGCTGGTCAGTCACTGCATAAGATATGAAAGTCTGCTGTTTTTGCGTTTGACGTATTTTTACCCAGAGACATACTGCTATTGCCATCATATCGTCATGTGCGCCCGGAGAAATAGCATAATCGTAGATCGTTTTTCTGTTAAATAACATGGATTTTTCTGGACCTATAAGATGAAAGAGATATCCAAACAACATTATATTAACATTATTTGAGAAATAGAAAACATTTTCCGTGTTATCAAACAGTTATAGAAACACGAGGGGAAGTTTGGGAGAACGCCAAGAAATAACCTTGTTTCTATGAATGTATTTGTTTCTATATAACTTGATGGGAACACGGAAAATATGTTTTCTATTTCTGTAATTATATACTATATATATATATATATATATATATATATATATATATATATATATATATATATATATATATATATATAATTATATATATATATATATATATATATATATATATATATATATATATACATACATATACACACACACACACACACACATACATATATATATAAACATATATACATATATATAAACATATATACATATATATAAACATATATACATATATATAAACATATATACATATATATAAACATATATACATATATATAAACATATATACATATATATAAACATATATACATATATATAAACATATATACATATATATAAACATATATACATATATATAAACATATATACATATATATAAAACATATATACATATATATAAACATATATACATATATATAAACATATATACATATATATAAACATATATACATATATATAAACATATATACATATATATAAACATATATATATATATATAAACATATATACATATACATATATACATATATATATATAAACTTATATACATATTATATAAACTTATATACATATATATATAAACTTATATACATATATATATAAACATATATACATATATATATAAACATATATACATATATATATAAACATATATACATATATATAAACATATATACATATATATAAACATATATACATATATATAAACATATATACATATATATAAACATATATACATATATATAAACATATATACATATATATAAACATATATACATATATATATAAACTTATATACATATATATATAAACTTATATACATATATATATAAACTTATATACATATATATATAAACATATATACATATATATATAAACATATATACATATATATATAAACATATATACATATATATAAACATATATACATATATATAAACATATATACATATATATAAACATATTGAAAAGAGTAACTTAAAGTGATTTTGAACGCGAGGTGCGGTCGCGTGATACTCATAGTATAACAACCAACAATGTTTAAGTTATTCATTCCAATATATACGCAATGTATCGAGCACCCTACAACATCATTTGTGAATAGTTTATCTTGTTATATACTATATATATATAGTAAAATGTCGCTTATATGTTGAATGTTTGCTAGTCGGAGTTTCACGGAGTTTCCTTCCCTTTTCTATACATTAATAACACCATCCTTATTTGACTTACACTGTTTTGATTCCACGACTGGTTTCATCGTTGGGCAATCTACCGAAGAAGAAAAAAAGAAAATTACACCGGCGAATACTTTTCAATTAAATATTAGCCAGAACTGTCAGTTTCTGAAGTAAGCGTTTGAACGCCATTTTACGTGACGCAAAGGAAATATTAATATTCAAGTTTTTAGTTTTTATTACAAAGAGTTTCGACCGCTTCTCCCAAACTTCCTTTCGTGATTGCATTAGGCAAGCCTATGTAAACACGGGCGGCCATTTTCCATTTCTTAAATTGTTGCGAACTTTGCAAAACGTACTCAATATCTTTTGTTAAACCATGGATAGTAAATAGACTGGATAGGAAACTGGTTGACGTCAGCGTGAAAACCTAGTTGAAATTCGTGATGTCACGAAGATGTCACGAGTACACAGATTTTGCTGAGTTTCTCTTCGACTTCTCCATATTTTCGTATTCAAGTAGCTATATTGAGATTCCAAAATGTTTCATCGTCTTACAAACCTGCCTAAGCCACGACCAAATGATCGAGGTAAATGTTGTTCGTCTTTGTTTCAGCTGTTTTCGTTTTGTGGTGAAGAAACTGGCGTCGCAAAACTACCGTTGTTTTAGTTCAAATTTGCGACGCGTTTTTCACCGTCTAAAGTTGGATCTTTTCGCCTAAAATGAGTAATGGTAGTCGGATATTCCATCGTAAAGTGGCATTGTGATATTTTTTGGTAGTTTGACTATCATTTTTAGCTGTATTATTGCTAAACGTTGCGATTTATGGTGATTTTGTGACATCACGATTTGCAACTAGGTTTTCACGCGACCAACTGGTGCCTAAACCAATCAGCATGTTGGAAACGTCGCACGTGATCTTAGTTTCCTATCCAGTCTATTTACTATCCATGGTTAAACTGTTCAATCCTTGCTACATATTGCTCATCCACTTCGGTATAGCGAATTTACTTTACACGCTGCTTATTACTCTAGAGATTCCTATATCAAAGTATCAACAGTAATAACAGTAGAGGAGTGACTTTTTGTCATTTAATACAATTGAACAAATTATATGGTTAGGTTACTAAAAGCGGGTTGTCCACTTGTCCTGCGTAGGCAGTGTTGAAATACCACTTCCATAATAGTGTTTAAAGGGTCTAACCTTTCCAAACGTCATGTGACTGACCTCCAACGATAATTTTCATAATTTATCATAATTTTTATTATTTATATAATCCATGAATTGTTAATTTGTACTGCGTAGGTAGTGTTGAAATACAAATCGTCAAAAAGGTTGGAGAACTGTGGGAGGTCTAACGTTTCGATTGGGAAGGCTCTTCGTGAAAGAATGACTTTTTATTCTGTGACGAAGGCCCTTCGTTCATAATGTCAGACCTATATAGTACACCAATTACCTTTTAGAGTTTTAGTTAGGTTATTGATTGTCATATCTTATATTATTTTGTTCAATCCATCTCTTATGACAGGCAAATAAGGGTATTTTGGCATATACTGTATGATGCATAGAAAATGGCGTCCCATTTAACAGTGAGTTACATAGAGCGAAAATATTAAAATGAAAATTCTGCTTCTGAGTGCCTCCCCTACCGTTTCCAGACCTCCTAATATATGCAACGACGATTTTCAAATTATTCAGTTACCACGGCCTAATATTAGATCAGCCAAATGATCCTCCAAATGACAATTTCTAGAGATAACTTTCGTCAATACTTGTGCCTCCATTAATGATGGGAATTTTAAAATACCTGTAGTGTCCTGTTGTCATTACAAGTTTGGTGATTATTAAAAAGTTGGTATAAAACTTTAGCCGAATTACCCAATATTCAAATTTTAAAATGTGGATATAGGTTAGAAACGAAACGTAGCAAGGAAGAGGTAAGGTAAACGGCAGTATCTGAAGACGAAAACGTCGTTACAAATAGAGAACAAAATGAAACAAAAGCCACGTATTGGGTTCCCTATTAACCCTGAAAACCTCAGGAGAATTACTTTCCTATACAGAGTACAGACATCGCACACGATTATCAAGATTATCTTTAATCACATGTATTCTATCTTTAGACTTGCTCGGGCATAAAAAATAAAAGGGCTAAGGAATTTTAGAAAGTCTATGCTAACCTGTGTTGTTCGCAGCAAGTATTGTTCTTCTACTGATGTTGGATTTACTACAGTTGCTCACAAGGCTGCAGTTTTTGCTAACACAAGGTTTCTTCGCGACATGATTGCAACTTGTATTTTCTTTATTTGCAAGACTATTCTGACAATCATACGGTTTGCCTTTGCTCTCGGTCGTAAAATACAACGTCATAAATACCATTGCCAAAATGGCAAAAATGCCGACTGCTATGTAGGCCAGTACCACTTGTTTTCTTGATGTGGAGTTTCGACTACATCGTTTGCAGCTGTTGGTGATAATAGTTAGTGTTTTAGGAGGAGGTATTATTCTGGGTGGATTAACCTCGATATATGACGCTTCTCTCTTTGGAATTGGAAGTGGTGGTGCAGGTAAGGGTTGAACTTCTTTTTCCGTGTCCTTTACTTCACAATAAATAAGTTCAGGTTCCTCCATATTTATAGTCGCAGTCGCCAGCCAGATCTGTTTCCAGTTGCTTTGACTAGAAAGATTCAGCTGTCTTTGTTGTTATTCATTTGTGTTCTTGCGATTCGTGCATCTAATTGTTATGCCTTGGAGATAAACAGATGGTATAACAATTAGCTGGCTTCAGAATGTCTTTATAGAGTCATTCTTTCTTCACTATTACCATAACAAAACACAATCATACAAATATTTACAATTGTCTCTCTCTCTCTTTTACGGGGCTAAAACGAGCGCAGAAGACTCGAACTTGTTAAGGGATCCGGTCTATCCCTAGGGACATTTTTTGAATTCCCTCTTGTGAAATGCGTCTCATAATGCCAAACGTAAAAGCTAATTTATTATTAATAATAAGGTATTACAAGCCAAACGGAACTAAACCCAATAAAACGAATATCAAATGTCCCTCGAGGTCTTGGCAATAAACAGGTTCCAGATTGTTTCACGGTTACCATAGCAATGTGCCTGCTACTTCAACGATAGAAAACATAATCATCGACTAGAAAGATATTCAATTATATATCTCCTTAACAGATAATTTCCCAACGCAAGAAGGTGATAAATCAGGCACAGTTTGACGCTACTCTGGCTTTAAAAAACGTACTGCGAAGGAACAGAGCAAAGACGTTATACAAATGGCGAGGAAGCCCAAATGAAACCAAACAAACTATATGGCATTGGGCTCTACCTCTTTATTTAGTCGACCATCACTCGATGTACTACATCAACGAGTCGCACCCGAAATACTTCACGTGTTATCTCATCGCAAAGAAAGTTGATAGAACAGCCACAGCACATTCCAAAGGCAATTTCGCAATGCTGAAATCGCGATCAGCATAATCTGAAAAAAATATTTCCGTGTTCCCATACATAAATATAAATAAATAATTGAATGTTTGGGATATCTCGAAATCGCAGTGGAAACACTCAGCCTTCACGCTCGTCTTCCCATGGTAATTTCTTGTTCTCCTTTCCACCAGAGATGGTAACAAGTCACCTTTTGCAAGTCCAAGTCAAGTCACAAGTCATTTTATTCCAGTCCAAGTCAAGTCACAAGTCATTCTGTTCAAGTTCAAGTAACAAGTCATTCTATTCGAGACCAAGTCAAGTCACAAGTCATTTTGTCCAAGTTCAAGTCAAGCCACAAGTCACTTTGTCCAAGTAAAGTCACAAGTCATTCTATTCGAGTCCAAGTCAAGTCACAAGTCATTCTGTTCATCTGTTCAAGTTCAAGTCAAGTCATAAGTCATTTTGTTCAAGTGCAAGTCAAGTCACAAGTCAAGTCACAAGTCATTCTATTGAAGTCCAAGTCAAGTCACAAGTCATTCTATTGAAGTCCAAGTCAAGTCACAAGTCATTCTGTCCAAGTCAAGTCACAAGTCATTTTGTTCAAGTCCAAGTCAAGTCACAAGTCATTCTATTGAAGTCCAAGTCAAGTCAAGTCACAAGTCATTCTATTGAAGTCCAAGTCAAGTCACAAGTCATTCTGTCCAACTCAAGTCACAAGTCATTTTGTTCAAGTCCAAGTCAAGTCACAAGTCATTCTATTGAAGTCCAAGTCAAGTCAAGTCACAAGTCAGTCTATCCAAGTCGCACCCAAAATACTTCTCGTGTTATCTCATCGCAAAGAAAGTTGATAGAACAGCCACAGAACATTCCAAGGGAAATTTTGCAATGCTGAAATCGCGATCAGCATAATCTGAAAAAAATATTTCCGTGTTCCCATACTTAAATAGAAATACTCGTGAATGTTTGGGAGATCTTGAAATCGCAGTGGAAACACTCAGCCTTCACGCTCGTCTTCCCATGGTAATTTCTTGTTCTCCCTTCCACCAGAGATGGTAACAAGTCACCTTTTGCAAGTCCAAGTCAAGTTACAAGTCATTTTATTCGAGTCCAAGTCAAGTCACAAGTCATTCTGTTCAAGTTCAAGTCACAAGTCATTCTATTCGAGTACAAGTCATGAAGTCACAAGTCATTTTGTCCAAGTTTAAGTCAAGCCACAAGTCACTTTGTCCAAGTAAAGTCACAAGTCATTCTATTCGAGTCCAAGTCAAGTCACAAGTCATTCTGTTCATCTGTTCAAGTCCAAGTCAAGTCATAAGTCATTATATTGAAGTCCAAGTCAAGTCACAAGTCATTCTATTGAAGTCCAAGTCAAGTCACAAGTCATTCTATTCAAGTCCAAGTGAAGTCACAATTCATTCTATTCAAGTCCAAGTCAAGTCACAAATTATTCTATTCAAGTCCAAGTCAAGTCACAAGTCATTCTGTTCAAGTCAAGTCAAGTCACAAGTCATTTTGTCCAAGTCAAGTCACAAGTCATTTTGTCCAAGTCAAGTCACAAGTCATTCTATTCAAGTCCAAGTCAAGTCACAATTCATTCTATTCAAGTCCAAGTCAAGTCACAAATTATTCTATTCAAGTCCAAGTCAAGTCACAAGTCATTCTGTTCAAGTCAAGTCAAGTCACAAGTCATTTTGTCCAAGTCAAGTCACAAGTAATTTTGTCCAAGTCAAGTCACAAGTCATTCTGTTCAAGTTCAAGTCAAGTCGCAAGTCATATTATTCAAGTCCAAGTCAAGTCACAAATTATTCTATTCAAGTCCAAGTCAAGTCACAAGTCATTCTGTTCAAGTCAAGTCAAGTCACAAGTCATTTTGTCCAAGTCAAGTCACAAGTAATTTTGTCCAAGTCAAGTCACAAGTCATTCTATTCAAGTCCAAGTCAAGTCACAATTCATTCTATTCAAGTCCAAGTCAAGTCACAAATTATTCTATTCAAGTCCAAGTCAAGTCACAAGTCATTCTGTTCAAGTCAAGTCAAGTCACAAGTCATTTTGTCCAAGCCAAGTCACAAGTAATTTTGTCCAAGTCAAGTCACAAGTCATTCTGTTCAAGTTCAAGTCAAGTCGCAAGTCATTTTATCCAAGTCAAGTCATAAGTCATTCTGTTCATGCTCAAGTCAAATCACAAGTCATTCTATTGTCAAGTCACAAGTAATTTTGTCCAAGTCAAGTCACAAGTCATTCTGTTCAAGTCCAAGTCAAGCCATAAGTCATTCTGTTCAAGTCCAAGTCAAATCACAAGTCATTCTATTGAAGTCCAAGTCAAGTCACAAGTCATTTTGTCCAAGTTCAAGTCAAGCCACAAGTCACTTTGTCCAAGTCAAGTCACAAGTCATTCTATTCGAGTTCAAGTCAAGTCACAAGTCATTTTGTCCAAGTCAAGTCACAAGTCATTATGTTCAAGTCCAAGTCAAGTCATAAGTCATTATATTGAAGTCCAAGTCAAGTCACAAGTCATTATATTGAAGACCATGTCAAGTCACAAGTCATTCTGTCCACGTCAAGTCACAAGTCATTTTATTCAAGTCCAAGTCAAGTTACAAGTCATTCTATTCAAGTCCAAGTCAAGTCACAAGTCATTCTATTCAAGTCCAAGTCAAGTCACAAGTCATTCTATTCAAGTCCAAGCCAAGTCACAAGTCATTCTGTCCAAGTCAAGTCACAAGTCATTTTATTCAAGTCCAAGTCAAATCACAAGTCATTCTATTGAAGTCCAAGTCAAGTCACAAATCATTCTATTGAGTCCAAGTCAAGTCACAAGTCATTCTGTCCAAGTCAAGTCACAAGTCATTCTGTCCAAGTCAAGTCACAAGTCATTTTGTTCAAGTCCAAGTCAAGTCACAGGTCATTCTATTGAAGTCCAAGTCAAGTCACAAGTCATTCTATTCAAGTCCAAGTCAAGTCACAAGTCATTTTGTTCAAGTTCAAGTCAAGTCACAAGTCATTCTATTGAATCCAAGTCAAGTCACAAGTCATTCTGTCCAAGTCAAGTCACAAGTCATTTTGGTCAAGTCCAAGTCAAGTCACGAGTCATTCTATTGAAGTCCAAGTCAAGTCACAAGTCATTCTGTCCAAGTCAAGTCACAAGTCATTTTGGTCAAGTCCAAGTCAAGTCACAAGTCATTCTGTTCAAGTCACGTCACAAGTCATTTTGGTCAAGTCCAAGTCAAGTCACAAGTCATTCTGTTCAAGTCACGTCACAAGTCATTTTGTTCAAGTCCAAGTCAATTCACAAGTCATTCTATTGAAGTCCAAGTCAAGTCACAAGTCATTCTGTCCAAGTCAAGTCACAAGTCATTTTGTTCAAGTCCAAGTCAAGTCACAAGTCATTCTGTTCAAGTCCAAATCAAGTCACAAATCATTCTATTGAAGTCCAAGTCAAGTCACAAGTCATTATGACCAAGTCAAGTCACAAGTCATTTTGTTCAAGTCCAAGTCAAGTCACAAGTCATTCTATTGAAGTCCAAGTCAAGTCACAAGTCATTCTGTCCAAGTCAAGTCACAAGTCATTTTGTTCAAGTCCAAGTCAAGTCACAAGTCATTCTATTGAAGTCCAAGTCAAGTCAAGTCAAGTCACAAGTCATTCTGTCCAAGTCGCACCCAAAATACTTCTGGTGTTATCTCATGGCAAAGAAAGTTGATAGAACAGCCACAGAACATTCCAAGGGCAATTCGCGATCAGCATAATCTGAAAAAAATATTTCCGTGTTCCCATACTGATAAATAGAAATACTCGTGAATGTTTGGGAGATCTTGAAATCGCAGTGGAAACACTCAGCCTTCTGGCTCGTCTTCCCACGGTGATTTAGTGTTCTCCCTTCCACCAGAGATGGTAACAAGTCATTTTATTCGAGTCCAAGTCAAGTCACAAAACATTCTATTCGAGTCCAAGTCAAGTCACAAGTCATCCTGTCCAAGTCAAGTCACAAGTCATTTTGTTCAAGTCCAAGTCAAATCACAAGTCATTC
Organism: Chrysogorgia sp. JL179-B06; assembly: GCA_035772405.1. Classification (NCBI taxonomy): domain Eukaryota; kingdom Metazoa; phylum Cnidaria; class Anthozoa; order Scleralcyonacea; family Chrysogorgiidae; genus Chrysogorgia; species Chrysogorgia sp. JL179-B06. The sequence continues at coordinate 2,662,971 of JAYKKM010000375.1, forward strand.
TATTGAAGTCCAAGTCAAGTCACAAGTCATTCTATTGAAGTCCAAGTCAAGTCACAAGTCATTCTGTCCAAGTCAAGTCACAAGTCATTTTGTTCAAGTCCAAGTCAAGTCACAAGTCATTCTATTGAAATCCAAGTCAAGTCTCAAGTCATTTTATTCAAGTCCAAGTCAAGTCACAAGTCATTCTATTCAAGTCCAAATCACAAGTCATTCTGTTCAAGTCAAGTCACAAGTCATTTTGTTCACGTCCAAGTCACAAGTCATTTTGTTCACGTCCAAGTCACAAGTCATTCTGTTCAAATTCAAGTCAAGTCACAAGTATTTTGTCCAAGTCAAAGTCAAGTCACAAGTCATTCTGTTCAAGTCCAAGTCAAGTCACAAGTCATTTTGTCCAAGTTCAAGTCAAGCCACAAGTCATTTTGTCCAAGTCAAGTCACAAGTCATTATGTTCAAGTTCAAGTCAAGTCATAAGTCATTCTGTTCATGTTCAAGTCAAATCACAAGTCATTCTATTGAAGTCCAACTCAAGTCACAAGTCATTCTATTGAAGTCCAAGTCAAGTCACAGGTCATTCTGTCCACGTTAAGTCACAAGTCATTTTGTTCAAGTCCAAGTCAAGTCACAAGTCATTCTATTGAAGTCCAAGTCAAGTCACAAATATTCTATTCAAGTCCAAGTCAAGTCACAAGTCATTCTATTCAAGTCCAAGCCAAGTCACAAGTCATCCTGTCCAAGTCAAGTCACAAGTCATTTTGTTCAAGTCCAAGTCAAATCACAAGTCATTCTATTGAAGTCCAAGTCAAGTCACAAGTCATTCTATTGAAGTCCAAGTCAAGTCACAAGTCATTCTATTGAAGTCCAAGTCAAGTCACAAATATTCTATTCAAGTCCAAGTCAAGTCACAAGTCATTCTATTCAAGTCCAAGCCAAGTCACAAGTCATCCTGTCCAAGTCAAGTCACAAGTCATTTTGTTCAAGTCCAAGTCAAATCACAAGTCATTCTATTGAAGTCCAAGTCAAGTCACAAGTCATTCTATTGAAGTCCAAGTCAAGTCACAAGTCATTCTGTCCAAGTCAAGTCACAAGTCATTTTGTTCAAGTCCAAGTCATGTCACAAGTCATTCTATTGAAATCCAAGTCAAGTCTCAAGTCATTTTATTCAAGTCCAAGTCAAGTCACAAGTCATTCTATTCAAGTCCAAATCACAAGTCATTCTGTTCAAGTCAAGTCACAAGTCATTTTGTTCACGTCCAAGTCACAAGTCATTTTGTTCACGTCCAAGTCACAAGTCATTCTGTTCAAGTTCAAGTCAAGTCACAAGTATTTTGTCCAAGTCAAAGTCAAGTCACAAGTCATTCTGTTCAAGTCCAAGTCAAGTCACAAGTCATTTTGTTCAATTCCAAGTCAAGTCGCAAGTCATTCTGTCCAAGTCAAGTCACAAGTCATTTCAAGTCAAATCACAAGTCATTCTATTGAAGTCCAAGTCAAGTCACAAGTCATTCTATTCAAGCCCAAGTCAAGTCACAAGTCATTCTATTCAGGTCCAATCCAAGTCACAAGTCATTCTGTCCAAGTTAAGTAACAAGTCATTTCAAGTCAAATCACAAGTCATTCTATTGAAGTCCAAGTCAAGTCACAAGTCATTCTATTGAAGTCCAAGTCAAGTCACAAGTCATTCTATTCAAGTCCAAGTCAAGTCACAATTCATTCTATTCAAGTCCAAGTCAAGTCACAAATTATTCTATTCAAGTCCAAGTCAAGTCACAAGTCATTCTGTTCAAGTCAAGTCATGTCACAAGTCATTTTGTCCAAGTTAAGTCACAAGTAATTTTGTCCAAGTCAAGTCACAAGTCATTCTGTTCAAGTTCAAGTCAAGTCGCAAGTCATTTTATCCAAGTCAAGTCATAAGTCATTCTGTTCATGTTCAAGTCAAATCACAAGTCATTCTATTGTCAAGTCACAAGTCATTCTGTCCAATTCAAGTCACAAGTTATTTTGTTCAAGTCCAAGTCAAGTCACAAGTAATTATCTTCAAGTCAAGGCGCAAGTCATTTTGTTCAAGTTCAAGTCAAGTCACAAGTCATTCTATTCAAGTTCAAGTCAAGTCACAAGTCATTCTGTTCAAGTTCAAGTCACAAGTCATTCTGTTCAAGTCAAGTCACAAGTCATTTTGTTCACGTCCAAGTCACAAGTCATTTTGTTCACGTCCAAGTTCATTTTGTTCAAGTCCAAGTCAAGTCACAAGTCATTCTATTGAAGTCCAAGTCAAGTCACAAATATTCTATTCAAGTCCAAGTCAAGTCACAAGTCATTCTATTCAAGTCCAAGCCAAGTCACAAGTCATCCTGTCCAAGTCAAGTCACAAGTCATTTTGTTCAAGTCCAAGTCAAATCACAAGTCATTCTATTGAAGTCCAAGTCAAGTCACAAGTCATTCTATTGAAGTCCAAGTCAAGTCACAAGTCATTCTATTGAAGTCCAAGTCAAGTCACAAATATTCTATTCAAGTCCAAGTCAAGTCACAAGTCATTCTATTCAAGTCCAAGCCAAGTCACAAGTCATCCTGTCCAAGTCAAGTCACAAGTCATTTTGTTCAAGTCCAAGTCAAATCACAAGTCATTCTATTGAAGTCCAAGTCAAGTCACAAGTCATTCTATTGAAGTCCAAGTCAAGTCACAAGTCATTCTGTCCAAGTCAAGTCACAAGTCATTTTGTTCAAGTCCAAGTCATGTCACAAGTCATTCTATTGAAATCCAAGTCAAGTCTCAAGTCATTTTATTCAAGTCCAAGTCAAGTCACAAGTCATTCTATTCAAGTCCAAATCACAAGTCATTCTGTTCAAGTCAAGTCACAAGTCATTTTGTTCACGTCCAAGTCACAAGTCATTTTGTTCACGTCCAAGTCACAAGTCATTCTGTTCAAGTTCAAGTCAAGTCACAAGTATTTTGTCCAAGTCAAAGTCAAGTCACAAGTTATTTTGTTCAAGTCCAAGTCAAGTCACAAGTAATTATCTTCAAGTCAAGGCGCAAGTCATTTTGTTCAAGTTCAAGTCAAGTCACAAGTCATTCTATTCAAGTTCAAGTCAAGTCACAAGTCATTCTGTTCAAGTTCAAGTCAAGTCACCAGTCATTTTGTTCAATTCCAAGTCAACTCACAAGTCATTCTATTCAATTGCAAGTCACAAGTCATTTTGTTCATGTCCAATTAAGTCAAGTCACAAGTTATTTTGTTCAAGTTTGAGTCAAGTCACAAGTCATTCTGTTCAAGTCAAGTCACAAGTCATTCGGTTCAAGTTCAAGTCAAGTCACAAGTCATTTTATCCAAGTCAAGTCACAAATCATTCTGTTCAAGTTCAAGTCAAGTCGCAAGTCATTTTATCCAAGTCAAGTCATAAATCATTCTGTTCATGTTCAAGTCAAATCACAAGTCATTCTATTGTCAAGTCACAAGTCATTCTGTCCAATTCAAGTCACAAGTCATTTTGTTCAAGTTCAAGTGAAGTCACCAGTCATTTTGTTCAATTCCAAGTCAACTCACAAGTCATTCTATTCAATTGCAAGTCACAAGTCATTTTGTTCAAGTCCAAGTCAAGTCACAAGTTATTTTGTTCAAGTTTGAGTCAATTCACAAGTCATTCTGTTCAAGTCAAGTCACAAGTCATTCTGTTCAAGTTCAAGTCAAGTCACAAGTCATTTTGTCCAAGTCAAGTCACAAGTCATTCTGTTCAAGTTCAAGTCAAGTCGCAAGTTATTTTATCCAAGTCAAGTCATAAATCATTCTGTTGATGTTCAAGTCAAATCACAAGTCATTCTATTGTCAAGTCACAAGTCATTCTGTCCAATTCAAGTCACAAGTCATTTTGTTCAAGTTCAAGTCAAGTCACAAGTCATTCTATTCAAGTTCAAGTCAAGTCACAAGTCATTCTGTTCAAGTTCAAGTCAAGTCACCAGTCATTTTGTTCAATTCCAAGTCAAGTCACAAGTCATTCTATTCAATTGCAAGTCACAATTCATTTTGTTCAAGTCCAAGTCAAGTCACAAGTTATTTTGTTCAAGTTTGAGTCAAGTCGCAAGTAATTATGTTCAAGTCCAAGTCAAGTCACAAGTCATTCTGTTCAAGTTCAAGTCAAGTCACAAGTCATTCTGTTCAAGTCCAAGTCAAGTCACAAGTCAATTTGTCCAAGTCACAAGTCGTTCGTATAATTACTTTTGTTACTGTACCGTCTCTAAGTTGTATTGATGGATTCGATGTTGTATACTTAGAGGCCGGTATTCTTCTGGGAGAATTAACCTCGATAAATGACACGGGAATATTTTCTCTCTTTGGAAGTGGTGCAGTAAAGGTTGAATTTCTTTTTCCATGTCCTTTGCTTCACAGTAAATAAGTTCAGGTTTCTCTATCCTTAATCGCAGTTACTTCGGATCTTTTGCATCTACTGTAGTTGCTTCGACTAGAAAGAATTAGCTGTCTTTGTTGTAAATTATAAAAAATAAATAATAAATAATATATAGTTTAATAGAATCTTCCTTGCAGCATAAGCTGAATTGCGAAAATTTTACAATGAATAATAGCTAAAATACGTGAATAAATATCTTAAAATCTAATTATATATACGAACAATATTAATAAAATTTGAGTTCAAACTCGAGTAGCACTTGCGATCATAAAAGAGTTCTTAAAACGTTTAGTTTTACAATTACGAATGTTAAAATATCTATTATTTCTAAGTCGATTATAATTATTTTGTTCTAGAAGTAAATGGTACAGTTTATGTGAGTGATTGGACAAAACGTCAGCAAATATTCTTTCAGAGTGCTATTGGCGTCTAGCATACAGTGTTTCGAGATTAGATTCCGATAAGCAATTCTGAGTAAGATTGGTCATTGAGGATGATTTTCAATGCTCGTTTTTGGACTCGTTCCAGGTCTTCACTCAAATAACTTGGTAGCGAGCAGTGAAATACCGGAGAAGCATTTTAATTAATTAAGTTCCTTAATCCAATATTATGCAGACAAAAGGACTTTGTTTTCAGTCTGACACTATTTTAGTGTCACTTCGCTATCGGGGTGACATAATCCTACCTCGTTCCCTATAAATATATGCTCTAAGTTTCAGTTTATCAGCAGACGTAGCACTTGATAAGTTGTCTGCCGAAATGCATCGTGCTCTTTTATTTTAAGCCTATTTATTTCTCAAATCTTTAAACAGTTCTTCTAAGAACTCATTTCTTTTTCTCACCCTTTGCTGCAACATTACGACATTATTAGTTTTTGCTAAATGTGTTTATAAATAAGCAGTTTAGATTTCAGAACGTTCTGAACTTATCATTACATTCACCATGGTTAGTACGTTTTACAAAGCGATATTCAAATTTGTCACCTCGACAAAGTCACTATTTTATTATATTCTAGCTATGACTGGTCTTATACACGTGCAGTAAATTAAACTGGATCATATCTCTTTTCGGAATCTTTTCTCTTTTTAACTGTTTCAAAAAATTTATTCTCTGGTAAGCTTTCTTGATAATGGACTCACTATGGGTGTTCCATTTTAAATTATTTGATATTGTTAAGCCAAGAAGTTTGGTTTCTTTAATTGTTTCCAACTTGTTTAGGTAATATCAGAGCAGTGAGTTCTATATGTAGAACTCACTGCTCTGGTCCATAGGTACTCGCACTCTGGGGTAAGACATTCATTATGCACAGCCAGGATCCCTGCTTCATCTGCCCCTGGCAAATTTGCAGATGTCTCACATCTACCCCAACCTTGTTGACCCCCTTGTGTTGTAACCGTTCTCAACATCTATTCACAATATGGTAGTAAATGAACACGTGTAATTTTAAACAGATGTAAGTTGAAAGTACAGTTGCATAAAAATACAGTTAAACATAAAGATAAAATAGTTGTATAACATATTGATCTGTATGTTGACATTATAACAGTTGATAAACTAAGTTAATCAGAATTTGTTTCTTGCATAAAATACAGTTCAATATGAACGCAAAAAGTTGACATTATACAATTGATAAACTGCGAAAGGTAAGTTAATTAGATGTCCAGCTAATGCTTTGCGCGCTTGTGTTATTCTTTTGATTTGATTTGGGAAACTGGCTTCTAACTACCTCGGTTTATTTCGTTTTCTTGTTGTTTGGTTATCTTCTTAAGCTGTTAAAAGTCGTTTAAATCAGTTTGTAGTGATGTCTGACTCAGAGTTGGTCGAATATTGTGAACCGCACTCTTCGTACCGTCGTCTGTCAGCGTGTTCTATTCTCAACGGCTTCGATTACAATAGCCCACGCAGGCTACGATTACAACGGCCTTGTCCAATTTGTCCAAGATTTACAGTAGTGGCGTAATATCATTCTGTTCCTCTACTCATAGAATATATGGAATATAAGTCATAAGGATCTTATACTGTTGGCTTTGCCAGGAAACTGCGCGTCTTGAAGGAAAAAACCTTGAAATTCACGCATCAAACGGCAAGCAACGAGCGACAGATACCTGTCTCAAAACACAATTCCACGGCCCACCGAGTGTAATCAAATATTGCTCAGATATCGAAGGATTGGTTTACTTGTTCGATTTCGTGGCCCAAAAAATGGCTCCGAGCAAGCTTGTCAGCGCGCAAAGCATTAGTTGGACACTCTTCCTTTAATACACGTGTAAAACTTCTATATACGTCACAAAACGTCATAAAAGTGAACAAATATCTCGAACTATACATAGTTCCGCGAAGAAGTCTGGGTACGAGACACAGCAACCCAAGTCAAGATTAGTGTGCTGCCTTCGGCAGCAAACATCTAATTACTATAAACTATACTAATCATATTTAGAATTATTTAAATTGTATAGGCATCTATATTTACAAAACATCGCTTAAACCTTTGATGGGATCTCGTACGCAATGTTCTACTCTGACATGCTGGAAAAAGTTCATATGTACAGGATGTGAAAATATCTGGAATTTCGTCACAGATGCATGATGAGTTATCCGAGAATGTTATATATAACACGTGTGTGCGTTTCTCCCACAACACCAAATTTCTTGATTTTAAAGGATTTCGTTTGAGAATGAAAGCGATATACACATTTCTCCAATAAGTCATTATGCACGAAATTCCAGACATTTGCATATCAAACAAACTGATATATCTCGAATAGAAAGCAAAGAAACGAAAATCTTCAAAAGAAGTTACTTTATCATTTTAAAAGTTCTTCCAAACAAGACAATAAAACATTTTGAGGTTATGGGCACTTTAAGTATAAATAATATAAATGATGGACGATCGTCAAGCCCATCAATCCTCAGAAACATGATAGTGAGTCCTGGACAGGAATCGAAATGTAACCTGATTGCCGTTGAGACGCTCTAACCATTGAGCTACCAAGACTCAGATGGAGAACGAAGGTTACAATGATGTACTCGTTCGATCACTATATCTCGGTAATGATTTATGTTTGTAAACAAATCTTCATTCACCGTTTGCTGGTCCACATGCGTTGAACACATTACATAATCTTTGATTACTCCTAGTTTATTTATTTATGAAAGAAATTGTGTTTAAACCAATTAAACGACCGAAAATTATCAAGATAATATTGCGATTGCGTGAGTTCTCGATCCCGACAGTTAGGCTCCATGTAATTCGGGTTCTAGAGCACAAAAAACTGTAGAAAGGACTCCATGAACATGAGATTTCTTAGTCAACATGTAACTAAGGGAAATTGATAAAAAATTAGTATTAAATCCTCCAGGTTAGTAAATTATGTTGATGTGATTCTTCATTTTTATGTAAAATTTGAATTATGCCTACCGCAAAATGAGCTGAAACATTTGCTCAAATTGCAGGAAATGGTGTTTCCGAGGTTCTATATTTCAAAGATTTCCGTGGGAGCATACCACCGTAACCGCCTAGAAATCTGGTCACTATAATTTCCATGGCTCCGCCCTTTTCAGCCCCCCCCCCCCCCAATATGAATTTTCTTCCGACGGCCCTGCGTCTCATCGGCAATCGGAAGGTTACAGGTTCATTATATACATTATTTTGGATAAGAAAAGGAAAAAATCCAAAATATATTAGTTTTTGTAAAATAAAATTATTTCCAGATTAACTGAATCAAATTGTGTTAATTTTCCTGTTAAAAACGATTAGCAAATTTCCATAAAATGGTGACCGTGTCAAATATCGCGTAATAACGCCCGGTTAGGCAGACATTCAAATTGCAAGAAAGCCTTAGATTTTGCCCGCTCACTATTAATAAATATAACGCGACGGTATGTCACATCTCCGACTGTTTTACATTCTACGTATAACATCCATGTCTAAACCTTTGGCTTACAGCAAGCTGGTTCATCTACAATTTTCACACCTCCTTTAACGCCAACCATAAAATCATTCCACGATTTCACGTTTCCCTGGAGTTTAGACTGGCAGCTAGTGGAAAACTCCAGAATCTGATTTAAGCTAAGACTATTATTCCAGATATTAACCTTGGTTATCTCTCCTTGCACCATCTCCTTGACATCGAACCCTCCACCAACTATAGCTTGATTTTGACCTAACACCCATGTTCCTCCGCCCAAAACCTTTCCATCACGCCCGACGTCACCTTGACCTGCTACTTTGCCATCTTTGTAAAGTCTGTAATGTCCACTCTTGCTTGTCCACATAAAACAAATTGCGTGCCAGTCTCCATCATGGGTTGTAACATGGCTTGTAATATATTTCAAAAGTTATGAAAAAATATTAGTATATAAATTGAAAATAATATTTATTAAATTGCATAAAGTACTCGCTAACAAAAACTGTTCACCTAAGAACTTCAGGCTGAAATTTGAATTTCTGGGCATAACTAAATATGAAACATTTTAATGTACCCATAACCCATTGTTTTTTTGGTTTAGAATAAACGCACTCCTAAAATTAGGAAGGATGTTCTTTTAAATTTTGGCGATAGCTGTTTTTGTTCTTAAGTTGTTCAAGTTTTGGTAATATGAGTACCCCTAACCCATTGTTTTTTTCGGCGTGGATAAAAGGTAAAGTTGTGCCGATATTCAAGTCAAGAAACCGGACGGATACAGGTAATTATAGACCAATCACTATCCTACCGACCATAAGTAAAATATTTGAGAAAGCCGTACATCTTCAACTGTATACCTATCTACAAGAAAATAACTTACTTTCATCTGACCAATTTGGCTTCCGCCCGAACCTTTCTACTGATGTGGCCCTTATTCAATTAACTGAAAACATCTTAGACAAACTAGATAATGGTTACGTCACTGGCGCTGTTTTCCTAGATCTCAAAAAGGCGTTCGACACTGTCGACCATAAACTCTTGTTGAACAAATTGCATGCAGTCCTTTGGTCTCGACATAAATGCACTATCTTGGTTTGAGTCCTACCTGTCAGATCGAGAACAAGTTGTACCAATCAACAACTCCTTTTCTGCTCCTAGACCAATTACAATTGGAGTACCTCAAGGTAGCATTCTAGGGCCCCTACTGTTCTTGATATTCGTGAATGACCTGCCCCGGTGCCTCAACCACTGCAAGATTGTACTTTACGCTGATGATACCTTAATCTACTTTTCGGGAAAATTGGCTCTGGATGTTGAAACGTGTTTAAATAAATATCTAAAGTCTGTTGTCAAATGGATGAACTCGAACCTGCTTACTTTAAATTGTGCTAAATCAAAGCTTCTCCTATTTGGAAGTACACAGCGTCTTAAGTCGTTAAATACCATCTCCATTCAGATTAACGATCAACCTCTTGAACGTGAAAACTCACTGAAGTATTTAGGAGTAACACTTAATGAAGATTTGTCCTGGAATGACCATATTGAAAATCTTATCTCAAAGTCAAACCAGCGCTTGGGACTCCTAAAGAGAATCAAGCATCTTCAACCTATTCATGCTAGACTTACACTTTTCAATCCACTTATATTACCGTAATTTGATTTTGGTGAATATGGGGAAGACAAGAACAATGTTTCCCTGATGAAGGCTTTACAAGTACAGCAAAATAAAGCAGTCAAAATTATTTTAAATAAGCCTATCTTCTCATCGTCCTCAGAGGCTTTGGAGTCCTTACAGTGGAAGAGTTTAAGCAAAAGAAGACATGCACATCGATGTATTTTTATCTTTAAATGTTTAAATAATCTCATTAATTTCAATTTTAACCTGGTACTTAACAACAAGATTCATAGCCATAACACCCGACAGAGCAGTCTTCTTCATCTACCAAAGGCAAGAACAAATTGGGGGAAGCATAAAGTTACTTACCATGCTGTAACCGATTTTAACAATTTGGAACCTGAATGTTTTAACTCAAAGTCTCTTACTCTTTTTAAAAAGAAAATTTTTAACTTGTGAATTAGTTTTTTTTATATTATTCTTGTTTTTATATATTTGTATTTTGTATTTACTTATGCTATAATATATTTTTATAAATTGTATTCATTCTTCTGCAGGGCCATTCTGAAAACCACTATTGTGATGAATGCACCCGGAATAAAGATTGTTATTATTATTTATTATTATTAACGCACTCCTAAAATTAGGAAGGATGTTCTTTTAAATTTTGGCGATAGCTGTTTTTGTTCTTAAGTTGTTCAAGTTTTGGTAATATGCAAATAAGGCATGTGATGACGTAAGATAAGGAAAGCAGAGTTGTCGAAGATCTATTTTCGAGTATATCTTCAAAACCATTCATCAAATCTTCTCCAAACTTTGCATGTAAATACAGACAAATAAACTAAAAAAGACAGTTCAAGTTATGTAGTCGTCATGATAACGGATTAGTTTCCAGATCTCTTAATTTAAAAAACAAAACCGTTTGTTTTCTCTCAAGTGCTGATCATTTTGGAGTTGGTAATATTGAAGGAAGATGCTAAAATAGATGCACCCCTCTAAAAATCAACGTTTATCCACCCCTACTCCATCTCTCTTACTAGTAATGTAATCTTACGGAATTTTGGCTTTGGAGGTGTAACAATTTACTCAGTATATCAGACTGACGTTAAAACTGTTTAATAATATTTGTCACGATGAATTCAAAGTAGGACGTCCGTTTTGTTGAGTTATTAGTTTACATTCGGGTTGTTACCTTTGTTTTGTTTAGAAAACTGGTATGTGTTTTTGTTGATTTATTGTGAAAGTTAGGTGCTTGATTAATTAAAGACCAGTAAATAAAAAAACGTATATTGATAATGCCGTATGTTAGTCTCAATTTATTTCACTAGCAGTTCGATCATTCCCGAACGTTTTTTTTATTCCGCTTATAAGCCCCCGAATATTATAAGCCCCCCGAATATTATAAGCCCCCCGTTTATAAGCCCACCCAAAACCCCTTACGAAATTGTATAAGCCCAAGGGCTTATATTCCGCAGTTTACGGTACATACTTGTAGTTGGCTAGACGATTGTACATTATTAAAGTTTATAATAATAATAATAATAAAATTCATAAAGTATTAAATGAGATGACACAATTTGTGATCTTCCGTTCTCAGAAAAACGTTATTTATATAACATATCAGACACTTGGCGATTCCACTGACAGCTTTGCCACAGTAAGAAAGCATGATTTATAGTGGCACTGATTTATCAGAAATTTGTTTACCAATCACCAACTACATACTGTAGTCATAATGTATACTGTCTATACAGTGAAAAGCCTTGCCAATTATATTCAGATAAGTGATAATCATTTGTAATTTAAAGTGCCCATAACCTCAAAATGTTTTATTGTCTTGTTTGGAAAAACTTTTAAAATGATAAAGTAACTACTTTTGAATATTTTCGTTTCTTTGCTTTCTTTTTTAGATATATCAGTTTGAGATATGCAAATGTCTGGAATTTCGTCACACATGCATAATGACTTATTGGAGAAATGTGTATATCTCTTTCACTCTCGAACGAAATCCTTTAAAATCAAGAAGTTTGGTGTAGTGGGAGAAATGTGCACACGTGTTATTCACACTTTAGTGTTTTATTTCATGAACGCAAATATATATAACATTCTCTGATA
>JAYKKM010000375.1:2680000-2727500 GCA_035772405.1 Chrysogorgia sp. JL179-B06
GCGACAATGCTCTCAACGTCTTTTTGCAACTCATCGTTTAGTTCGTCAAGGTTCTCAATGGTGTTCAACCCGTTTAGTAAGCTAGCGAGTTTGCTGATTAGCAAGTCGGTGAGAAAAGCGTTTGCAATTTCGCACGCGTGGAGAGAGTGACCTTATGGGAATCACGTCGCAGTGTTTAAGGTATGTCTCTCACTACAATGTTTTTGTGACCATACGCGTAGGAGTCAATACCATTTTCTAAAAGGTATCGTTTATCATCAAAACAGGATAGCGACACCTTATTAATTTTATAACTACCGAGCTGATGCTTGACACTTCTAATGGTCTTCATTGTGTGTCGCAATTGTTTCTGCTTTAGTAACACACTTTTATAATCTTCGTGCTTGATCACTTTTTTTAATTATATTTTTTCTAATACCTTTAGCAGTTTTCCCGCCACCTCCACCCTCTTTCAAATAGCTGTACATTTTACTGCGCAACCCGACGAACTCGACAATTGGCGTTCCAGCGCACTCATCCTTCATCTTCCCAATAACTTTCTTATTCTCTCTAAAAAAGAATGGGCTGTCTGCAGGATAGTCGCTATTGTCAAACTTTTCGCACTCCATCATAAAGTCGGAATAAACGTCGTCAGTTTTGATTGAGTACAACAGACTGTCGGTGTCGGTGAAGTGCAATCTACAGGTGTCGCTAGAGTACTTTTTCATAATATAATTATAGTGAAAATTGTACATCAGCGTTTTGCTCAAGTCTAGTATGCACATACCCACGTATGCGGGTCTATTTAGTGTCAGCGTTTCTTTAACCTTATGGACAGCGACTAAGTTCTCGCTAAATATTTTGCAAGACACAAACGTCAGCTTCGAGACAAGCTTTTCTAATTTTCTTCGCAGTGGTCACTAATCTTACGTCCACACGCTTCCTCAAGTTTTCCATCGTTTTTTCCGAACACACTGTTATTCATCAACTTGAAGAAATCCTTCTCAAAAGCGTTCTTAGCCGCAGTTCTTTTGACTGTGTTAAAGTCAATGTACTTGCCCAACCACTTGGACTGGTCAAACTGTAGGACCCTATGAATCTTATTGATTTTTAATCCAAGATCCACGTACAACTGCAGATTTCCGTAGTGACACACGTACTTTTTTTTGTCCATCAAATTAGTCACCAGCTTCTTTACACCACCAACACTCACGTTAAACTTATTTTTGATTTTCGTGCAGTACTCCGACAACATGTCAACGGTTATCTCCATCTTCTCAGGAGCCAGCGGGTAATCGTTATGTAGGTCGTGCAAATGGTCTGGATACTCCAAGTCGACTTCAAACAGTAAGCCCTTTTTACTATTGTTGTGATAGTCGCATAGATTAACCTTTTCTATTTCTTTCTTAGTCAACCACTTGAAGCCACCCGTAGGTAGACTTCGACTCATTGCCCATCCGTACAAATTGTTGGCGTCAAGGTACATCAAATACTTCGACTCTTGCTCTTTGTCATACCCTTCCATGTACTTGTTATTCGCCACGCCATGTCCTGTTGCATATGTAGCTCACACCACCACGCATACCTAATTCTACGAACTGGAACATGTCAATGTCAGACAATAATTCGAGTTCCACTCCGGTCATCTTTAGCATGGCGTCCCAAGCCAATCCAGGCGATGTGAAATAATGGCAAGGGTCTAATTTATACTCGCGATGGCATGTCTCTCTAAAGTTCTCAAAAACGTCAGCAAGCAAGAGCACATCACTTTTCAAATACAGGTCGTGGTACCCACCCATATTTTCAACGTCGAAGTAGTCCCACACATCGATGGCGCGCTCATACATTTCTTCCGTAATATGCTCGTCATTCAGAACGCTGTAGAAGTCCTTTTTGGAGGGTAGTTCGCATTCATCGAATTTATCAAAGGAGTCCATATAATCATAAGGGTAGACTCCCTTTCTTGTCATAAGTGCCAACCCCTCATCGTGAAACACTTCTGACGTGTATTTGAAAGCGTCCCCTGGTAGGTTCCTCACCAAGTTGTCTAGACCACTACTCATGAACTGAAAGCTGTCCAAAAATACCAAGTTTTTTCCAAGCGTGAACGCCATGTACTTCTCCATGTTGTTCGGTATCACATTTATGTCTTGGCCAAACTTGCCAATCTCCTGCATGATGAAATGGCTATCGTAGCCGCGCAAGTTATGAAAGATCACAGGAATTTTGTTAGTCAACTTAAAGTTCACATTACAGTCGCGATGTGCAGACCCTCTGTACTCACCTGACACGTGACAGTGGTCTCTCACTCTAACGTCAGCACCAGTGTACTCAACACTGCAAATATGACAACTCTTAGCCTCGTCAAAGTTCTTCTTATCAGCATCAGTCAGTATCATTTCTTTGTTAAAGTGACTCTCAGATGTCTCTTTACAATATTCGACAATTTCTAACATCTCCCCCAATGAACTTGTTGACTGCGTTTTCACCGCGATACACTTTTACTGGCTTACTGTACTCGTTGTCGTAGCAACAAACCAATTTATACCCATAACCACAGTCAACGTGCCTCTGGTAGGCGTTTGTGTAGCTATACTTGCTTGATGGTGTTGCTGTGTGCACCTTCTGCGTGATAGCCTCGAAGTCTGCGTACACCACAAATGGTACATTTAATTGTCTGCTAAAATTCTCGTATTTCACTTTCGCACCTTTTTGCGGCATTTTAATAGCTTGCTTCCCATTGATGACCAAACACACTTCAATATGACTTTCAAGCACGTCCGCACGGGTGAAACACTGCAAACAATACCTGCAAAAGTGTTTTCTCGCCTTATGCTCTGTTTGGTGGTACATGAATTTGTTAAAATCGCGAATGTACACATAATGCTTGTTGCCCACGTCATTAGTTATCAACAATAGGTCCATATGGTCAGGGTACGCCTCCTTAGAGATGTACACAGGGAATGGCTGCTTATTTTCGTACCCAAAAACATTTATGCTAATATCGTTCGCCTTTTCGATCTTGTTGTAGTCTTTGAGTGTGACTGGGAAGTCAATTCCGTCATAATGCAGCTCACCGACATGCCTAGCGTACTTCGACGTTCTATCGGAGTGTTTTCCAACAGGAAACTTATGCGCTAGGTGGCACCATCTAAAGCACTCGTTGTCATCCCCATTATTTACGTTTATCAGACCCTTCATACTGTTGCACAGCTCCTTTGACAACGCGATGTAGCTACTCCCATGCAGAGGTCTGTAAATAGCGATATTGACGTAGTGTGCATCTATTTTGTCGATAGTCCATCCAGACCCCTCAGATAACCACCACCCGGCTATCCGCGTTAAAATCTGTTCCGACCCACGACTGGCGACATCCTCAATATCGTGCTCATTAATGACGACAAACGTTTCGCTGTTAAAGTAGGCAGTTTTGTATGTGGTCTTATCACGCTCTAAAACTTTCTCAAAAGTGACCTTGACTGTCTCTACCACTTTCATTCCGTTAGTCTCACCTAGTTCACGTCTCAAAAGGTTGATGACAGCGCCTCTGCTGCCATTCACCTGATTGATGTCTCTGTCGTTAACCACCTCAACTCCATAGGACCTTGTGAACCCTCTCAGCGCTCGATCCAATAGCCGTGGGTCTTCCTGATTTCTAACAAGACGGTTATGCACCCGACTACCAACGTTAACTCGCCTGTTTGTCAGTGGGTTAAGAGTACTCACGCTTGTCGTGTCGCTAAAAACGCCATCTCTAACAAGTTGGTTGTAGACTCGCCCACGAACATTGACTGCTCTACCTGTTAGCGGATTTACAACGGCTGCACCAGTTCTAGCGACGTCACCCATGGCTTCTATATACTACACTTGTTTTTTTCCTAAACCACTCGTCGTAATAATTATCGCCACTTTCGCGCCATCCCAGCTTTGGGTACACCACCCCAAACAAATTATCGTCAAACTTCTCTTTAACCTTCCCATCTTTGAGGTCTGGCACCTTCTCGAGTGTCTCGACTCGTCTTCTATGACATAACCTAATAATGTAGTATCCGTATCTGCTGACGTTTCTACCCTTTATCGACCCACACGAGTACAACACATTAACAACTTTCAAGAAGTCCTCTTTTATCAACTCAAGGTGCTCACCCTTCACAACGTTCCGTAGTCTCCTCCCCATCCACCAAGACCGTTTGTGAACGCTTTTTTGGTCGCGTGAGTCTCGTGTCGCTGTAACTCTGAGTGTAACCCCATTCGGTGTCGCCACACTTTGGACACGTGTACCCACCACATTCAGTCACATTTTTCACAACGTCACAATCCGAGCAGTAGTAGAGCCTGGGGGTGTCTCCACACTCAATTTGCGTCTCACTCGCGATTTCGTCAATTGTGTAGCCGTAGCTCATCTGCCTCATAAGTTTGTCCGTCACTCTTATACTACTCCAACATTTTTTTTATTGAGTTAGCACCCACACTACTATTCCACTACCCAAACCTAGCGCACCAACAAACAATAATTGGTATTCCTTCATTTCCGCACTCGGTTGGTAGTAATCCGCAACCCTCGGACTCTCAGTGAACACTCGTCCGCTGTACTGTATGGTCATCACGCTTCTAAGTTCCTCCAACGCGTGGTTTGTGTCATTGATGTCAACATTAGCATCTGAGAGCATTTGCCGTAAACGCTGAATCTTATCTTTTTTAGCAATCTCATTTTCATACCACGCTTCTTTCGCGCTGGCTAACTGCTCCAACGCATGGTTATGCCTTTTCATCTCAGCTTCATAGCCTGAGTGGTTAAACTTCGAAAACATAAAGCCAGCGCCTGCAAAAGCCACTGCATTAAAAATCCCTCCAGCCACAACACTCACCATTAACTTACGTTGATTTGAATGGATCTGTCGGTATCCACTTTTTCGATTGTGCCCATTTTACTAACAGCGTTCCTGCACCAACAGCTGCAGCAAGTTTCACTGTGCCTTTAACTGTCTCTGGTGTTCCCAATGGTTCTCCCAAAGCCTTTTTAGAAATCATACTCACTACCACAGCACCAGTCGTGACAAGTAGCGCGTCGTACAACTCGTTCATAAGTTCTTTTCGATCGATCGCGGACATATATACATTGTCGTGTGTTTTGTTTAAGAATCAAACGTGTCTAGCGCTGGACGACGAGTTTTATGACTCTCTGACACACTAGCTGGTGCAGCACTCACAAGTTCTAATTGTGTCTCTTTTTCACTGCTAATTGTGTACCATAGTGAAGCAGCAGCAATGATCACACCAAGTGTTCCAACAATGTAACCATAGCTCCACTCACTACCCTGTTCTTCGTTGACTATCATTTCGCGCATTTTTTTTCTTTCGCAGCTCTCGATATCTCAGCCAACTTTTTACCAGCAGCGACGCGCTTTGGGTCCTTCACCTTAACACTCTTCACATCAGCCGTAATCTTCGCTTCAACAGCCGTCTGTGGGTCTTCAACCATCTAATACACTATCACGTGTTATCTTACTCACAGTTGACCTCACAGGTGTCTCACAGTTGACCTCACAGGTGTCTCACAGTTCCAAACCAAACGCGCTAAAAAAAATTAGGATTTTTTCTGGGAGTATAACATAATGACTCAAGCCCGAGAGGTTAGCGAAGAAGATATTGCCAACATGCTGAGAACGGCCTTTACCAGTGTGTCTACCCCACAAGACGTCCCTGGACCCAAGGTCTTAAACGAGTACTTCTCAATGTGCTCACCGCTCCTCGACCTCAACCCCGACGGAGGGTTGCCAAAACGGTTTGGCTCTCAGGTCGACTGTACTAGGCATCTTCTCGACGCTTGGATCGATCTTCGGGAGGAGAGAGCCAACGAGCTTGCTGATAGATTAGCTAGCATAATCCCTGTGTGGTGTCACTCACCATTCAAATACCTCATGTTAGCGAGTGGTGTCTACTTGAACGACCCTCGTAAGTCCAACGCCACATTACTCGGTAACTTCCTCGAAGTGTTCTTAGCGACCCTTATGTGGAAACCATGCCCAACCAAAGCCAAGGCGTGGTTAGAGCTCGCCGCAAACCGCGACGTCCACGTTTGCAAGGTGGGGTGTAATGAGATACTGGGTGTGGGTGATATCAGGGACCACGTACTCTCACCCGCCCACAGACACTTTGCGAGAGATGAAAACGTGTACACCTGTCACCCATGCGGTGTGGTCACCAACGACCCACTGCATCGCTTAAGACATGAGAGCTCGAGGTCCCATCTTAAAAACTTAGAGCTCCAGCGGATATTCGACATGGAACGACGGTTTCCACCACAATAAAAAAATATTTCTCTGAAGGTATAGTAACCATGAAGAAAGTTGGTAAACTAGAAATTGTGATTGGTCCCATGTTCGCAGGAAAAACGACAGAGACTCTTCGTAGGTTAGTCGCGTTAAGTAAATCAGGGCTCAAAGTCCTTTACATGAACAACACAGGTGACACTAGGCGAACTGACCACGCGTTCTCCACACATCGTCAGACCATTGTTGTTGGATCAGACAGTTTACCTGCGAAGCTAATCACCAACCTTCCGAGTTCTTCCGAAGTAGCTGACTACGACGTCATCGGAATTGATGAAGGTCATTGGTACTCTGATCTACTCCCAGTTATTCGTGGCTACGTCAAAGCTGGCATTCACGTTATTATTTGTGGTCTCATAACAACGGAGCACTTAAAAAAACTTGGTGAGCTTGACACGCTCTTCCCAATGGCAGACGACATCACATTTCTAAAAGCGCATTGCGTCGTTTGTCGTGACACTTACGGAACAGCTGTTGACGCGCCATTCAATTGGAGATATAATCCAGGACCATCATTTGTTGGTGGTGCTGAGCAATATCGTGCAGTGTGCAGACGTCATCATCCTTCCACGTAAAATTAAGGGTGTTCTCAATACACCCCACTCTTTTAAATTTGTACATTGGTCACATGAAGCGTCCAATGTCGTAGAAACATTTTTTTCACACAGTGGTCAGAAGGTTTGTGAAATAAAGAGAGAAAGTTTGACCAGCTTTCATGGCGGCTGTGACGTTTCTCTGTGAAACATCGTGGAAAAATTCGATAGTTTGTTTAAAAATTTTGACATTTCGGAATCATCTTGGCAGTATTAAGAAAACTGTGGGATAGTGTGTGAGAATGTGGGAAAGTGTGTGCGAATGTAGGAAAGTGAGGGACATTGAGGGACATCAGAACACGTGCGAAAGAGAAAAACAAAATGGCGAATTGTAATATCGAGTTGCTCATCTCCATCATCAAGTGATTGTTTATTGCTGTTTCGAAGGTAAGCGTAATTTTCTTAATACTTTTATTATATAAAATGACCCGGTTTTGCAAACAGAGGTATGTCTTGTCTCGTGTTTGTACACATGAAATGACCAATATAAATTTTGCAGTGTTTATGTACACAATAAAATTTCGATAACTATGTGTGACGTTTCTAAGGGGCGTCTCCAGAGAAACGTCCATATGACGTTTCTCGTGGACCAAATCGATATGCGAGGCTTCCCTTATTGAAAACGTACACGTTAGCGATTTTAGCGATGAAAATATACTCAACGTTGCAGTTAAAACATTCTGTTATGTTAGTACCTTGATTAGCCTTGTATCCAGGTATTCTTTGACTTTCTTTTGTGATTTAAACTACTTAAAATACGTCAAAACGACAAAATCTACGCGAGGAACACGTTAGCTTGTGCTTTATTGAGTTGTAATGACACAGTTTTTTAGTTCAATCAGACAGCGTGTTGTCGCTCATTTACTTCCATTTATTTTATAATACTAGATATAATTATTGCATGGATGTGTCAGCTCTGCCAACAAGCAGGTGAAATTATGCACCTTGATCATCCTGATTATGTTGATGCTACTTTATTATTTAGGATTTTCAGGTTGTGGGAGTTTATATAATGCTGGACTTATTGGGTATGCAACTGTATATAAGTAGTATAGCAAGTGGGGCTGCGAGCCCAATCGACGTCAACCGTGAATATAAATACCAAAACATCACCAAATTTGTGCCAAGTCACGACTCGACGAATTTGGCAATGTTTTGGTATTTATATTCACGATTGACGTCGAATAAGCTCACAGCCCCACTTGCTATACTACTACAGCAGTCGTTAATCAAGCTAGACACCCCTCACGTTTTCTACTCAATTGATGTCAAACACACGCGAGACTAGCGAAACAACACCAAATTTATACCAAATCACTATTTTAACGAAATACGACACGTTTCGTCAAATTTAGAAAAAAGTTTTGTGTCGTCATTTACGCATTTATATTTGACGAACTATGACTGACGCGCTCTACCATTGTTTCAATTCGTGCGCGAAAAAAAAGCCACTAGATTGTGATTCTAGTGACGATGTTTAATAAATTTCAACGAGAGAGCCACTAGAGTCTAGTGTTAAATAGATTTCATATGCGAGTGCTCTACCTGCTATACGAATCAAGGTCACCTGTTGATGTTGCTAACAACAACATTCCATTACGAATAGCGACTACGACTTTTTAAAAAAATATTTTCACTTTGAAAAAATATTTTCATTTTAAAATATTTTTTTCAAAAAGTTGTAGTTGCTATTCGCAATGGAATGTTGTTGTTAGCAACACACGTACAACCACCTGCTGTCGTGCAAGGTGGAGATCGCTGACCACGAGAGAAGAATCGCAATGTTTGAAGAAGGGGTGAGGAGTAACCCATCACCACCATGCTAAGACTGTCTAACTTTAAGCGTACTCGTTATGATTGTACACTATAAATATCGTGAATAAAAAACCGTTGTGTGAATGAGCTCGCGCGGTTGTTATGAGACCACCTGCTAGCATGCAAATTAGTCCGCTCGCTCACTATTTTCAGTGTTTGTCGCCTCGCTTCTGAAATGGTGGTCGTACACATATTTTGACGTTGTGATTCCTCCCGACAACAAGCCCAAGAAAGGCACGTACGGTGTCACAATCGCGACAATGCTCTCAACGTCTTTTTGCAACTCATCGTTTAGTTCGTCAAGGTTCTCAATGGTGTTCAACCCGTTTAGTAAGCTAGCGAGTTTGCTGATTAGCAAGTCGGTGAGAAAAGCGTTTGCAATTTCGCACGCGTGGAGAGAGTGACCTTATGGGAATCACGTCGCAGTGTTTAAGGTATGTCTCTCACTACAATGTTTTTGTGACCATACGCGTAGGAGTCAATACCATTTTCTAAAAGGTATCGTTTATCATCAAAACAGGATAGCGACACCTTATTAATTTTATAACTACCGAGCTGATGCTTGACACTTCTAATGGTCTTCATTGTGTGTCGCAATTGTTTCTGCTTTAGTAACACACTTTTATAATCTTCGTGCTTGATCACTTTTTTAATTATATTTTTTCTAATACCTTTAGCAGTTTTCCCGCCACCTCCACCCTCTTTCAAATAGCTGTACATTTTACTGCGCAACCCGACGAACTCGACAATTGGCGTTCCAGCGCACTCATCCTTCATCTTCCCAATAACTTTCTTATTCTCTCTAAAAAAGAATGGGCTGTCTGCAGGATAGTCGCTATTGTCAAACTTTTCGCACTCCATCATAAAGTCGGAATAAACGTCGTCAGTTTTGATTGAGTACAACAGACTGTCGGTGTCGGTGAAGTGCAATCTACAGGTGTCGCTAGAGTACTTTTTCATAATATAATTATAGTGAAAATTGTACATCAGCGTTTTGCTCAAGTCTAGTATGCACATACCCACGTATGCGGGTCTATTTAGTGTCAGCGTTTCTTTAACCTTATGGACAGCGACTAAGTTCTCGCTAAATATTTTGCAAGACACAAACGTCAGCTTCGAGACAAGCTTTTCTAATTTCTTCGCAGTGGTCACTAATCTTACGTCCACACGCTTCCTCAAGTTTTCCATCGTTTTTCCGAACACACTGTTATTCATCAACTTGAAGAAATCCTTCTCAAAAGCGTTCTTAGCCGCAGTTCTTTTGACTGTGTTAAAGTCAATGTACTTGCCCAACCACTTGGACTGGTCAAACTGTAGGACCCTATGAATCTTATTGATTTTTAATCCAAGATCCACGTACAACTGCAGATTTCCGTAGTGACACACGTACTTTTTTTTGTCCATCAAATTAGTCACCAGCTTCTTTACACCACCAACACTCACGTTAAACTTATTTTTGATTTTCGTGCAGTACTCCGACAACATGTCAACGGTTATCTCCATCTTCTCAGGAGCCAGCGGGTAATCGTTATGTAGGTCGTGCAAATGGTCTGGATACTCCAAGTCGACTTCAAGCAGTAAGCCCTTTTTACTATTGTTGTGATAGTCGCATAGATTAACCTTTTCTATTTCTTTCTTAGTCAACCACTTGAAGCCACCCGTAGGTAGACTTCGACTCATTGCCCATCCGTACAAATTGTTGGCGTCAAGGTACATCAAATACTTCGACTCTTGCTCTTTGTCATACCCTTCCATGTACTTGTTATTCGCCACGCCATGTCTGTTGCATATGTAGCTCACACCACCACGCATACCTAATTCTACGAACTGGAACATGTCAATGTCAGACAATAATTCGAGTTCCACTCCGGTCATCTTTAGCATGGCGTCCCAAGCCAATCCAGGCGATGTGAAATAATGGCAAGGGTCTAATTTATACTCGCGATGGCATGTCTCTCTAAAGTTCTCAAAAACGTCAGCAAGCAAGAGCACATCACTTTTCAAATACAGGTCGTGGTACCCACCCATATTTTCAACGTCGAAGTAGTCCCACACATCGATGGCGCGCTCATACATTTCTTCCGTAATATGCTCGTCATTCAGAACGCTGTAGAAGTCCTTTTTGGAGGGTAGTTCGCATTCATCGAATTTATCAAAGGAGTCCATATAATCATAAGGGTAGACTCCCTTTCTTGTCATAAGTGCCAACCCCTCATCGTGAAACACTTCTGACGTGTATTTGAAAGCGTCCCCTGGTAGGTTCCTCACCAAGTTGTCTAGACCACTACTCATGAACTGAAAGCTGTCCAAAAATACCAAGTTTTTTCCAAGCGTGAACGCCATGTACTTCTCCATGTTGTTCGGTATCACATTTATGTCTTGGCCAAACTTGCCAATCTCCTGCATGATGAAATGGCTATCGTAGCCGCGCAAGTTATGAAAGATCACAGGAATTTTGTTAGTCAACTTAAAGTTCACATTACAGTCGCGATGTGCAGACCCTCTGTACTCACCTGACACGTGACAGTGGTCTCTCACTCTAACGTCAGCACCAGTGTACTCAACACTGCAAATATGACAACTCTTAGCCTCGTCAAAGTTCTTCTTATCAGCATCAGTCAGTATCATTTCTTTGTTAAAGTGACTCTCAGATGTCTCTTTACAATATTCGACAATTTCTAACATCTCCCCAATGAACTTGTTGACTGCGTTTTCACCGCGATAACACTTTTACTGGCTTACTGTACTCGTTGTCGTAGCAACAAACCAATTTATACCCATAACCACAGTCAACGTGCCTCTGGTAGGCGTTTGTGTAGCTATACTTGCTTGATGGTGTTGCTGTGTGCACCTTCTGCGTGATAGCCTCGAAGTCTGCGTACACCACAAATGGTACATTTAATTGTCTGCTAAAATTCTCGTATTTCACTTTCGCACCTTTTTGCGGCATTTTAATAGCTTGCTTCCCATTGATGACCAAACACACTTCAATATGACTTTCAAGCACGTCCGCACGGGTGAAACACTGCAAACAATACCTGCAAAAGTGTTTTCTCGCCTTATGCTCTGTTTGGTGGTACATGAATTTGTTAAAATCGCGAATGTACACATAATGCTTGTTGCCCACGTCATTAGTTATCAACAATAGGTCCATATGGTCAGGGTACGCCTCCTTAGAGATGTACACAGGGAATGGCTGCTTATTTTCGTACCCAAAAACATTTATGCTAATATCGTTCGCCTTTTCGATCTTGTTGTAGTCTTTGAGTGTGACTGGGAAGTCAATTCCGTCATAATGCAGCTCACCGACATGCCTAGCGTACTTCGACGTTCTATCGGAGTGTTTTCCAACAGGAAACTTATGCGCTAGGTGGCACCATCTAAAGCACTCGTTGTCATCCCCATTATTTACGTTTATCAGGACCCTTCATACTGTTGCACAGCTCCTTTGACAACGCGATGTAGCTACTCCCATGCAGAGGTCTGTAAATAGCGATATTGACGTAGTGTGCATCTATTTTGTCGATAGTCCATCCAGACCCCTCAGATAACCACCCGGCTATCCGCGTTAAAATCTGTTCCGACCCACGACTGGCGACATCCTCAATATCGTGCTCATTAATGACGACAAACGTTTCGCTGTTAAAGTAGGCAGTTTTGTATGTGGTCTTATCACGCTCTAAAACTTTCTCAAAAGTGACCTTGACTGTCTCTACCACTTTCATTCCGTTAGTCTCACCTAGTTCACGTCTCAAAAGGTTGATGACAGCGCCTCTGCTGCCATTCACCTGATTGATGTCTCTGTCGTTAACCACCTCAACTCCATAGGACCTTGTGAACCCTCTCAGCGCTCGATCCAATAGCCGTGGGTCTTCCTGATTTCTAACAAGACGGTTATGCACCCGACTACCAACGTTAACTCGCCTGTTTGTCAGTGGGTTAAGAGTACTCACGCTTGTCGTGTCGCTAAAAACGCCATCTCTAACAAGTTGGTTGTAGACTCGCCCACGAACATTGACTGCTCTACCTGTTAGCGGATTTACAAACGGCTGCACCAGTTCTAGCGACGTCACCCATGGCTTCTATATACTACACTTGTTTTTTTCCTAAACCACTCGTCGTAATAATTATCGCCACTTTCGCGCCATCCCAGCTTTGGGTACACCACCCCAAACAAATTATCGTCAAACTTCTCTTTAACCTTCCCATCTTTGAGGTCTGGCACCTTCTCGAGTGTCTCGACTCGTCTTCTATGACATAACCTAATAATGTAGTATCCGTATCTGCTGACGTTTCTACCCTTTATCGACCCACACGAGTACAACACATTAACAACTTTCAAGAAGTCCTCTTTTATCAACTCAAGGTGCTCACCCTTCACAACGTTCCGTAGTCTCCTCCCCATCCACCAAGACCGTTTGTGAACGCTTTTTGGTCGCGTGAGTCTCGTGTCGCTGTAACTCTGAGTGTAACCCCATTCGGTGTCGCCACACTTTGGACACGTGTACCCACCACATTCAGTCACATTTTTCACAACGTCACAATCCGAGCAGTAGTAGAGCCTGGGGGTGTCTCCACACTCAATTTGCGTCTCACTCGCGATTTCGTCAATTGTGTAGCCGTAGCTCATCTGCCTCATAAGTTTGTCCGTCACTCTTATACTACTCCAACATTTTTTTTATTGAGTTAGCACCCACACTACTATTCCACTACCCAAACCTAGCGCACCAACAAACAATAATTGGTATTCCTTCATTTCCGCACTCGGTTGGTAGTAATCCGCAACCCTCGGACTCTCAGTGAACACTCGTCCGCTGTACTGTATGGTCATCACGCTTCTAAGTTCCTCCAACGCGTGGTTTGTGTCATTGATGTCAACATTAGCATCTGAGAGCATTTGCCGTAAACGCTGAATCTTATCTTTTTTAGCAATCTCATTTTCATACCACGCTTCTTTCGCGCTGGCTAACTGCTCCAACGCATGGTTATGCCTTTTCATCTCAGCTTCATAGCCTGAGTGGTTAAACTTCGAAAACATAAAGCCAGCGCCTGCAAAAGCCACTGCATTAAAAATCCCTCCAGCCACAACACTCACCATTAACTTACGTTGATTTGAATGGATCTGTCGGTATCCACTTTTTCGATTGTGCCCATTTTACTAACAGCGTTCCTGCACCAACAGCTGCAGCAAGTTTCACTGTGCCTTTAACTGTCTCTGGTGTTCCCAATGGTTCTCCCAAAGCCTTTTTAGAAATCATACTCACTACCACAGCACCAGTCGTGACAAGTAGCGCGTCGTACAACTC
Source organism: Chrysogorgia sp. JL179-B06 (assembly GCA_035772405.1). Taxonomy (NCBI): domain Eukaryota; kingdom Metazoa; phylum Cnidaria; class Anthozoa; order Scleralcyonacea; family Chrysogorgiidae; genus Chrysogorgia; species Chrysogorgia sp. JL179-B06. Next base: position 2,694,026 of record JAYKKM010000375.1, read on the forward strand.
GTTCATAAGTTCTTTTCGATCGATCGCGGACATATATACATTGTCGTGTGTTTTGTTTAAGAATCAAACGTGTCTAGCGCTGGACGACGAGTTTTATGACTCTCTGACACACTAGCTGGTGCAGCACTCACAAGTTCTAATTGTGTCTCTTTTTCACTGCTAATTGTGTACCATAGTGAAGCAGCAGCAATGATCACACCAAGTGTTCCAACAATGTAACCATAGCTCCACTCACCACCCTGTTCTTCGTTGACTATCATTTCGCGCATTTTTTTTTCTTTCGCAGCTCTCGATATCTCAGCCAACTTTTTACCAGCAGCGACGCGCTTTGGGTCCTTCACCTTAACACTCTTCACATCAGCCGTAATCTTCGCTTCAACAGCCGTCTGTGGGTCTTCAACCATCTAATACACTATCACGTGTTATCTTACTCACAGTTGACCTCACAGGTGTCTCACAGTTGACCTCACAGGTGTCTCACAGTTCCAAACCAAACGCGCTAAAAAAAATTAGGATTTTTTCTGGGAGTATAACATAATGACTCAAGCCCGAGAGGTTAGCGAAGAAGATATTGCCAACATGCTGAGAACGGCCTTTACCAGTGTGTCTACCCCACAAGACGTCCCTGGACCCAAGGTCTTAAAACGAGTACTTCTCAATGTGCTCACCGCTCCTCGACCTCAACCCCGACGGAGGGTTGCCAAAACGGTTTGGCTCTCAGGTCGACTGTACTAGGCATCTTCTCGACGCTTGGATCGATCTTCGGGAGGAGAGAGCCAACGAGCTTGCTGATAGATTAGCTAGCATAATCCCTGTGTGGTGTCACTCACCATTCAAATACCTCATGTTAGCGAGTGGTGTCTACTTGAACGACCCTCGTAAGTCCAACGCCACATTACTCGGTAACTTCCTCGAAGTGTTCTTAGCGACCCTTATGTGGAAACCATGCCCAACCAAAGCCAAGGCGTGGTTAGAGCTCGCCGCAAACCGCGACGTCCACGTTTGCAAGGTGGGGTGTAATGAGATACTGGGTGTGGGTGATATCAGGGACCACGTACTCTCACCCGCCCACAGACACTTTGCGAGAGATGAAAACGTGTACACCTGTCACCCATGCGGTGTGGTCACCAACGACCCACTGCATCGCTTAAGACATGAGAGCTCGAGGTCCCATCTTAAAAACTTAGAGCTCCAGCGGATATTCGACATGGAACGACGGTTTCCACCACAATAAAAAAATATTTCTCTGAAGGTATAGTAACCATGAAGAAAGTTGGTAAACTAGAAATTGTGATTGGTCCCATGTTCGCAGGAAAAACGACAGAGACTCTTCGTAGGTTAGTCGCGTTAAGTAAATCAGGGCTCAAAGTCCTTTACATGAACAACACAGGTGACACTAGGCGAACTGACCACGCGTTCTCCACACATCGTCAGACCATTGTTGTTGGATCAGACAGTTTACCTGCGAAGCTAATCACCAACCTTCCGAGTTCTTCCGAAGTAGCTGACTACGACGTCATCGGAATTGATGAAGGTCATTGGTACTCTGATCTACTCCCAGTTATTCGTGGCTACGTCAAAGCTGGCATTCACGTTATTATTTGTGGTCTCATAACAACGGAGCACTTAAAAAAACTTGGTGAGCTTGACACGCTCTTCCCAATGGCAGACGACATCACATTTCTAAAAGCGCATTGCGTCGTTTGTCGTGACACTTACGGAACAGCTGTTGACGCGCCATTCAATTGGAGATATAATCCAGGACCATCATTTGTTGGTGGTGCTGAGCAATATCGTGCAGTGTGCAGACGTCATCATCCTTCCACGTAAAATTAAGGGTGTTCTCAATACACCCCACTCTTTTAAATTTGTACATTGGTCACATGAAGCGTCCAATGTCGTAGAAACATTTTTTTCACACAGTGGTCAGAAGGTTTGTGAAATAAAGAGAGAAAGTTTCGCAGATATTTTTATCAAGTTAAAAACGTCTTTAAAAAATGCTAGAACAGTTATCACTTCAAGCGTTGTCTCAACAACGAGAACGAGCGCTAACTCGACTCATCACTCGTTGTCTAAAAAGTCTCTTTACAATAGTGTCTCTCGTGGTTACTCAGCGCCGACTTATTTTTAAATTTGCGAAAACACTGGGAACACTGAAACCCAACGTCAGAGAAATACTTTATTACTGCAGTAATAGCGTCGTCGTATGAGTCACACAACAATGTTAGATAACCAGCGGACTTATACCTAAGCAACAGAGAGTCTTGCTCTTTGGATGTCTTGCCTGTGCCACCTGGGTTCTTGAACTCAATCACGAGCCCGCTGTGTTGTCGGTTTGCATTAGCAATAATCAAGTCAGGTGTCCCACGTTGGTAACCTTTTTTCCACGAATTTATTCTTTTACTCGAGGTGTCTTGATTTTCACCACAAGCAGCTACCAAAATAGCTTCTGGATAATATTTCCTAAGAAAACCGACGACTTTCGTGTGAAGATCGAACTCGGTGATCATTTTAAACTGATTGTGTTTGAGACCAACGTCAGCTAAACTTTTTCTAACGCTTGGTAAGACTTCTGAGTGCACCCACCTTCCGAAGTGTTTCGCACGCTCCATTTTACTCGAGAACACTAACGAGTAGACCCCAAGCTCGTTGATAAACGAGGCCTGCTCTATCTTCATTTTACAATCAGGTTCGACGTGGTCGTGAACTGCATCTTTTGGTCGAGCGTAACCTAGAGCGCTTGCGACTTCTCTTGCTTTGAACCATATGTCACCGTTGTGATTAGCCATCGTGATTTGGTGACCATCGAAATCAAATAGTTGAAGTGCTGTGGAAGTCATCACTATATAGTCTCCCACGAAAAAACTACTCGATGTGGGCGTTAGGTTTTTTATAGATCTGGTTTGTTGTGTACCAACGCATCAGGTGTGTTTCATTAGTCTTCGGTTTTCTACGTCGTCTGAAAAAGTTTCTAATGTTACGAACCAGTTTTCTAAGCCAACCCATTTTAACTTAGGTCACGTCTCCTACCACTCCCACAGTGTCTGACTCTGGTAACACGATAGGTTTGCCGTAAGTCTTTTTAGACCTCATACCAATCTCAGCGTGGAGCTCGAGAGTCACATCACCGCGGCCAAATGACCCACCAGCTTCGAACACGTGGTCAGTCGTTTTATTTATCTTATATATTTCATGAGGCCTCGAAATACACGCTCCCATTTACTTTATACCATATTCCTTCATCATTTCTCCACCCATGATTATGATGTCTCGGTTTGTCATGTAACCACTCACAATTTTCACACCGTAGAATTCTATCAACGATGGGTACGCATAAGGTGCGAGTGGTATTCCTGGTCGGTGTATTCCAAAAATTGTTCCATAGGGTGTGCCTATCTTTTTCATATTCGCTACGAAGTCTGAGTCAGTTGACTCATTTGCCAGTGTATTGATATCATATGCATTTTGGTGAGGTCAACACCACTCGGAATAGTGCATATGCTCTCCATTGCTGGGATGCTACCACCATACGCGAGTCCATTAGTCATACCAGTCTTGTACCCTATGAACTTATCCCACTGACCGTCGTCGTTTGATATAATTGTCTCCCAATTTGATCCAGCGGTTCCATCCATACATGTCCAATACTGTCGCATTCATACGGGTCGTATATGTAGATTAACGAGTCGTCAAACTGTCCACTCCACACGAATCGTATATGTAGATTGACGAGTCGTCAAACTGTCCACTCCATACGAATCGTATATGTGGATTGACGAGTCGTTAGTTGCCACGGATGACGGATCGTATATCAATAAGTCATATATAGTATACGTCACTATATATATACATCAAGCCGTGCTCGTTGTCAACAAGGGACAGCAAAAACACTCACGACCCGTACGACCCGTATCCTTTCGTACGGGTCGCAATACTAAACTTCACGGCTCGTCAATTTGTGGAATATGTCATATGGCAACTACCTGTCACAAAACTCAATATTGTATGTGTTGTGGATTGTGGAATATGTGATATTGCCTCGTTTTTTAAAAACCACGATACATGGTTTGTTCAACGAAAGCTATATATATATGCGGCTGCGTATAAACAACGGCCACTTATACTTCAAAAAGCCGTATATTATATACACACGTAAAAGTGAATATTGTATGTGGTGTGGATTGTGCAATATGTTTGACGATACATGATTACTTGACGATACATCAGTTTGTTCAACGAAAGCTATATATATGCGGCTGCGTATAAACAACGGAATATGTCATATCGCATCGACTACCTGTCACAAAACTGAATATTGTGTTGTGCAATATTGCCTATATATATATATGCGGTTGCGTATATAAACAACGGAATATGTCATATCGCATCGACTACCTGTCACAAAACTGAATATTGTATGTGTTGTGCAATATGTGATATTGCCTCGTTTTTTAAAAACCATGATACATGGTTTGTTCAACGAAAGCTATATATATGCGGCTGCGTATAAACAACGCCCACTTATACTTCAAAAAGCCGTATATTATACACACACGTAAAAGTGAACATTGTATGTGGTGTGGATTGTGTAAGTATGTGTTGTGGAGTATGTGATTGCAGAAGCAGTGTTGAATGTCTGTTTTTGACAAAGGCTCTTGTCCAACGCTACCCACCTTCATCATGCAAACACTCATCAAATATGAGTATGAAACATTAAAAATATAACGCCACGGCGCCACTTTCATTCTTAATTCACATATAATGACGTTGTCATTTATCCAAGCCATTCCACACATTTCCAGCGTTAGCTAACTATATAATAAACTATTTTATATTTCAAACATCGTGACAATCGTGAGCGATGCATAATTTTCAATATGAAACGTGCCATGATCGCGCAATATTTAATGGCAATATTTACGAATCTTCCGATCGAACGCGAGCATTGCCGGCTTGTCTTTCACAAATCGCCGAGAATACGCGGCGCTACCTACCGCATACCAGTCATACCACTCGTGAACTTTTGGAGCCTCTATACCTTACACGCACACATACTATAGGCATTAGTTCACCAGTCGTCACTTGTCTTTTACGAGTCGTGAATACATTCACGAGCCGTACGAGTCGTGAACATTTTGACCCTCTACCTTACACCAGCAGACTATAGGCATTACTTTACCAGTCGTCACTTGTCTTTTACGACTCGTGGATACATTCACGAGCCGTACGAGTCGTGAACATTTTGACCCTCTACCTTACACCAACAGACTATAGGCATTACTTTACCAGTCGTCACTTGTCTTTTACGACTCGTGGATACATTCACGAGCCGTACGAGTCGTGAACTTTTTGACCTCTACGTTACACCAACAGACTATAGGCATTACTTTACCAGTCGTCACTTGTCTTTTACGACTCGTGGATACATTCACGAGCCGTACGAGTCGTGAACATTTTGACCCTCTACCTTACACCAACAGACTATAGGCATTACTTTACCAGTCGTCACTTGTCTTTTACGACTCGTGGATACATTCACGAGCCGTACGAGTCGTGAACATTTTGACCCTCTACGTTACACCAACAGACTATAGGCATTACTTTACCAGTCGTCACTTGTCTTTTACGACTCGTGGATACATTCACGAGCCGTACGAGTCGTGAACATTTTTACCCTCTACCTTACACCAACAGACTATAGGCATTACTTTACCAGTCGTCACTTGTCTTTTACGACTCGTGGATACATTCACGAGCCGTACGAGTCGTGAACATTTTGACGTTGAGACTATAATTATAATAAGTTCACCAGTCGTTGTTTGTCTTTTACGAATCGTGAAGTACGACTCGTTTACCAATCGTATATTTGATGACACCATTCGTGAAATAGAATTACAATTCGCGATACATACAGGTCGTAAGCAGATTTTCACGAAAATAACGACCCGTATACATGCGACAGTATTGGACAACCATCAGCGGTTCTCATAGGTAACCTTACCACAACAAAAATGGAGAGATCACACCATTGCATACTGGGACAATTAAAATGGAGACCTGACTCAAGTGGGAGCGGTGTTAACACAGGGGATAGAAAACTTTGGCTTACACTGCTGATGCCAACAATAGGACCATAGGTTGGGTTGTTTTGCACTAATTTACTTGTTTCGCCAATGGCTTTCACTTTGTTTGAACCATTGGTGTGAAATTCCACGTTTTTCAAGGAGTGTGTGCTAACGTTGAAGTCGAGCACAATGTTGTAGGACTGACTCTTGAGGAAACCTGATAGCAATTGCTCTAGAGCTCTTTTATTGATAGCGTCTGAGTCATCGACTGGGTCTGCTACGTTTTTTATCGCCGAGCCTTGCATGTCTATTATTCCAGACATCCTTCCGCCGGTCGCGCTTAATTTGGGATCTTCGTCCAGATGCCTTTTCGTTCTCTTTAGTATTTTATCGTGAGGGTCGTCAGACTCATACCCGTAGTTTAGACTCATTACTACTTCAAGGTGTATTTGGTTAGTAGATAGCCAGAGACTGCTGAGAACCCTAACACTATCGCCAACGTTGTCGTGTCTGACTCGCTTGTGGTGGTGACCACTGTTTTTTTTCACAGGAAGTGGTGTCACATTTTCTTGGTAAACTTTTTTAGCCACCACATTTTCTTGGTGAACTTTTTTAGCCGCAAGACTCGCTGGCGTTACTAAGTTAGTCACCACATTTTCTTGCTGGACTTTTTTAGCTGTAATTGTTGGTGTTGTTGCATTCAAGCGAGTGTTCACTCCAAATTTCATGGACTCTGTAGCAATCTTTAATAAGTTGTTGTACCCAGCGATTTTATTCTTGAGTATCACCACATTACTCGGCATTAACCATGTACTTGGCGACACTGCGAGGTTTTTGAACAACGTTGGTGTCTCTAATCGATTTATTCATGTTGAGAATCCATGTCGACACGTCATAGTTGATAACACTGTCAGAAAACAACTTTCGGAATTCTTGTTGGGTTTCTAAACTTCCTGCGGAACCACCAACGACTGACACGCGTGTTCTAGCTTGTGCACCAAGTGTGGAGTACACAAAGGCTTCTATGCTTTGGTTTAGATATTGCAGTCCAATGTTGGTGAAGCCGTCTGACAATCGCGCGACGTATCGTTTATAATCGTTCTGAACGTCGTTGAGTGTGTAGACTCTGGATTCGCCTAAAGTGCCATCGCTCAGGACTTTATTCTGGTAGTAATGTTTTCTGGGGATTTTGGAAATCTTGCCATACAATTCATAAGCGTTGAATTCTCTACTTATTGATTTCATGGTCTCACCACCTTCCATTCTTCTGAGAAGTCTTCTAATGGTGAAGTACACATGAAATCTCATCACACTTGTGACCACAGGGTGAACTTCTTGTGACACTGATAAATGTTGCAACGACACTCCACAACAAAAACTCGCGCAATATGTCGCAAACACAACACGGTAGTAAGATTCGTTGTCATCCCACTCTGATTTTGTCTTTAACGTGGTGATTTGTAAGGTTGGTAGCTTTGACATGAAGTAGCTATTTTGGTTAACAAAAACTTTAAAGTTATTCACTGGATAATTCAACACGTTTTCCGTTGGATAACCATCCCAAAGTCCCCAGTGGTTCTTATGACCTTTTGGCAGTGGTTGGATAGTCCCACCGCCTTGCCATATTATTGGGAACTTACTATTGTGCAACCACTTCCACATGTTTTTATCATTTTTGAAGGTTGCGCTGGTTATGTCTGTGCTGAGGATGTCGTTGTTTCTGAAATATATGTCGACACTCGTGATTTTACCTTCTTGTGAAATATTTGGATTGAACTCGAATTTGCTTAAAGTTATAGCGTGAGGGTACTTTTTGATGAGGTCTGCCTTCGCGTCGTGTGCAGCCTTCGACGTGTTCGCCATCGCACGTTTGTAGTGCTTTCCATAGTAGTCGTGAAGGGCTTTCTGCATATATAATATACCATATGTTACACATAACACATGCTACATTATATATGGTCAGGGTTGTAGTATTGATTAGAGGTCCAACGGAAACTGTGGATCTACCAGAGGCACTTTTGACGTTTGGCTCGGATCCTCACTTACTAGTGAAAAAAGCGACCATATTTTGGGACTATGTTAACGTGGAGACCGGTGTGAATGACGAAATAAGTTACAACAGCAACAAACACGTTTTTGGGTCTGGGTACCACACTTTTAAAATGATCGCCGACGAATTGAAGGGATTAGGGGCTATCGAGCTAGTAGCCAACAAACACAATTCAAAGTGTGAGATAAAAACTGACCAACAATTAGAGCTGTTTAAATTTGGAGAGCTGTTAGGGTTCAACGATAACACAACGATAACCACTAGTGGTTTGGTCAGCCCTAACGTTGTGAACGTTAACAAAGGGTTGAAGTACATACAAGTGGGTTGCAGCATTGTGAACAGACCTGAGAACATTGTTAATGGTAGCAAAAGCGAGGTTATCGTTGAGTTACCATTGACCACCACCCAACCACTGAAGAGCTCTGTTCAACACTTCTTCAACATTGAGTCGAAGGTGTCGATAAACAAAGGCGTTTTTACGCAGCTAGTGTTTAATGTGACTGACCAAGATGGTAGTGGTGTCAACGTTGGCGATATATTGTTGGATTTGTATGCAACGCTCGAGTAGCTAACGCTAAACGTACGCTAAAGTAATGAGTCTAAACTACGGGTTCGACTCTGGTGGTTACACTGAAAAGCGGCGTACACACAACAACCCTCAAAAGTTGACGGTGATCATTGAAGGTGTGGAGAAAGTTGTGACCTTTGACTATAGTGTAGTAGCCACACATGATAACCCACACATTATAGTTAAGACAGCCACTGTGTTTTGGAGCTATGATAATGTGACGAGTAGTGATGATATTCGATTCTTACACGTTGGTACAGGAAGACCAGCGCCAAGACTCAGGACAACTCAAGTGCTTGGGGGCTACTACGACTTCGACGCGTTGGTTAGAGCTCTACGACACACGCTTAGGGTGATTTGGGTAGACCTCGCGGTGGAGAAACTGGTGGCCACAGGTAAAAGTAGGATTAAAGTTAGGGGTGTGAGGATGGGCATCACCACCCGAGTAGAACTTAGGCTAGGTGACATTGGGCTTTTGCTTGGTTTCGCGAAGGACGCAGGAATTTTACTAAATGATGAGTGGCACGACAGTCCAAACAAGATTGACATGAGCAGAGGTCTAAAGTACGTAGAAGTCTCATGCGACGCTGTTGAGACGGAGAGCAACGTGGGCACTGATGGGAAGCGTAGCGATGCGATCACAACACTGCCAGCACCCACCGCGCAGTCTCTTCATGGAGGGATACAACGTTATGCGTATGTTGAGTCCAAGGTGAGAATTAAAAAAGGTATTTACTCAAGTATGACGTTTCGTGTCAAACCAAACAATGGTGACGCTGACGTTGGCGCGGTGCTATTGGAACTGTATATTGTGTGAATTATATGGAGCTCGGTGTGGAAACAGAACAAGGGTTGAGAGATATTTACTATAATCCCAAGACGGGGTACAGTGGTGCAGAGAGGTTGTATCAAAGTGCGTTAGGGGACGGATTGAAAGTAACTAGAAAAACAGTGAAAGAATGGCTGACCACGCAGGACACCTACACTAGGTACAAACCTATCGTGAGGAGACATAAGTTCCGCGCGACTTTTGTTGGATTTCTTGGTGAAGAGCTCCAAATGGACTTAGTGGACATGAGTAAGTACTCAAAACAGAATGGAGGTTATTATTGGATACTAACAGGCATTGAAATATTGAGTAGATATGCTTTTGGCATTGCAGTTTATAGAAAAGACACTAAGAACATGACTAAGGCTGTTGGAAAATTGTTGAACGATTTTAAAGATCGGTTTGGGACCACACCTAAGTTAGCGCAATTTGATGATGGACTCGAGTTCTACAACGTTGGTGTGAAAAGTTTGTTGAAAGAACATGGCGTTAAATATTTCAGCACTAAGAGTGATAAAAAGGCTGCTGTTGTTGAGCGTTTTAATAGAAGTCTCAAGAGCGCTATGTGGAAGTACTTTTATGCCCGTGGAACGTACAAATGGATTGGGGGTCTCGACCAGTTTGTGAGCAATTATACAATAGCAATGTGAATCGAAGCATTATGATGAAGCCGAAGGACGTCGATAAGTCAAATGAGGGTGAAGTTTGGACCACTTTGTTTGGTCACCAATTTGCAGACAACCCATTGCCAAAGTTTAGAGTTGGTCAATCGGTGAGAATTAGTAAATACAAGAGCGTGTTCACAAAAGGCTATGAAGCCAACTTCACTGAGGAGCTGTTTAAAGTGGTAAAGGTTATTCGTGGTGATCCGAATGTGTATGAAATTGAGGACATAAGTGGTGAACAGATTATTGGGAAATTTTATGAACAGGAATTATCGCTGGTCAATAGGAAACATGGTGACGATGTGTACAGAGTTGAAAAGGTGTTGAAAAGAAAGAAAGTCAGAGGGAAGAAGATGGCGCTGGTCAAATGGTTGGGTTATGAGAGCAAACATAATTCGTGGATACCAGAAAGCGACATTCAAAATGTGAGCTAATGTAATATGGCTGAAGGTGGGGAAGGTTACGACGAGATCGAGATGGATAACCTTGATAGAGCCTACACTGATGATCAATTAGATGTCGAACTTGAAAGTGTCACTCAAGCTTACAATTTACTTAGCGATAAGTACGTCAGCGGTGACATGCCAGACGTTAAGCGCGTTGAGTATGAAAAATTGTACGAGAGAGCAAATAGATTGCAGGACGAACAGGATAGAAGGTCTCGAGAGAAAGAGACGTCGTTTACCGACACTGACGATGGTAAAACGGTGACAATAAGGGGAACCAACACAGAAGTCCCAGCGGTAGAGTTTGTCGAACAGGAGTCGTACGGTGACGTTAATGACATAAGCTACAGTATAGCTCTTGAAGAGAAGTCGGACGATCTTTATAGAAGATTGGATGAGTTAAACGTGTTCAACAAAGAGGTAACAAAAAATCAAGTAAAAAGAATCAAGCTAATAGATAAGAAAATACGTAAGTTATACAAAAAAAGACTCGGCCACGACGACGCGTCAAGGAAAATAGCCGACAGATCATACGTGAAGGACTCAGGGTCTATTCTTTTCAAACCGATAAACAAAGATGGTAAATATGGGAAATCCAAACTAATTCTAATACCTGGGAAAAAAGGCTTGATCTACGGTAAAGACGCGAGTAGTAAAAACGCGATTGAGCAGTTCAAACAGTTAGTTGGTCAAATCCCTGAGAGTACAGAAACAACAGCTGTCACAACAGAAGTAATCCCAGATGACTTCCCAGTAATTGAGACAAAAGTGGGCTATGATGACATACCTGGGCTATCACCAGACGAAAACCGCGAGCTGAATGGTGTGCTCAACCCAAGCGATGGTGTGGTGCGCGAATCAAGAATAGGTGCCAATGGTGCATTGCGAATACAAGCAAACCATTTTCAAGAAGCGATAGACAAAGCGAACGAAAGAATAGTAGAGCTCGAGGGAAAAGACCTTACGACTGCAGAGAACGAAGAGTACGTTGATCTACACGAAAGAGTGATTGGACTTACGCAAGCTAAATACAGAACTTTAGGACAGCGAGAAATAGAGGAGGTTAGAGAGCAACAAGAAGTCGACATTGACAGGTTTCAGAAATTTAAGGAATGGGCTAAAGAAAATATGGTTGGGTTGAGCGCTGTGGCAATTTCAGTGGCTGGGATTATAACAACTATTATTATCGCTGGTGGATCCGCTGTTATGAGAGGCGCTGTGGCCACGAAGTCGTTCGCACAGGCTGTTAAGAACGCAATCACGAAGATGGGTCCATGGGCTGTTGGGTTGGCTAATTTAGTTTACAACGCGTTGACGTTGGGTGCGAAGGGTCTCGCGTGGTTGGCTCAAAATCTGTGGGTACTCGCGGTGGTACTTGCATGGTTCGCTTATGATTATTACAAGCTAAAACGGTAGTGATAAAACATACGTAAAGTATATGAACGTCACGTCGGCAGAATTGAGTCCTGGTTTTAGACGAGCAACCATGGGTGTCATAAGAGGGGCGAGAACGCAACATGTAATCACGTTGAACCCTAATAAGGTCAGTCCTGGCGAGGAACTTTACATTGATATACCGAAGCTCAAGGTTAGTAGCTGTTTGGTGCCTGGATCGTTGGGTCTAGTGTTCGACTTTAAGAATGCAAACGCCAAAAGCTGGTTCTTGAATAATGTTAGCAAGTTGTTGGTTGAGAAGCTTGTTGTGAAACTAGCTGGGGAGACTGTGAATGACAACAATGGGGAAAATTACACTGGTGTTTATCGCGACCTTTGGGAGAGTGTTACTGCGCGAGACCAAATGATTGACTATGGTGTTGGCTCTGAAAACTTGAGAAAGTTAATTTCTAAGGATGACAGTGGTGCGACAAGTGGGAACGTTGCTAAAGTTAGTGACGCGTTGATGTTTGGTGTGATTGGGACGAAACAGCGGATAAAGCTTGGCAAGATCATGAATGACCATGGGTTGTACGCTCCTTTTAGCATGAACAACAACTTGCAGTATGTGATCACACTTCCGAAGGCTGCAGATATTATGGTGGCGCAATCCGGTAGCGCTGTGGGCGGATACACTCTGGAGAACCTCGAGCTTGAGTATGAGACGATTGATAACCAGGAGCTCTCTGACGAAATAGCGTCGGGCTATGTAAGTGGTCGTAGTTTGTCATACGAGCACGTCACGTTGATGAAAACCACTGAATGGGACAAGGGTACGACCATTGTGAATGAAAACATTAATCTACCAAGAAAAAGCATGAAGGCAATTGTGTTGCTATTCACGAATAAGGTGCGAACAGACAGCGAGGAGTTTCTTTACCCGAATATTGAGAGTGTTAGAGTCACAATTGAAGGTGTGCCGAATAGCGTGTACTCACAAGGCATCCCAAAGTCGAAATTCTATGCAGAAGCGAAACGATTGTTCGGGTTGGGTGAAGAACACGCTCAGTTCATGACCATACAAAAGTTCTACAAAGATGGCTTCACGTTGGTCATCGACTTGAGGAGCGTTCAAGATAATTACAACGTCGCCACTGGTAAAAAAATTGTGAACACACAATCCGGCGTGCTTCTTGAAATCACTAAGAAAGCGACGACTGCAAATGTCATGTGTAGGGTGTTTGTGATGAGTGATGGGTTGGTCAACTTTGTGGACAGTGGGTTGCAATCAATCCAGTACTAAATCAAGCGTAATTTAATGGAAACTCCGTTTAACGCGCTAATTGTTGGGATGACAGCTTGTGGTAAGACACATTATTTACTCAACACACTGGAGTCTGAGTATCGCGGTAAGTTTGACTACATTGTGTTGATTTGTCCTACTTTCGAGTGGAATAAAGCGTATCAAGATTGGAAATACGTGCGTGACCCCGACGTGTTAGCGATAGACTGCGCACAGGATAATGTCGACGCTGTTCTCAAGTGTGTAACAAATATTTTTAAAGGCACCAACACTCTGATTGTGTTGGACGACTGTGCAAGTGGGCAGGACGTCAAGAATAGGACTAGCCAATTGGTCAACTTGGCTTTTAGTGCGCGACATTTTATGTTGAGCGTTATTGTCATCACACAACAATTGACGTCAATCGCGAAACCGTATAGAGAAAACATTAGTAAGCTCATTTGCTTTTACTGTCCGAGTAAGAGTGATATGAAGGTCGTTATTGACGATTACCTTGGAGACATTAGCAAAGAAGAAGCGTCGACGATTGTGACCGCACTAAAAAACAATAAGTACGCCAGACTTGAAATCTCACTGCGTTATCCATACAATTACGAAGTTGTTATTCCGCAATAAAATATGGGTATAAGTAGTAACGTGATCGTGAAAACGCAAAAGTGATGAAAATCCTACAATTGAGGAATTAGTTGAGGATACCCAAGCCGCTAGTACCTCGACTGTGGACACTGACGACATTGACGTTAGGAGAGCTGAGCTTATTAGACTGTCTGGTGATGGTGTGGTAAGCCAATCTGAAGCGTACATTAAAAAAGCGTCCGCAAAGGTTATCGATAAGATATGGCGCCAATATGAGTTGAAGAGAATGGAAATTGCGAACGCTTTTCTCACCGACTTGCTAATCAGCAAATTCGCTAGCTTACTGGATGGGTTGAATGCTATTGAGAACTCTGACGAACTAAATGACGAACTACAAAAAGACCCGTTGTTAAAAAAAGACGTTGAGAGCATTGTCGCGATTGTGACACCGTACGTGCCTTTCTTGGGCTTGTTGTCGGGAGGAATCACAACGTCAAAATATGTGTACGACCACCATTTCAGAAGCGAGGCGACAAACACTGAAAATAGTGAGCGAGCGGACTAATTTGCATGCTAGCAGGTGGTCTCATAACAACCGCGCGAGCTCATTCACACAACGGTTTTTTATTCACGATATTTATAGTGTACAATCATAACGAGTACGCTTAAAGTTAGACAGTCTTAGCATGGTGGTGATGGGTTACTCCTCACCCCTTCTTCAAACATTGCGATTCTTCTCTCGTGGTCAGCGATCTCCACCTTGCACGACAGCAGGTGGTTGTACGTGTGTTGCTAACAACAACATTCCATTGCGAATAGCAACTACAACTTTTTGAAAAAAAATATTTTAAAATGAAAATATTTTTTCAAAGTGAAAATATTTTTTAAAAAGTCGTAGTCGCTATTCGTAATGGAATGTTGTTGTTAGCAACATCAACAGGTGACCTTGATTCGTATAGCAGGTAGAGCACTCGCATATGAAATCTATTTAACACTAGACTCTAGTGGCTCTCTCGTTGAAATTTATTAAACATCGTCCACTAGAATCACAATCTAGTGGCTTTTTTTTTCGCGCACGAATTGAAACAATGGTAGAGCGCGTCAGTCATAGTTTGTCAAATATAAATGCGAAAATGACGACACAAAACTTTTTTCTAAATTTGACGAAACGTGTCGTATTTCGTTAAAATAGTGATTTGGTATAAATTTGGTGTTGTTTCGCTAGTCTCGCGTGTGTTTGACATCAATTGAGTAGAAAACGTGAGGGGTGTCTAGCTTGATTAACGACTGCTGTAGTAGTATAGCAAGTGGGGCTGTGAGCTTATTCGACGTCAATCGTGAATATAAATACCAAAACATTGCCAAATTTGTCGAGTCGTGACTTGGCACAAATTTGGTGATGTTTTGGTATTTATATTCACGGTTGACGTCGATTGGGCTCGCAGCCCCACTTGCTATACTACTTATATAGATAGAAATATATTTTAGTTTTTTTGTTAATATTTATTAATATGAACAATCTCACTGCTTAAACTGCTTTCTCTCGTCTCTGCTTTTTCCCGCCCTTTTCTTATCCTCAGATGTCCCGTTTTGTCCATAACTAGCAACATATTTACAGTTTATTATACAATATATACAATAACAATACATCAGATAGATAGACAAGAAAGGTAATTGAAATCACATTTTTTGAAAATGGTTCCGGTTAGTTCTTAAAAGAGATACATTGTCACACTTGAAAAGTTTCCTTCCCTTATCTATACATTAATAACACCATCCTTATTTGACTTACACTGTTTTGATTCCACGATAGGTTTCATCGTTGGGCAATCTACTGAAGAAGAAAAAAAGAAAATTACACCGGCGAATACTTTTCAATTAAATATTAGCCAGAACTGTCAGTTTCTGAAGTAAGCGTTTGAACGCCATTTTACGTGACGCAAAGGAAATATTAATATTCAAGTTTTTAGTTTTTATTACAAAGAGTTTCGACCGCTTCTCCCAAACTTCCTTTCGTGATTGCATTAGGCAAGCCTATGTAAACACGGGCGGCCATTTTCCATTTCTTAAATTGTTGCGAACTTTGGAAAACGTACTCAATATCGTTTGTTAAACTGTTCAATCCTTGCTACATATTGCTCATCCACTTCGGTATAGCGAATTTACTTTACACGCTGCTTATTACACTAGAGATTCCTATATCAAAGTATCAACAGTAATAACAGTAGAGGAGTGACTTTTTGTCATTTAATACAATTGAACAAATTATATGGTTTGGTTACTAAAAGCCGGGGTTGTCCACTTGTCCTGCGTAGGCAGTGTTGAAATACCACTTCCATAATAGTGTTTAAAGGGTCTAACCTTTCCAAACGTCATGTGACTGACCTCCAACGATAATCTTCATAATTTATCATAATTTTTATTATTTATATAATCCATGCATTGTTAATTTGTACTGCGTAGGTAGTGTTGAAATACAAATCGTCAAAAAGGTTGGTGAACTGTGGGAGGTCTAACGTTTCGATTGGGAAGGCTCTTCGTGAAAGAATGACTTTTTATTCTGTGACGAAGGCCCTTCGTTCATAATGTCAGGCCTATATAGTACACCAATTACCTTTTAGAGTTTTAGTTAGGTTATTGATTGTCATATCTTATATTATTTTGTTCAATCCATCTCTTATGACAGGCAAATAAGGGTATTTTGGCATATACTGTATGATGCATAGAAAATGGCGTCCCATTTTACAGTGAGTTACATAGAGCGAAAATATTAAAATGAAAATTCTGCTTCTGAGTGCCTCCCCTACCGTTTCCAGACCTCCTAATATATGCAACGACGATTTTCAAATTATTATTCAGTTACCACGGCCTAATATTAGATCAGCCAAATGATCCTCCAAATGACAATTTCTAGAGATAACTTTCGTCAATACTTGTGCCTCCATTAATGATGGGAATTTTAAAATACCTGTAGTGTCCTGTTGTCATTACAAGTTTGGTGATTATTAAAAAGTTGGTATAAAACTTTAGCCGAATTACCCAATATTCAAATTGTAACATGTGGATATAGGTTAGAAGCGAAACGTAGCAAGGAAGAGGTAAGGTAAACGGCAGTATCTGAAGACGAAAACATCGTTACAAATAGAGAACACAATGAAACAAAAGCCACGTATTGGGTTCCTTATTAACCTTGAAAACCTCAGGAGAAATACTTTCCTATACAGACCTCGGACACGATTATCAAGATTATCTTTGATCACATGTATGCTATCTTTAGACTTTCTACAAGTCGTCCACTTTATTTTTCTCAAAGTACGGGCATAAAAAAGAAAAGGGCTAAGGAATTTTAGAAAGTCTATGCTAACCTGTGTTGTTCGCAGCAAGTATTGTTCTTCTACTGATGTTGGATTTACTACAGTTGCTCACAAGGCTGCAGTTTTTGCTAACACAAGGTTTCTTCGCGGCATGATTGCAACTTGTATTTTCTTTATTTGCAAGACTATTCTGACAATCATACGGTTTGCCTTTGCTCTCGGTCGTAAAATACAACGTCATAAATACCATTGCCAAAATGGCAAAAATGCCGACTGCTATGTAGGCCAGTACCACTTGTTTTCTTGATGTGGAGTTTCGACTACATCGTTTGCAGCTGTTGGTGATAATAGTTAGTGTTTTAGGAGGAGGTATTATTCTGGGTGGATTAACCTCGATATATGACGCTTCTCTCTTTGGAAGTGGTGGTGTAGGTAAGGGTTGAACTTCTTTTTCCGTGTCCTTTACTTCACAATAAATAAGTTCAGGTTCCTCCATATTTATAGTCGCAGTCGCCAGCCAGATCTGTTTCCAGTTGCTTTGACTAGAAAGATTCAGCTGTCTTTGTTGTTATTCATTTGTGTTCTTGCGATTCGTGCATCTAATTGTTATGCCTTGGAGATAAACAGATGGTATAACAATTAGCTGGCTTCAGAATGTCTTTATAGAGTCATTCTTTCTTCACTATTACCATAACAAAACACAATCATACAAAATATTTACAATTATCTCTCTCTCTCTTTTACGGGGCTAAAACGAGCGCTGAAGACTCGAACTTGTTAAGCGATCCGGTCTATCCTTAGGGACATTTTTTGAATTCCCTCTTGTGAAATGCGTCTCAAAATGCCAAACGTAAAAGATAATTTATTGTTAATAATAAGGTATTACAAGCCAAACGCAACTAAACCCAATAAAACGAATATCAAATGTCCCTCGAGGTCTTGGCAATAAACAGGCGGCTACAATTACCTGGCTCCAGATTGTTTCACGGTTACCATAGCAATGTGCCTGCTACTTCAACGATAGAAAACATAATCATCGACTAGAAAGATATTCAATTATATATCTCCTTAACAGATAATTTCCCAACGCAAGAAGGTGATAAATCAGGCACAGTTTGACGCTACTCTGGCTTTAAAAACGTATTGCGAAGGAACAGAGGAAAGACGTTATACAAATGGCGAGGAAGACCAAATGAAACCAAACAAACTATATGGCATTGGGCTCTATTCTTTATTTAGTCGACCATCACTCGATGTACTACATCAACGAGTCGCACCCGAAATACTTCACGTGTTATCTCATCGCAAAGAAAGTTGATAGAACAGCCACAGCACATTCCAAAGGCAATTTCGCAATGCTGAAATCGCGATCAGCATAATCTGAAAAAAAATATTTCCGTGTTCCCATACATAAATATAAATAAATAATTGAATGTTTGGGATATCTCGAAATCGCAGTGGAAACACTCAGCCTTCACGCTCGTCTTCCCATGGTAATTTCTTGTTCTCCCTTCCACCAGAGATGGTAACAAGTCACCTTTTGCAAGTCCAAGTCAAGTTACAAGTCATTTTATTCGAGTCCAAGTCAAGTCACAAGTCATTCTGTTCAAGTTCAAGTCACAAGTCATTCTATTCGAGTACAAGTCATGAAGTCACAAGTCATTTTGTCCAAGTTTAAGTCAAGCCACAAGTCACTTTGTCCAAGTAAAGTCACAAGTCATTCTATTCGAGTCCAAGTCAAGTCACAAGTCATTCTGTTCATCTGTTCAAGTTCAAGTCAAGTCACCAGTCATTTTGTCCAAGTCAAGTCACAAGTCATTCTGTTCAAGTCCAAGTCAAGCCATAAGTCATTCTGTTCAAGTCCAAGTCAAATCACAAGTCATTCTATTGAAGTCCAAGTCAAGTCACAAGTCATTTTGTCCAAGTTCAAGTCAAGCCACAAGTCACTTTGTCCAAGTCAAGTCACAAGTCATTCTATTCGAGTTCAAGTCAAGTCACAAGTCATTTTGTCCAAGTCAAGTCACAAGTCATTATGTTCAAGTCCAAGTCAAGTCATAAGTCATTATATTGAAGTCCAAGTCAAGTCACAAGTCATTATATTGAAGTCCATGTCAAGTCACAAGTCATTCTGTCCACGTCAAGTCACAAGTCATTTTATTCAAGTCCAAGTCAAGTCACAAGTCATTCTATTCAAGTCCAAGTCAAGTCACGAGTCATTCTATTGAAGTCCAAGTCAAGTCACAAGTCATTCTGTCCAAGTCAAGTCACAAGTCATTTTGGTCAAGTCCAAGTCAAGTCACAAGTCATTCTGTTCAAGTCACGTCACAAGTCATTTTGTTCAAGTCCAAGTCAATTCACAAGTCATTCTATTGAAGTCCAAGTCAAGTCACAAGTCATTCTGTCCAAGTCAAGTCACAAGTCATTTTGTTCAAGTCCAAGTCAAGTCACAAGTCATTCTGTTCAAGTCCAAGTCAAGTCACAAATCATTCTATTGAAGTCCAAGTCAAGTCACAAGTCATTATGACCAAGTCAAGTCACAAGTCATTTTGTTCAAGTCCAAGTCAAGTCACCAGTCATTCTATTGAAGTCCAAGTCAAGTCACAAGTCATTCTGTCCAAGTCAAGTCACAAGTCATTTTGTTGAAGTCCAAGTCAAGTCACAAGTCATTCTATTGAAGTCCAAGTCAAGTCAAGTCACAAGTCATTCTGTCCTAGTCGCACCCGAAATACTTCTGGTGTTATCTCATGGCAAAGAAAGTTGATAGAACAGCCACAGAACATTCCAAGGGCAATTCGCGATCAGCATAATCTGAAAAAAATATTTCCGTGTTCCCATACTGATAAATAGAAATACTCGTGAATGTTTGGGAGATCTTGAAATCGCAGTGGAAACACTCAGCCTTCTGGCTCGTCTTCCCACGGTGATTTAGTGTTCTCCCTTCCACCAGAGATGGTAACAAGTCACCTTTTGCAAGTCCAACTCAAGTCACAAGTCATTTTATTCGAGTCCAAGTCAAGTCACAAAACATTCTATTCGAGTCCAAGTCAAGTCACAAGTCATTTTGTCCAAGTTCAAGTCAAGCCACAAGTCATTTTGTCCAAGTCAAGTCACAAGTCATTATGTTCAAGTTCAAGTCAAGTCATAAGTCATTCTGTTCATGTTCAAGTCAAATCACAAGTCATTCTATTGAAGTCCAACTCAAGTCACAAGTCATTCTATTGAAGTCCAAGTCAAGTCACAAGTCATTCTGTCCACGTCAAGTCACAAGTCATTTTGTTCAAGTCCAAGTCAAGTCACAAGTCATTCTATTGAAGTCCAAGTCAAGTCACAAATATTCTATTCAAGTCCAAGTCAAGTCACAAGTCGTTCTATTCAAGTCCAAGCCAAGTCACAAGTCATCCTGTCCAAGTCAAGTCACAAGTCATTTTGTTCAAGTCCAAGTCAAGTCACAAGTCATTTTGTTCAATTCCAAGTCAAGTCACAAGTCATTCTATTGAAATCCAAGTCAAGTCTCAAGTCATTTTATTCAAGTCCAAGTCAAGTCACAAGTCATTCTATTCAAGTCCAAATCACAAGTCATTCTGTTCAAGTCAAGTCACAAGTCATTTTGTTCACGTCCAAGTCACAAGTCATTTTGTTTACGTCCAAGTCACAAGTCATTCTGTTCAAGTTCAAGTCAAGTCACAAGTATTTTGTCCAAGTCAAAGTCAAGTCACAAGTCATTCTGTTCAAGTCCAAGTCAAGTCACAAGTCATTTTGTTCAATTCCAAGTCAAGTCGCAAGTCATTCTGTCCAAGTCAAGTCACAAGTCATTTCAAGTCAAATCACAAGTCATTCTATTGAAGTCCAAGTCAAGTCACAAGTCATTCTATTCAAGTCCAAGTCAAGTCACAAGTCATTCTATTCAAGTCCAATCCAAGTCACAAGTCATTCTGTCCAAGTTAAGTCACAAGTCATTTCAAGTCAAATCACAAGTCATTCTATTGAATCCAAGTCAAGTCACAAGTCATTCTATTGAAGTCCAAGTCAAGTCACAAGTCATTCTATTCAAGTCCAAGTCAAGTCACAATTCATTCTATTCAAGTCCAAGTCAAGTCACAAATTATTCTATTCAAGTCCAAGTCAAGTCACAAGTCATTCTGTTCAAGTTAAGTCACAAGTCATTTTGTCCAAGTCAAGTCACAAGTCATTCTGTTCAAGTTCAAGTCAAGTCGCAAGTCATTTTATCCAAGTCAAGTCATAAGTCATTCTGTTCATGTTCAAGTCAAGTCACCAGTCATTTTGTTCAAGTCAAATCACAAGTCATTCTATTGTCAAGTCACAAGTCATTCTGTCCAATTCAAGTCACAAGTTATTTTGTTCAAGTCCAAGTCAAGTCACAAGTAATTATCTTCAAGTCCAAGTCAAGTCGCAAGTCATTTTGTTCAAGTTCAAGTCAAGTCACAAGTCATTCTATTCAAGTTCAAGTCAAGTCACAAGTCATTCTGTTCAAGTTCAAGTCAAGTCACCAGTCATTTTGTTCAATTCCAAGTCAACTCACAAGACATTCTATTCAATTGCAAGTCACAAGTCATTTTGTTCAAGTCCAATTAAGTCAAGTCACAAGTTATTTTGTTCAAGTTTGAGTCAAGTCACAAGTCATTCTGTTCAAGTCAAGTCACAAGTCATTCTGTTCAAGTTCAAGTCAAGTCACAAGTCATTTTGTCCAAGTCAAGTCACAAATCATTCTGTTCAAGTTCAAGTCAAGTCGCAAGTCATTTTATCCAAGTCAACTCATAAATCATTCTGTTCATGTTCAAGTCAAATCACAAGTCATTCTATTGTCAAGTCACAAGTCATTCTATCCAATTCAAGTCACAAGTCATTTTGTTCAAGTTCAAGTGAAGTCACAAGTCATTCTGTTCAAGTTCAAGTCAAGTCACCAGTCATTTTGTTCAATTCCAAGTCAACTCACAAGTCATTCTATTCAATTGCAAGTCACAAGTCATTTTGTTCAAGTCCAAGTCAAGTCACAAGTTATTTTGTTCAAGTTTGAGTCAAGTCACAAGTCATTCTGTTCAAGTCAAGTCACAAGTCATTCTGTTCAAGTTCAAGTCAAGTCACAAGTCATTTTGTCCAAGTCAAGTCACAAGTCATTCTGTTCAAGTTCAAGTCAAGTCGCAAGTTATTTTATCCAAGTCAAGTCATAAATCATTCTGTTCATGTTCAAGTCAAATCACAAGTCATTCTATTGTCAAGTCACAAGTCATTCTGTCCAATTCAAGTCACAAGTCATTTTGTTCAAGTTTCAAGTCAAGTCACAAGTCATTCTATTCAAGTTCAAGTCAAGTCAACAAGTCATTCTGTTCAAGTTCAAGTCAAGTCACCAGTCATTTTGTTCAATTCCAAGTCAACTCACAAGTCATTCTATTCAATTGCAAGTCACAAGTCATTTTGTTCAAGTCCAAGTCAAGTCACAAGTTATTTTGTTCAAGTTTGAGTCAAGTCACAAGTCATTCTGTTCAAGTCAAGTCACAAGTCATTCTGTTCAAGTTCAAGTCAAGTCACAAGTCATTTTGTCCAAGTCAAGTCACAAGTCATTCTGTTCAAGTTCAAGTCAAGTCGCAAGTTATTTTATCCAAGTCAAGTCATAAATCATTCTGTTCATGTTCAACTCAAATCACAAGTCATTCTATTGTCAAGTCACAAGTCATTCTGTCCAATTCAAGTCACAAGTCATTTTGTTCAAGTTCAAGTCAAGTCACAAGTCATTCTATTCAAGTTCAAGTCAAGTCACAAGTCATTCTGTTCAAGTTCAAGTCAAGTCACCAGTCATTTTGTTCAATTCCAAGTCAAGTCACAAGTCATTCTATTCAATTGCAAGTCACAATTCATTTTGTTCAAGTCCAAGTCAAGTCACAAGTTATTTTGTTCAAGTTTGAGTCAAGTCGCAAGTAATTATGTTCAAGTCCAAGTCAAGTCACAAGTCATTCTGTTCAAGTTCAAGTCAAGTCACAAGTCATTCTGTTCAAGTCCAAGTCAAGTCACAAGTCAATTTGTCCAAGTCACAAGTCGTTCGTATAATTACTTTTGTTACTGTACCGTCTCTAAGTTGTATTGATGGATTCGATGTTGTATACTTAGAGGTATTCTTCTGGGAGAATTAACCTCGATAAATGACAAGGGAATATTTTCTCTCTTTGGAAGTGGTGCATTAAAGGTTGAATTTCTTTTTCCATGTCCTTTGCTTCACAGTAAATAAGTTCAGGTTTCTCTATCCTTAATCGCAGTTACTTCGGATCTTTTGCATCTACTGTAGTTGCTTCGACTAGAAAGAATTAGCTGTCTTTGTTGTAAATTATAAATAATAAATAATAAATAATATATAGTTTAATAGAATCTTCCTTGCAGCATAAGCTGAATTGCGAAAATTTTACAATGAATAATAGCTAAAATACGTGAATAAATATCTTAAAATCTAATTATATATACGAACAATATTAATAAAATTTGAGTTCAAACTCGAGAAGCACTTGCGATCATAAAAGAGTTCTTAAAACGTTTAGTTTTACAATTACGAATGTTAAAATATCTATTATTTCTAAGTCGATTATAATTATTTTGTTCTAGAAGTAAATGGTACAGTTTATGTGAGTAATTGGACAAAACGTCAGCAAATATTCTTTCGGAGTGCAATTGGCGTCTAGCATACAGTGTTTGGAGATTAGATTCCGATAAGCAATTCTGAGTAAGATTGGCCATTGAGGATGATTTTCAATGCTCGTTTTTGGACTCGTTCCAGGTCTTCACTCAAATAACATGGTAGCGAGCAGTGAAATACCGGAGAAGCATTTTAATTAATTAAGTTCCTTAATCCAATATTATGCAGACAAAAGGACTTTGTTTTCAGTCTGACACTATTTTAGTGTCACTTCGCTATCGGGGTGACATAATCCTACCTCGTTCCCTACAAATATATGCTCTAAGTTTCAGTTTATCAGCAGACGTAGCACTTGATAAGTTGTCTGCCGAAATACATCGTGCTCTTTTATTTTAAGCCTATTTATTTCTCAAATCTTTAAACAGTTCTTCTAAGAACTCATTTCTTTTTCTCACCCTTTGCTGCAACATTACGACATTATTAGTTTTTGGTAAATGTGTTTATAAATAAGCAGTTTAGATTTCAGAACGTTCTGAACTTATCATTACATTCACCATGGATAGTACGTTTTACAAAGCGATATTCAAATTTTTCACCTCGACAAAGTCACTATTTTATTATATTCTAGCTATGACTGGTCTTATACACGTGCAGTAAATTAAACTGGATCATATCTCTTTTCGGAATCTTTTCTCTTTTTAACTGTTTCAAAAAATTTATTCTCTGGTAAGCTTTCTTGATAATGGACTCACTATGGGTGTTCCATTTTAAATTATTTGATATTGTTAAGCCAAGAAGTTTGGTTTCTTTAATTGTTTCCAACTGGTTTAGGTAATATCAGAGCAGTGAGTTCTATATACACTGTATATAGAACTCACTGCTCTGGTCCATAGGTACTCGCACTCTGGGGTACGTTAGACGTCTATCTGGGGTAAGACATTCATTATGCACAGCCAGGGTCCCTGCTTCATCTGCCCCTGGCAAATTTGCAGATGTCTCACGTCTGCCCCAACCTTGTTGATCCCCCTTGTGCTATAACCGTTCTCAACATCTATTCACAATATAGTAGTAAATGAACACGTGTAATTTTAAACAGATGTAAGTTGAAAGTACAGTTGCATAAAAATACAGTTAAACATAAAGATAAAATAGTTGTATAACATAGTTCTCTCGGTATGTTGACATTATAACAGTTGATAAACTAAGTTAATCAGAATTTGTTTCTTGCATAAAATACAGTTCAATATGAACGCAAAAGTTGACATTATACAATTGATAAACTGCGAAAGGTAAGTTAAGGGATGTCCAGCTAATGCTTTGCGCGCTTGTGTTATTGTTTTGATTTGGAGTTAGAAGCCACCCAAGTAGTTAGAAGTTACCTCGGTTTATTACGTTTTCTTGTTGTTTTGTTATCTTCTTAAGCTGTTAAAAGTCGTTTAAATCAGTTTGTAGTGATGTCTGACTCAGAGTTGGTCGAATATTGTGAACCGCACTCTTCGTACCGTCGTCTGTCAGCGTGTTCTATTCTCAACGGCTTCGATTACAACGGCCTTGTCCAATTTGTCCAATACAATATGCAAAGATTTACAGTAGTGGGCGTTCGTTTCTAGCATAATATCTGTTCCTCTACTCATAGAATATATGGAATATAAGCCATAAGGATCTTATACTGTTGGCTTTGCCAGGAAACTGCGCGTCTTGAAGGAAACCTTGAAATTCACGCAGCAAACGGAAAACAACGAGCGACGGATACCTGTCTCAAAACACAATTCCACGGTCCACCGAGTGTAATCAAATATTGCTCAGATATCGAAGGATTGGTTTACTTGTTCGATTTTGTGGCCCAAAAAATGGCTCCGAGCAAGCTTGTTAGCGCGCAAAGCATTAGCTGGACACTCATCCTTTAATACACGTGTAAAACTTATATATACGTCACAAAACGTCATAAAACTGAACAAATATCTCGAACTGTACATAGTTCCGCGAAGAAGTCTGGGTACGAGACACAGCAACCCAAGTCAAGATTAGTGTGCTGCCTTCGACAGCAAACATCTAATTACTATAAACTATACTAATCATATTTAGAATTATTTAAATTGTATAGGCATCTATATTTACAAAACATCGCTTAAACCTTTGATGGGATCTCGTACGCAATGTTCTGCTCTGACATGGTGGAAGAAGTTCATATATGTACAGGATGTGTGGGGATATTTATAACCTTATTCCATAATATCATGTCTCTTTCACTAACAATTTTCTCAATAGCAACATAATTCTCAATATAACCGAATTTAAGGGCTCTCCTTTGTAATCTATCTATCATATACTTAAATATTTATGCTACTCCCAAAACTCTGATACAGTATGTAAACAAAGACATAATCAAGGTGTTAAAGAGGTAGTGTAAATCCTGTATACAATACTGATTAGCCTTATTAACTCTAATAATATGCATTCTTTACCTATTAATATGTCAAATTGCATCTCCCAATTAACCATGAATTAACGGGGTTATCTTGAAAAGTTATATTCCTAGTAATTTCAGCGATGAAACCTGTTCTATATCACATCCTGACTCTGGTGGTAGTTTACTTGTCTTAGTCTTAATAATTATCCATGTTTCATGAGGGTCATAAAATTATTTTCAGTATATTATGAGATGCATATAAACTACATGTAATATCAGCATATTTCACACCGGACTATAGTAATATCATTAACCATAATATAAACCCTCCACAGTTTTTATAATTCTGTATAAAGGACGCCAAAATTTGTATTTCTACACTATCTACACAGCACAACACTTTTATATATAACAATGCATCGATATTAAAGTGCCCATAACCTCAAAATGTTTTATTGTCTTATTTGGAAGAACTTTTAAAATGATAAAGTAACTTCTTATGAAGATTTTCGCTTCTTCGCTTTCTTTGTGAGATATATCAGTTTGTTTGATATGCAAATCTCTGGAATTTCGTCACACATGCACAATGAGTTAGGATAGGATAGAAACTTTATTTAAAGAGGGTTACACTAAATAGTACAAAGTACTAACAAACTTGTGGCCCTCGAAAAATTTTACAAAATGAAAATGTATATATGTGTATACCTACCTATATATATGTACAAAAATATAAAAATTAATGACTAAATTACATGAAAATGTTAATATAATGATACAAGGTGAGGTCTTAATTACATGACAGTTGAAATACACTGTGTAAAGTTAAAAGTTAAAATCAGAAAAAGACGTGAATTGCTTAAATTATTTTTGGTAATAGCGAAAACACCTATACAAAGACTGCTTAAAGAAATTAAGGGAGCCAGATGAACGCAGACTAAGTGGCAGTTTGTTCCAAATGTTAATAGCGGTAACTGAAAAAGTTCGGCCAGCTTCTGCATGTAACTCTAGTGAATTTAGGTGTTATTAAGCTCAAATGAGCGCTGCGTATGTTTCTAGAATGTTGCTGACTATTTAATTTTAAGAGTTTGTTTAAATACTCAGGAGTATCATTAACAGTACGTTTGTATAATATGAGTTATGAGTTATCGTTTGTTACTCTGAGTTATCAGAGAATGTTATATATATTTGCGTTCATGAAATAAAAAAAGTGTGAATAACACGTGTGTGCGTTTCTCCCACAACACGAAACTTCTTGATTTTAAAGGATTTCGTTCGAGAATGAAATCGATATACACATTTTCATAAGTCATTGTGCATGTGTGACGAAATTCCAGACATTTTCATGTCAAACAAACTGATATATCTAAAAAAAAAGCAAAGCAACCAAAATCTTCAAAAGAAGTTACTTTATCATTTTAAAAGTTCTCCCACACAAGACAATAAAACATTTTGAGGTTAGGGGCAGTATAAATAATATAAATAATATAAATGATGATACATGGACGATCATCAAGCCCATTAATCCTCAGAAAAATTAAAGTGAGTCCTGGACAGGAATCGACCTGTAACCTGATTGCCGTTGAGACGCTCTAACCATTGAGCTACCAAGACTCAGATGGAGAAGGAAGGTTACAATGATGTACTGGTTCGATCACTATATCTCGGTAATGATTGGATGTGTTAATATATACACTATGTAAAACACATCCAAGCATTACTGATATATAGTAACTGCCGTATAAGCATGCAGTACATATATCAATCGAACCAGTACATCATTGTAACCTTCGCTCTCCGAGTCCCGGTAGCTCCGCAATGGTTAGAGCGACTCAGGCCCGTCGGCAGCCCCCCCCCCCCCCCAAATAATTAACTAAAAGTTTTTGCAACATTTTTTTGAAGATGCAAAAATCTGTTAGATATTGCCCTGGATTTGAACATGATTTTGATCGAGAACTATCGCGCTTGCAACCCTGATAATTTCCGTTGTAAAAACATTCGATTTATTTATTTGTTTGTTTGTTTGTTTGTTTGTTTGTTTGTTTGTTTGTTTGTTTGTTTGTTTGTTTTGTTTGACGAACAAAACGCATTCTAATCTTGCATGTTATGGGTCACCTGTGCTTTGCAGCTAAAAGAAATCAAGATAAAATCTTTACCTTTTTTGAATAAATTACCGTTTTGGAATTTGGAATAAATTATGGAATTTGTACTAGCTAGGAAAATACTACCAAAGGACTAACACAGGAGCAGTGGATACGAAGTTGCCTGTAGAAGTGTTCAGGATTAGGCATGCCAGCAGAATGATGCTAGGAATTTTCTATAGCATGGAGGATCAAATAAATAAATAATCAAATAAAGGCGATCCTATATAGCCTTGTAATAAATAACATGTCATATGGTAATCATATGGCGCGTTTATAATGTCAAAATTCAATATGACCATTTGAACACCATACATCTAATTAATTTACTCGAAACGAGAAAGCCTCGCGAAGCGGCACTTTAGCCAAATCGAACTTCACGTTTGTAATATTTGCTGACTTATCTAGTGGTCGAGCGGTCATATTTCAAATCGAACTAACGGACGGGAATGCGGGATGTCACCGTTGTCAAAAACAATATTGACGTTTATATAGTGTCTTCTTGAATTAAAGGTCAACTATACCTTTTGAGGTTCTATTTTGCTCCGAAAGATATATCATCTAACTTTGTAAAAGTGAAGAAAAAAATGAATTTCGTGATATAGCGCAGCATTTATTGAGGAGTATTTCTTCGGATCTGTTGTTGCACGACCGCGTTTTGAGAAGAATGGCACTATTACCGGTATGACGTCATAGTGTCATACTGGTAATAGGTTTATTGAACAAAATAATATTCCAGTGCTTGATATTTGGTTTGTCACTTATCACTAACCCAAGAGTAAACACTATTCCAAACTTCACTAAAATAAAACCAAAATATACAGTATTTTCTCGCCGTATGACATCATTATGACATCACTTACCGGTAGTACCACGCTTTCTTGCGACGCGGTCGTTGTTCAACTAACTTAGCAAAAGGGCTGAAAACTCGATCTTTAACAGATCATAAAAGCAGAACCGTGTAACCAATTTCAATTATTTCTTCGGTTTTGAATTGAACTTTTCGAATTCTAACGAAAAATAGAATAACCTCAAAAGGTATATTTGACCTTTAAGACGCTGTCGTTTGTTGCCTTGCTCCACTATCATGCGGTATGTCACCGTTGTCAAAAACATTGAGGTTACAGTGTCTCGATAAATTAAGACGCTGTAATATATTTATTAGCTATATTTATTTTCATAATTCGTTACAGCATAATTTTATGTTTGTAACCCAATCTTCATTCACCATTTACTGGTCCACATGCGTTGAACGCACTTACAGATTAATTATTACTCCTAGTTTATTTATTTATGAAAGAAATCTATCTAGTGTTTAAACCAATTAAACGACGAAAATTATCAAGATAATATTGCGATTGCGTGAGTTCTCGATCCCGACAGTTAGGCTCCGTGTAATTCGGGTTCTAGAGCACAAAAAACTGTAGAAAGGACTCCATGAACATGAGATTTCTTAGTCAACATGTAACTAAGGGAAATTTATTTAAAATTAGTATTAAATCCTCCAGGTTAGCAAATTATGTTGAT
The DNA here is from genome assembly GCA_035772405.1 of Chrysogorgia sp. JL179-B06. Lineage (NCBI taxonomy): Eukaryota > Metazoa > Cnidaria > Anthozoa > Scleralcyonacea > Chrysogorgiidae > Chrysogorgia > Chrysogorgia sp. JL179-B06. Next base: position 2,723,931 of record JAYKKM010000375.1, read on the forward strand.
GTGATTCTTCATTTTTATGTAAAATTTGAATTATGCCTACCGCAAAATGAGCTGAAACATTCGCTCAAATTGCAGGAAATGGTGTTTCCGAGTTTCTGTATTTCAAAGATTTCCGGGGGAGCATACCCCCGTAACCGCCTAGAAATCTGGTCACTATAATTGCCATGGCTCCGCCCTTTTCAGCCCCCCCCCCCTCCCCCCCCCCAATATGAATTTTCTTCCGACGGCCCTGCGTCTCATCGGCAATCAGAAGGTTACAGGTGCATTATATACATTATTTTGGATAAGAAAAGGAAAATCCAAAATATATTAGTTTTTGTAAAATAAAATTATTTCCAGATTAACTGAATCAAATTATGCGTTAATTTTCCTGTTAAAAAACGAAGCAAAATTGCCATAAAATGATTTCCGTGACCGTCGTTAAATATTGCAAAATAACGCCCGGTTAGGCAGACATTCAAATTGCAAGAAAGCCTTAGATTTTGCCCGCTCACGATGGTATGTCACATCTTCCACTGTTTTACATTCTACGTATAACATCCATGTCTAAACCTTTGGCTTACAGCAAGCTGGGCTATCCACAATTTTCACATCTCCTTTAACTCCTGCCATAAAATCATTCCACGATTTCACGTTTCCCTGGAGTTTAGACTGGAAGCTAGTGGAAAACTCCAGAATCTGATTTAAGCTAAGCCTATTATTCCAGATATTAACCTTGGTTATCTCTCCTTGCACCATCTTCTTGACAACGAACCCTCCACCAACTATAGCTTGATTTTGACCTAAAACCCATGTTCCTCCGCCCAAAACCTTTCCATCACGCCTGAAGTCACCTTGAGCTGCTACTTTGCCATCTTTGGAAAGTATGTAATATCCACTCTTGCTTGCCCACGTAAAACAAATTGCGTGCCAGTCTCCATCCTGGGTTGTAACATTGCTTGTAATATATTTCAAAAGTTATGGAAAAATATTAGTATATAAATTGAAAATAATATTTATTAAATTGCATGAAGTACTCGCTAACAAAAACTGTTCACCTAAGAACTTCAGGCTGAAATTTGAATTTCTGGGCACAACTAAAGGCATGTGATGACGTAAGATAAGGAAAGCAGAGTTTTTGTCGAAGATCTATTTTCGAGCATATCTTCAAAACCATTCATCGACTCTTCTGCAAACTTTGCATGTAAATACAGACAAATAAACTAAAAAAGACGGTTCAAGTTATGTAGTCGTCATGATAACGGATTAGTTTCCAGATCTCTTAATTTAAAAAAAAAACTGTTTGTTTTCTCTCAAGTGCTGATCATTTTGGAGTTGGTAATATTGAAGGAAGATGCTAACTGAATAGATGCACCCCTCTAAAAATCAACGTTTATCCACCCATACCCCATCTCTCTTACTAGTAATGTAATCTTACGGAATTTTTGGCTTTGGAGCCGTGTAACAGTTTACTCAGTATGTCAGACTGACGTTAAAACTGTTTAATAATATTTGTCACGATGAATTCCAAGCAGGACGTCCGTTTTGTTGAGTTATTAGTTACATTCGGGTTGTTACCTTTGTTTTGTTTAGAAAACTGGTATGTGTTTTTGTTGATTTATTGTGAAAGTTAGGTGCTTGATTAATTAAAGACCAGTAAATAAAAAACGTATATTGATAATGCCGTATGTTAGTCTCAATTTATTTCACTAGCAGTTCGATCATTCCCCAACGTTTTTTTTATTCCGCTTATAAGCCCCCGTTTATAAGCCCACCCAAAACCCCTTACGAAATTGTATAAGCCCAAGGGCTTATATTCCGCAGTTTACGGTATATACTTGTAGTTGGCTAGACGATTGTACATTATTAAAGTTTATAATAATAATAATAATAAAATTCATAAAGTATTAAATGAGATGACACAATTTCTGATCTTCCGTTCTCAGAAAAAACGTTATTTATATAACATATCAGACACTTGCGATTCCACTGACAGCTTTGCCACAGTAAGAAGCATGATTTATAGTGGCACTGATTTATCAGAAATTTGTTTACCAATCACCAACTACATCCTGTAGTCATAATGTATACTGTCTATACAGTGAAAAGCCTTGCCAATTATATTCAGATAAGTGATAGTCATTTGTAATTTAAAGTGCCCATAACCTCAAAATGTTTTATTGTCTTGTTTGGAAAAAACTTTAAAAATGATAAAGTAACTTCTTTTGAAGATTTTCGTTTCTTTGCTTTCTTTTTGAGATATATCAGTTTGTTTGATATGCAAATGTCTGGAATTTCGTCACACATGCATAATGACTTATTGGAGAAATGTGTATATCTCTTTCATTCTCGAACGAAATCCTTTAAAATCAAGAAGTTTGGTGTTGTGGGAGAAATGCGCACACGTGTTATTCACACTTTAGTTTTTTATTTCATGAAACGCAAATATATATAACATTCTCTGATAACTCATTATGCATGTGTGACGAAATTCAAGATATTTGCATATCAACCAAACTGATATATCTCAAAAAGAAAGCGAAGAAGTGAAAATCTTCAAAAGAAGTTACTTTATCATTTTAAAAGTTCTTCCAAATAAGACAATAAAAAATGTTGAGGTTAGGGGCGCTTTAAGTCTGCTGTATTTAAATATAATTAAAATAATTTATAGAAATTTGTATATATATAGTGGGTTCATTTTGGATATTTTATAATATCCAAAATTTTGAGGCAGCACTTCCCCTTGCGATAATAACTTTCTAGTTTATAATCCTAAACTATAAATGGCCATAGGAAGTGAACGGAGTGGTGGACTAGAAGCAGGGGATTGAGCCCCCTAAAATGTTTCATTTTGTTACCTTTGTTTACTATTGTTTTTTTACATATATTCAAATATAAACCCCACTATGTCTCAAACAAATTAAATGGTTATCTGACTGATCGTTTGACGTTAGTTATTTCAGATAACGTGCACTATATTTTGTTGCTATTATTTTTGTTTGCTAAAATAATTCAGAACCTAACACCTGCATGTTTTTTATATACATATCAAATAACTAAGAACGTATCACAGGCTAGTTTGGTAAAATAAAGATTCTTAATAACTGGTGTTTACTGTAGAATTCACCATTCAACTTATTGACATTAAACTCGATTAATCTAACAATCCATGGATAAATATAAGTATATGAAAAATGATGATAAATTACGAATATTATCGTCGGTGGTAATATAGATAGATCAGAGATGATGAAGATGGTGAAGATGATGGTGATGGTATAATACTCTAGTTACCTTCTTGATTCTGTGCCACTTAACGCAAAACTCAAGACATTCGAAACTTCTCCTATAAAGAATTCGTTGGGCTGGTCAGTCCACTGCATAAGATATGAAAGTCTGCTGTCTTGGCGCTTGACGTATTTTTACCCAGAGACATACTGCTATTGCCATCATATCGTCATGTGCGCCCGGAGAAATAGCATAATCGGAGATCGTTTTTCTGTTAAATAACATGGATTTTTTCTGAACCTATAAGATGAAAGGGATATCCAAACAACATTATATTAACATTATTTGAGAAATAGAAAACAT